>ML685784.1:21164505-21209192 GCA_007922175.1 Pelusios castaneus
TTATACAGGTCACGCCCAAGGGCTGCACAGATGTGCATTCCGTCACACATGAAGAGCAGTAAACTCGCTGGCTTGCAGCCTTTTATATTCCTGTGCTTACCGATAGAGTGAACAGTTCCCTGCATTGCTAATCAGCAGGATGAGCTTCCATAGACTTTGCTTGTCAACTCTTCATCCCCCTTCTCTGTTAGCACCTGAGGGACTAGCACCTGTGATGGTAGAAAGGCTGGGCTCATGACCCTTCTGCATCACCACCAGAATTTTGGGCTGGCTTTCCACTTGGGGGGGGGGGGGGGGGGGGGGCGCTGTGAACAGGGTGCAGGAGGTACTGCCCAGTAGGGCCTGAGTGATAGCCTTCTGTAGCCCCACTGATTAGCCCATGGCAATGTGTAAGCTAGGGAGGCATTACAGAGCAATGATGAAGACCACCTACTTGCTTCTGCTCCAGACCTTGACTTCCTGTGAACCGTAGCTTCTGGCTCCTGATGCCATTTTGTCCCTGACTCCGGTATTTGCATTCTGTCTATAACCTGGTGTCTGAACACAACTTCCTGGTGCCTGACCTGGCTTGACCCCTGCTCCACTGCACGTGTTCTGACTGCCACGTGGTGACTGTGAAGAGCGCCTAGTTAGGGTTGTGACAGACTCTGTTTCCCGCTGTGAACAAGAAGCACCCACACACATTGGAAGAGGTTTCACACCAGTGTTTGCAGACAGCCTCAAATTTTGTAGGTTAGATCTCAGCTGCTGTCAATTAAAGTCAATCTCTGTCTTTCATGGAGATACACTGATTACAAGTGCTGGAGGATCTGGCCTGGGTCTGCTTGTTTCGGTGTGTGTTGAAATTTGTGCAGTCGAGTTTGCTGCTTCCATCTTTCTGTGCAGAAGGAAGATCTACAGAACCCAAGCTCTGCACTCAGGTTGAAGGACCGAAGCAATGCCTCCACTTGGTAGAAAAATGAGGCCCTATCTGCACTGTGGCTAGCAGGTGTAATTCGTAGTTTGGGCAGACACATTGTAGCACTGCTTGAACAAGGGCCCTAAAAACAGCAGTGTGACCCCAGCAGTACAGGCGTTGGTTTGGGCTAGACATCTGAGGTCCTAGGTATAGTCGTGGGTGGCTAACTTAAGCCACTGTGCCCTTGGTGGTATTTTTAGTGTGAGAGCTCAAATACAGCTAACATACATAATGTACTTGAGCTGGGAATTACTCTTCCTACCTGCAGTGCAGACATACCCTTGAAAAAAGAAGGGCTTGTTAGCGAAGACGTTTTACACATCAGTTGGCAGCAAGTATAGGAGGGTTTTTAAACCCCAGTTAAAAACATGTTAATTGGTCATGAGGGCTTTGTCTACACTTGTTAATTTAAGTCGACTTAGCATGTCCACACTCAAAAATGAAGTCGACTTAAAGGGAACCCTGCCAAATCGACTTAGAGCATCCACAGTGGATGCCTAAGTCAACTTCTAGGGGGTAGGTGGACCTGGGACTGGTCCATGGTGGTGGGGGGGCACCCCTTTCAAAATGCCAGGGGGCTCAGCATTTGCTCCATTGTACCAGGGTACAATGGGGACTGAGCGGAACAGTGGCAGGGCATAGGAGCGGGCTGGGCAGGGCTGTGTCCTGCCCTGTGGGTTGGCATGCCAGGCTCTGGCTGTGCCAGCCACCCTGGCAGGGAGGTCAGTGGGGGAGCCCTGGGGACCCTTTAAGTTGACTTAAAGTCGAGATAGGGCTAATCTGCATCTACACTGACTTAAGTTAACTTAATAAAGTCAACTTAGCCAACAAAGTTGATTTAAAATGAGGTTTAATACAGTTGACTTTAATTTTCCTTAAATTGACTTAAGCTGCTGCTTAAGTCGACTTAAGAAAAATGTAGTGTGGACGCAGATTAAATTAAGTCGATTTAAGCAAGTTTAAATCGACTTAATTTGTAAGTGTAGACGCACCCGAGGAGCCTTAAAAGGAGATCCTATGATTCACCATAATCAACAAGTTGACTCCCGTGATGGCTGCTGACTTGTCCAATTCCACTGATTGAACCAGGGACTTCCAGAGTGAAAAGCAAGATCTTTTCAACAAGTGCTAACAATCCAGGCTCTCTGGTGGTAACTGGACCATAGTCTGCATGGGTAAGGCCCTGAGGGAGCCACACAATGAAAAGAGAGCTACAACTATGCTATGGAGAAGCACGCTGAGGAAGAACCCTCATTTAAAACGTATTAGCTAACAGTCTAAGTAAAGACCTTTTCATGAGAGTAGGCAAAGCCTGTGGGATAAATGACAACATGGAGGAACATGCCAGAAGTTCTGTCTTGTTTTACAGGAACAAATTAAAATATGAAACCTTTAAATGCTTTTAAGAAAAGGTTTTGAAGACCACAAATTGCACGTCTCAGTCAAGTCCCTGCTCATCCACTGCAGAGTTTACATGATACCACTTACTGCAGTTTATTCTTTAAAAAAAAAATAAAAAATCAAAATAGCCTACTTTTCCAGATGAAAAAATGGACAAGACTATCATTGGTATTAATGGGAATTGTGCCTGCATCGGAATTCAGGACCAGGCTCCATACGGCCTCCTGTTCTCCTGTTTGTAATGATAGGCTTACTATATATCTACCTTAAAGAAAATGCAGAATGCCAGTGGAGAATTTTCAAATAAAAAGAACTTAACTTTATATTTTGGGAAAATAAGGCAAACCTGATATACAATTAATAACAACGCAATTCCATTATGCCGTTCTTTTGACAAACTGTTAAAACTCCACTGTTTACGATATCACCAAGACACACAGAAAGAATTAAGGCTTGTAATATATGGCTGGATATCAATCACCCTTGGAAATCCTGTTCAGATCCCTCTACACATTATATTTTGTTGATATCATTGGAGAGTGTAGCATTTCTGGATCTATTTTTAAAGGGTTTGAATATATAATGTAATTGACCAAATTCTACTTTCAGTTAAATCTGGGTAACCTCACACTCTGCAATAGATGATGAATGCTAATTTTGATACAGAATCTGACCACGTTAATTGTTATTAGCAACCCAGACTCTGTGGAGTTAACAGGCCCATACAGTGTGTGGATAAAGCATTGAGGGAGATACACAGTGCCATAAATTACATACAGGTCTGGGGATTATGCAAAATGTGGGTAGAGGCATGATTATGTTTACCATGCTGACCAATACTGTCTTTTAATTTCATTGTATTCCCCATCAGTCTGTCTGTCTGTCATTGGTTCAGGAGAGCCCTTGAGCCCAGATAGCACCGCCCCACTCTCCCTGTGGCTAACGCCAAGCCTAGAGGTGGAATAAAAAGAGAGAGCCTGGTTGAGTTCAGGGATGGCTGGCTAGGAGGAAACAGGCTTGAGCTCTGCCTGAAAGGAATGTCTGTTGTGGAGAAACATCTGGTAGCTGGAGCAGCTGCTAGGGAGGGATAGCGAGACCTCAACGAGTGAGCTAAACTCAAAGCAGACATCAGTTGGGAACCAAGCCTGAAGGAAAGGGCAGGAATGTTCCCTTGTTCCTGGATGACTGAGGGATGGTCTAGTAGTGAGTTATGTTTGCTTTGGGGCTCAACCCCTCACCCCTGCGTACAAGGGGTTTAGACTGAAGGGACTAGAGCTAATGGGCTAGATCCTGCCTCAGTATACCCTGGAGACAAATCTTATCTCCACATCTCTCCCACAGGAGACCTGCAGCCAATCAGGATCCTGAAACATCCACAAGGGGGTACTGTTCCAGGGGGCACATAGATGCTATGGCAGTATAAATAATAATAAGTAGAGTTTGTCAACTTTGGACATTACAGTGGGTAGTTCACAAGATTGGGACTTAGAAGACCCTGGCTCTACAGCTACATGTGTGACCTTGGCCAAAACATTTTTGCCTACTTTTCCCCTTTTCTGGAAACATCTTCTACTGTGTTTGTCCAATATAGTATCTAGCACAATGGGACGGTGACCTCAGCCAGGGTTTCTTGCCACCAGAGTACAAATAATTAGCAATAATAGATTGCACTGTAATGCCTCTTTATTGTCTGCATTTATTTTTCCACCGCATGCCTGGGAAGGAATGAAAATCAGCCAAATAGTCCCAAGTCAGACTGCAGCTCTTGAGAACTGACACCATATGGATACCCAGTATTTGTTTCATTTGTACGATGAACTCAGTACTCTGCTGGCACTAATTACTGTGCACCCTTTCCTTACACTGTGACTTCTGGGGCCATATCTGTGATATAAATAGCAGGCTAATGACAAGCTGCATGTTGCTCAGGAGACCTCGTGTTAGTTTACAGCAGCTCTTTGATTATTATTTTTCTTAATAGAGTGAAGATAAAATCCAGATCTTAGGAGTGCGACGTGGGCTTCATAATTTGCTCAGATTTTTCTAAGAGCTAATGCACGATGAAATATTTATATGCTTTTCTCTGACTGCAGCAGTTTGAATGTGCTAAGCTGTTTACGGCTGTGTTTAAGAACCAAAGGGGAAGGAGCGTTGGAAGATTCATTTCCATGTCAACTTTTAATCCAGTATTCACACAACCAGAAGAAACCTCTATTCACAGAATGTTAAGGGTCTGATCTACACCACCCAGGTTAAGACATTCAGAGTTCATCTGCCGGTGGAATACTTTGCAGAGAGAGGTCAAAACATCAAACATCATGTCTGTATATTAAAAAGTCTAGGTAAAGCTATGGCCATTAAAGTAGCATTCGCAATGATGCTGTGTAAAATAATGTGGACACCTCGTATGCCAGGTGCAATCCACACTTCTTCCATGCACAACACTGCACAATTACCTAGGCATGTTATAGGTACGTTTCATCTGAGTCATAAAGCGCTGACCAAAGTTGAAGGCAGGATACCATAGTAATGGGGGCCAATGAGCTAATCAGCTATGGTAAGACGTTATGTTCCTGACCTTCCACCCTGATGTACTCCATTCTGACCACAGATGACATTATATAAGATCACTCTTTGGGAGGCACAGTGGGTGCGTCTACACTTGTAAATTAAGTCGACTTAAGCTTGCTTAAGTCAACTTAATTTACTCTTCGTCTACACTACACTTTCCATAAGTCTACTTAAGCAGCTGCTTAAATCGACTTAAGGAAAAATTAAGTTGACTTTGTAAAACCTCCTTTTAAGTCAACCTGCTGCTTAAGTCAACTTTAGAAAGTCGACTTAAGCCAGTGTAGATGTGGAGTAGCCTTAAGTCAACTTTAAGTCGATTTAGGGGGCTCCAGGGCTTCCCCACTGCCCTCCCTGCCAGGGTGGCTGGCACAGCCACAGCCTGGCATGACCCCCACAGGGCAGAGTCCCTGTCCCCCTTTGCCCCATTGTACCAAGATACAATGGGGCAAAGGCTGAGCTCCCTGGCACTTGGCAAGGAGTGCCCTCCCCTGCCATCGTGGATCTGTCCCAAGTCCACCTAGCCCCTACAAGTCGACCTAGGCATCCAGTGTGGACACTCTAGGTCGATTTTGTAGGGTCCCTTCTAAGTAGACTTAAAATTTAAGTGTGGACATGCTAAGTCAACTTAAATTAACAAGTGTAGACATAGCCAGTAAGGCTTAGTGCAGTGTTTCAGTATACCCGGGGACATTTTAATAGGTTTAACGTATCTCTTCATGGTTGACTTTAAGTGTAGCTCATGATGATCTGGAGAAACAAACGTCTTTCTCCCAGCACAGAGAGAGAAAATGGATAACTGCGTGTGAGTTTTATATGCTTACAGTGAGTTTCAGTGCAAACAAAGTCTTCTAGTCTGGTTTTTTATCCTGTGTTGGATAGTAGAATGGAATCTGAAGACAAACTCCACCATAGAGGCAGATCCTTGAGGAATTTCCCTCCAGGAATGCTGGGACAAAGCATCCTAAAGCAGCAACCATGAGACACTATGTCACACATACAAATGCTTTTCCTCCATCTCTGACCTTGCTCTGCTGGCTAGTGCAGGAAGTAAATGGAACTTCTTCCATATGCAGCCTTTGAAGTGTCTATTGCTACTATCTATACTTAATACCTCTGCCCTCTCCCTTCAGTTTTAGGTGGCTGAGAACCCAGTAACGATGACAGAGATTGGGAGAGTCTCTCCTTACAGTCTCTCTTCTCTTGTGCACCCATGCATTCCTAGCCACAATCGACACCCTCCATAAACTAATTCTTTTTTGTAATCTCTCCCTTAAATCAAAGACTTTTGTTTCATTGCCTCCCACTTCATGAAAGTCAAGACTAGAAGTGCATACTTGAGTAATTCTTTAGACCCACGCCCTTTTCAGGATCACATCCCTCTGCCATGCGTCAATGGTTTCCATCCCTGCCTTCTTACAATTGGAGGAAGGTGACCTGAACACCCCTCAACCCAACCCATCTGAATGTCTGAAACACTTTCTGGCATCCCATGGATAGTTAAAATTGCAACTTTCTTTTCAGAGAATGGGATTTTTCTCTCTTTGTGAAGAGACCAAAGGCCCCACTGAAGAGAAAGAGTTTTAGAGAGGAAAAAGAGAAAATTAGAAATATTGAGCATATGGTATACAATATACCTGCATGCAAAATTTATACCCCTTATATTATTCTCCAATATATGTCAAAAATACCACCAACTACTACTGTCAAAAAAAGGAACTGAAATATCTGTTTTAATATAAGGAAACTGACCAGGACTAAAAGCCACATAATGTACTGAAAGAAATGCAAGGAATGGAAATATTTTTTCCCCATTGAGAATACAGGGTTTGATGACTTTCACAATGTAGCCCAAAAGCCTCATGATCCATTATTGCTGCCGGGGTCTAGTTTATCACACATACGGAAAACTAGAATGTGCGCTCATTAATCCAATCTCATTTTACCTGAGCTTTTATTCCTTGCTATAGGTGCCCAAAATGGTACAGTAAATAAATTCCAGATGAACTGACATCCATAGATACTAGGTGAAAATGCAGAGGGTCAAATCCTGGAGTCCTTACTTTTAGGTTGGTGTTGATACTTATAGCAGCTTGTAGAATACATATCCTGCATATTCCTTGAACAGATATAAATAGCAGTGTAGAAGGTGAGGCACTGCTTAGGTGAGTAAAGACATACCTGAACCATTAGGGTATGTAACCTCCATGGCTCTACATGCCCAAGCAGCACCTCCCTCATCTACACTACTGTTTTTAGCACAGGATCTGGGAGGGGAACTTTCCCTCTGCTGAAACCTTTTCCCATTACCTCCTTCCTACTGGAGCCATTCACTGCTGCGTTTAGCTACATGCTCCTCTGTGGATACAGCCTACTTTTCACTGCCACGTATAGCTACACATACCTTATATGCAGCTGCCAGTGTACATAAGCCATAGAAATTGGGTTAAATGTTAATAATAATTTGTAGTAATAAACATTTGTATGGCATCAGCACCTAAAGACCGCAACCAGGTTGGGCACCCATTGTGCTAGGTGTTGTACAAATGAATAATTCCTGGTCTGACTTCTGGAGTCACTGAAAACCCACAGCTCCCATGTAACTGAATTCCCATGAGCAGAGCAGGTGTTCTCAAAATGTGGGCTGTGTATTGAGCATCCTGAATGTGAAATTAGGTGCTTCACTGTAGTCACCCAGATTTGCAAATTTGTCGGCCTTGGGCATGTTTTTGTCTATTGTACCCTACTCCTGTTCTTGATAAGAGGCTACAACTGTCGGCAGGTGGCCCAGTCCAAGAGAGAGAGGAATTATTTAGGGTATTACACGTGGCTTTATGGCTAGGAATATGCAGAAATGCTACGTTTAGCTTCTCAGACTGTTGCAGGGGTGTGGAGTTCTGCTACAGCTTTTCCTTACCCAAAGATATAATCTTGCCCCAACTGAAGTTGGTGTCAAAACTCCTGTTGATTTCAGTGGGGCAGAACCAAACCCCGAGTTACCCAATCCACTGCACCATGGTTGCAGTTTTCTGACTGTACATATCTCAGTAACCATCCAACGTGCAAACCCTTGCACTCTGACTAAGAATGGGTAACAGCCAATCAAATTGCAGGTTCTTGCTTAGTCACCAATTGGTTATTTTTCACTCACAGTGTGGAGAATGTATACATTGGATCTGGTTAAAATTTCCTTTTTACTGAATGCAATGTGATGAAATTAAGAAAGGGAAAAATGAATTAGACTGAGTGTAAGGAAAACTTCCTGATGCTGGCAAATACTGACAGTAGGAGAGCCTACTTGGGAAATTTAAAAATAATTTGCACAAAATTGTAGTGGACAAATTTGCATTGGAAAAAACTATAGACTGAAACACTTAATAGGTCTTTTCCATCTCTGCAACCTCTTTTTCTGTGAAATTTACTGTCCTTGGATCTGATCCGTACCCACAGAGCGTAATATTTGATACTGACATCTTTTTCACAATGCCGTAGTAGAAATGCAGCATTAGCTTGAATATCTTATTGCTCAAAACAGGCTTTTGAAAGAGCTAGGGCAATGTTAGTATCAGTCTGTCTACAGGATCCAATTCTGTCTTTCTTTACTTTGACTAGAGCAATGCTAAGGAGTGTGAAGTAGGATGTCTGAATCTCTGTGGCCATGTGCAGCTTGGAGACTACTCCCTAGGCAGGCAAGTTCTGAGTGAGGGAATGACAGAGAGAAGGTCAGGTCTGGGGGAAGCTCAAAAGGAGAAGGTAAATGAGAGACAGGCGGAAGTGAAAAGACTGCAAAGTACTGTGTGTAAATGGGCTAAGTGAATTCTGCAATCTATAGTTCATTGCCTCCTGAATTATTTTCAGGTAATTGAGCATATCTCTGTTATTTTCTCTTTTGTCCGCACTCCTGTCTCCTTTTGAATGTATGTGATTGGCAAAATTGGGTGTCACAGCCGCAAACTGAGCTGTAGAAAATTCCTAAGGAAGGAGGGGCTTTTCAAAGCTGCAGTTGTTGTAGAAGCACAAATGCTGCCTCTTTTCTTGAGACTGTTGAGTGATGGGCCCTCTGTGGCAGTCATGTATCTTTTTGTAAAAAGTTGTAGATTTCTCTTTAACAATGGTCAATATCAGGAGACTTCATCCTTGTCACCTTAATGGAAACTTCACTCATATGCTTCATCACATACTGTAGTCCAGGGGTCGGCAATCCCCACCACGCGTGCCAAACTTAGCACCTGCACCTATCCTGAGTGGCAAGTGGAGCTGCACAGGCTCCTCCTGCTGGCCCCGCCCCCCAGCAGGGCGGGAGCACGGCCAGCTGGGAAAAGGAACCATGGCATACAAGGCTCTTGTTCCCTCCTGGCCACACCCCCCTAGCAGGGAGAAGATGTCCCTGTCCCCGCCTCCAGCACCTGCTGGCCCTGCCCCTGGTACTTGCTGAGGGTGTGGTGGGTGGGGCTGGCATGGGGGCCAACCCCTGCTGTAGTCTAACATTCACAACTCTAGATAGTAGATAACTTTCTAAGAAAATATATACAATTCCAGGCATAAGCAAATCATATTTTCCATTAAAAGAAGGAAGACAAACTCTCAAAGCAACAGCCAAACGAAGTTCCACACAACGAGGAAAAGACACTTTTGACTTAGCAAGACAAGGTGAGCAAAGTAATATCTTTTATTGGCTTAACCTCCGTTGGAGGGATAGACATATTTTCTGGCTCTACGCATAGCTCTACAAGACATCAGGTGGGTTTATGGTGCTTTCTGAACTTTGAAGGCTATAGCCCAGATTAATTTTCTCTTCAGCATGACTCAGTAATAACATACATCTAATGGAAACCTATCACCAAAATGTTTAGTCATCCTCCCGTTGCATAAAAGATGAAGCTAATCATGTTTTAAAGAGACTAAATATTAGAAGGAAATAAAAAGGTTTGTTATGTCTTAGTCAGGAATATTAAACATCTGCAACCTGGGAGATGGAAAGCAGAGACTGAGTTTGAAGTCTGAGTGAAAACCCCGGAATAAAAACAATTAGGGAATTAATGTAAAAGGATTCAGCATTTTTAATATCATTGACCTTTGAAGCCCACTGAATCTCTTTTACTTTTTTCAGATTGCAAAGTACCTTTAAAAGCCCATCTGGGAAAATGTCAATTTAGAAAATGGAAAATGCATTCATTTGCCTTGGTTCACAACATTACCCAGGAGATAGTATTTCAGTGCTCCCATTTCCTAGTCACAGAGCCTCATAAAACTGTAGCTTCCAGACAGTTACCGCCCTCAATAGATATGTTTGGGAGCCCAGGGCATTGCGCACTGTTGGACTGCTTGCCTTCTCTGTCTGACCTCCTGCCCCCAATCGGATTAGGTCTATCATGCTTAAGGGCAAAGACTGACATGTTAATCATCCCTATAGTAACATCAACAGAACTGGGAAGTGCTTCAGAATTGCAAGAGCAGCTTTTCATATAGCCAGTGGACAATATTTTGATTCAGCATGATGTAATGGCATCAACTGGAACCAAGCAACCTAATCAAATAGCAGATAAAGACTGTTCCAAAGTAATGCTGATCTACACAGCAGGACATCAGAAATTGCAATACTGCAAAACCTGTAGGGGAACACTTCAACCTCCCTGCTCACTCCCTTAACGACTTGTTAATAGCTGTGTTGACACAGATGAATAACAAATCACAGCTTCAGAGAGAGTCTGCAGAGCTCGAACTTATATGCAAATTTGACTCAGTTGCCTTGGGGTTGAACAGGGACTATGGATTTTTCTCGCATTACATCAAGTGAATTGACCTCCCCCCCTCCTCTATGTGCTGTTCCCCAGTGTTTTGAATCCTAACACCTCCTTTGATTTGCTGTTACAGCCTGACTTGATGCTATGTCATACACTCCCCTGCATTTAATTTCCTCCCACTCTGTAACTTTCCTATCTTCAAAGCGTCTGACGAAGTGGGATTTTCTCCCACGAAAGCTCATGCGATTAATAAATCTGTTAGTCTTTAAAAGTGCCACAAGACTCTGTTGTCTTGCTCCATTTTATGTATGTGTTTCACCATCTGGGATTCGGGCCCTGACGCCATAACTGTGTCTTTCAGTTTACAACAAGAGAAGAAAAAATCTAGGCTGGATATGAAGGGAAAAATCTGTGACTGTTCCAACCGCTCAGTACTGTGACACTCCAAACAACTGGTATTAACAGTACACCAGAAGAACTGCGGCTTCAGACAAGTGTAACCCTCAGGTGGGCTAAAATTCATTCAACTGCCCTTCTCCAGTGCCTAATGGAAACAACCCCCAACTCCTGTGGAGAAGCAGCTGGAGACTCAGGATCCAGTCTTTAAAAGGACTCACAGCAAAGATTGCTCAGAATTACCCTCCCACATTAAAATACTGCTAAGAACAAATGTAATGAACTTTATTAACTACTAACTTAATAAATCCTATCCTAAGAAAACAAAATGAATTTAAACAAGACAGTCCCCACAGAAACACTGTGAGAGAGACACCCAAGAGTCCCAAATTCCAGGTGAAGTTCACCCAAATCTCACTTGTAGGCTGTGTTCAAGTCCAAAGGCTTGAGTTGAAAGAAGCAGTTCTTTCTTCTGCCTTGGATACAGCAATCTTTAGTAGAAATCCATGCAGGCTTTTCTTTCTCTTCTGGAACCGGCACCACCCAGTCAGCTCCCTGGTCAACCAGCCCTTAGTCACATATACATATGCATAAACTCTGCAAGAAAATGCCCAGAGTATGGAGAAAACATCTTGCTGTGCACTCCTGGCTCAGCTTCTCCCAGTCACACACTGAGCACATGGGATCTTCTCATTGCAACTGCTCTGCCTGGTGCTCTCATGGGGTCTGACCACACCAGAGGAAACCTTATGGACATGCTCATAGCTACCACACCCAATTTCCAGAAATCTCTTGCCTTGGACAGCTAAATCTGCCCAGTAACAGTAATCCAGCCCCAAGAGCTCCCGTAAAGAGATATTCTCCTTTAGGCACATGGCTAAAGGACTCATGGGAAACATAAGTATTAGCAGTGTGCCAGGATTACCACAGATCAGGGGCGTTGCTGGATAGCAAAAAGATCCAGGGCTGTGGCCTCTAGTCCACCCCTGCCCCCAAACCCCCACTCCAGCCCTCCTAACTCCCCAGCTTCCCCCATCTTCACTCCACCCCCCTTCAGCCCCCAAACCCCATCCACACCTCCCCAGCCCCCTCTGTCCCCAACCTCCACTCATCCCCCAACCTCCTCCATCCCTCTCCAGCCCCCCACCTAGTCCCCCTCCAGCCATCCATAATCCTCTCCACCCCTCCCCAGCCCCCACCAGTCTCCTTGTCCTCATGTCCCCTCCACCCCTCTCCAGGCCTCTAACTCCATCCATCCCTCCCCAGCCCCCCACGAAGTCCCCACTCCAGCCGTGCATAGTCCCCTCCACCACTACCTGGCCCCCAGCCAGCCTCCTTGTCCCCTCCACCCCTCTCCAGGCCTCCCTCCAGCCCCTTCCCAGCCCCCTTACCTGGCCGGAGGCTCGGAGCTGCAGGGACAGCCGGCAGAGCTGCTTCTGGGCCAGGCCGCTCCCACCCTGAGCATGCTCTGTCTGAGCATGCTCAGAGCGGGAGATTTGAATCTCCCCAGCCTGGCCACGGCAGGAGTCTGTGGCTTCGCTGGGGCCCCTGGGCGTAATGCAGCGTTCCGCCTGGGTGCGCATGTGCCTGCTGGGGAAAATAGATTCGGGGCTCAGGATTTTCTACCCGGGGCTGCGCCCTGCCAGCCCGATGACAGCAACGCCTCTGCCACAGATTGGGCAAAGGAACCGAAGGGCTCAGTGAAGAGGTATTTTGCTAGGGCTGGCAGAAAGTAGAGGTGAGTTAAGTAGTTGCAATTCAAGGTTAAACAGTAACAGTTCCTATCTGAGTCAGTCCACTAGCAGGTTAGTGCTCTTCAGACCTCTCCAGCCCGGTCTCTGCCAGAGATAATTAAAAGCTTGCATATTTCCAGGCCAGGATTGGTTTGAAGTCAGTCTTCTTGTGGTCCCATGGCGCTGGCTCCCTGATAGGTCTGTTGCTTCCTCCCCTGACCCACCCAGGTTCTGTACAGACCTGGCCGCTCTTGTGACGTTTGGCAGTCACATGTTAACACACAGTTTGAGGTTTGCATGTGGTTTGCTGGCAGTCTCCCCTTCATTCAACTTCCCTACTGCTCTGTTTGCCATAAGGCTGCTGCTTCGCCAAGTGTGAGGTCACTTCCTGAGCCAGTGTATCCCATAGAATTTCTACCCTTACTGGACAAAGAAAGACAACAGAGTCTTGTGGCACTTTTAAAGACTAACAGATTTATTTATCGCATGAGCTTTCGTGGGAGAAAATCCCACTTCATCAGACGCTTTGAAGATGGGAAAGTTACAGAATGGGAGGAAATTAAATGCATGGGAGTGTATGACATAGCATCAGCTCAGGCTGTAACAGCAAATCAAAATAGGTGTTAGGATTCAAAACACTGGGGAACAGCACATAGAGGAGGGGGGAGGTCAAATCATTTGTTGTAATGCGAGAAAAATCCATAGTCCCTGTTTAACCCCAAGACAACTGAGTCAAATTTGCATATAAGTTCGAGTTCTGCAGTCTCTCTTTGAAGCTGTGATTTGTTATTCATCTGTTTCAACACAGCTATTAACAAGTCGTCAAGGGAGTGAGCAGAGAGATTGAAGTGTTCCCCTACAGGTTTTGCAGTGTTGCAATTTCTGATGTCAGATTTGTGTCCATTGATTCTTTGGCGCAGAGACTGTCCTGTCTGTCCAATATATAAGGCAGAGGGGCATTTCCGGCACATGATGGCATAAATCACATTGGTGGATGAGCAGGTGAACGAGCCCTCCATCCTGGCCACTATGGATGTACAGGCTCTTTACACTAACATCCCACACATGGATGGATTACAAGCTATTAGAAGAACCATCCAGGATGATGACACAGCTAAACTTGTGGCTGACCTCTGTGACTTTGTACTCACCCACGACCATTTCAGATTTGAAGATAATTTATACCTTCAAGTCAGTGGCACTGCTATGGGTACCCGCATGGCCCCACAATATGCCAACATCTTTATGGCCGATTTAGAACAACATTTCCTCACGTCTCATCCCAAAGCACCTCTACTTTACCTACGCTATATTGATGACAACTTCATCATCTGGACCCATGGTAAAGATGCCCTTGAAGATTTCCATAGAGATTTCAACAATTTCCACAACACAATCAAACTTAGCCTGGAACACTCCACACAAGAGATCCACTTTCTGGACACTACAGTGCAAATTAGCGATGGACACATAAAGACCTCCCTATACCGCAAACCTACTGATCGGTATAGTTACCTACATCCCTCGAGCTTCCATCCTCGACACACCACACGATCCATTGTGTACAGTCAAGCCCTAAGATATAACCGCATTTGCTCTGACCCTTTAGACAGAGACAGACACCTTCAGGATCTCTACCAGGCATTCTTAAAACTACAGTACAAACCCACAGAAGTGAAGAAACAAATTGACAGAGCCAGACGGGTACCCAGAAGTCAACTACTGCAGGAGAAGCCCATGAAAAACAACAACAGAACGCCACTGGTCGTCACCTACAACCCCCAAGCCAGACCTCTTCAACACATCATCAAAAATCTACAGCCTATTTTACAAGATGATCCCTCACTCTCTCAAGCCTTGGGAGACAGACCTCTCCTTGCTTTCAGACAGCCCCCTAATCTTAAAAGGATACTTACCAGCAACTACAGATCACAGAGCAGAAACACTAAAGCAGGAACACAGCCCTGCAGCAGACCACGCTGCCAACTTTGCCCTCATATCTACACTGATGACACCATCACAGGGCCTAATCAAGCCACCTACTCCATCAAGAGCTCGTTCACCTGCTCATCCACCAATGTGATTTATGCCATCATGTGCCGGAAATGCCCCTCTGCCTTATATATTGGACAGACAGGACAGTCTCTGCGCCAAAGAATCAATGGACACAAATCTGACATCAGAAATTGCAACACTGCAAAACCTGTAGGGGAACACTTCAATCTCCCTGCTCACTCCCTTGACGACTTGTTAATAGCTGTGTTGAAACAGATGAATAACAAATCACAGCTTCAAAGAGAGACTGCAGAACTCGAACTTATATGCAAATTTGACTCAGTTGTCTTGGGGTTAAACAGGGACTATGGATTTTTCTCGCATTACAACAAATGATTTGACCTCCCCCCTCCTCTATGTGCTGTTCCCCAGTGTTTTGAATCCTAACACCTATTTTGATTGGCTGTTACAGCTGAGCTGATGCTATGTCATACACTCCCGTGCATTTAATTTCCTCCCATTCTGTAACTTTCCCATCTTCAAAGCGTCTGACGAAGTGGGATTTTCTCCCACGAAAGCTCATGCGATAAATAAATCTGTTAGTCTTTAAAAGTGCCACAGGACTCTGTTGTCTTTCTACAATAGACTAACACGGCTACCCCTTTGGAATTGGACAAAGAAAGGGGATCATGTGTAGTGTGTCCACCACAGAAGCCCATAGATCAGTGGAAAGGGAAATGGCAGGGTCCTGCTTATCTGACCTTCTTGCCGCGCTCCCAACTTCTTACTCCCACTGTCTTCTATGTGGTCCAACAGTCTGCCATTTTCTTTTCCAGTGCCACCGTGTGTGAATTCCTTTACGTACTTCCTGTGTCCAACTATTCTAGATTCAAGTCCTCATCTTCAAGATCCCCCCAAATTGCCTGCATCTGTGCTTTCAGTTTCTTGAACTCCTCTTCAAACTCTTCCCCATACTCTTACCTTTCTGCTCCTCTCTTGCCCATCTTTCAGCTTTTCATCTGTGATGTATTTAAGACTGTGCTTGAATTGCAAGCTATACATTTCAGAATACAGCAGATGGGGGAGAGTTCCTGTTTCTGCTTTGAAATTAGAGAGTTCTGTAGGATGCATGGAATCAGAGTCAATCTGGAAAGACCCAGCCTAGAGAACAGTGGCTATGTCTGCATTTGCAAATTAAGTGGACTTAAGGAGGCTCTAGTGAGGCTACTCTGGTGCCACATGGCACACTTCCCACAATGCACCACTCCTCAGTCGACCTAGCAACTGCCAGTGTGGCCATTGGGAGTCGCCTTCAGTTTCTAGTGTGGACTCTCTAAGTCAACTTAACAAGGCTGACTTTAAGTTGACTTAAGTCGACCTTGTTAAGTCGACTTAACAGAGTCGACTTAGCATTTCTATTGTAGACATATCCAGTGGGATGAGGGTCTGCTTCTCTGCCTAAGGGAGCAGCCTGCTTTCTCTCTCTCTCTGAGTTTGGTTACTGTGTGTTAGCATTCTAGATTCTAAGAATAAAAGAAGTGATTTACTGTAGTCTTCCAGCAATACTATTTTCTGTTTTTAATCGAAGTTCTCTGTTTTTATTGCATGAATATAATAGCATCTTCCTTCATGCTGTGGGCTACTCAGGACACAACTCCCTATGTATTATTCCAAGTGCCCCTTCTCCCTGTAACATGCACAGTGGAATAGGAATCACAGGGTATGTGTTCCCTCGAAGGAAAAAAAGGAAACACAGGCTGTTTGATTAGAAGCAACTGAATGATATGGGCAGAGTAGAACAAGATGTTTAGTAAGGTTCCATTTGTTCAATTTAACCTGTGTTCAGTTTCACTCTTTGCTAATGAAAAATTCTCCAATTAAGTCCACTTTAAAACCTCTCTCTTTCACAAATCCTTGCTGTTTGTTTTCTTACCAAAGAAATTCTACTCCTTCCTCCATTTGACCCATTCTCCTATATCTTGGCTTATCTGTCCCAAGTTCTAATCTCTTCACAGAGTGTGTCACTCCTTGAGTTCACTGTTTGAGAGAGGTTCACAGTTCAAATCTGTTCTTAGTTCATACCAGAAACAAGGCAAACTGAAATTTGTAGTCCAGTTGGACTAGGAGACTGGAAGGTTTGGAAACAATGCATGCTGAGAAAGCATGTAGAAATAAAATAAGTTCCCAGCTCGAAAATCACAGGTTGATCAGGGAGGAAACAAGACTTATTGAGGAGTGGACCTTATCTATGTGGACCTGCTGTTGGGTCTAGGGATCAATTTCAGAGAGATGGGGAAGATGCCTAAAGAGACATCCAAAGAAGTGAAGAAAGTATGTTGAAGAAGGGACGTTTTTGGCTAGAAAATCTGTTGGGGAGACCCGATGAGGGCATGAGTCACGTGAAGAAACTTAGTAATAAACAGACTACTTGTGAGCCCCTAAACTGAGGGCAAGGAGTCTCTTCACTGAGCCCTGGTCTACACTGATAGTGAAGTTTGACATAATGCCACTTACCTTGAGCTTCTGCAGCCTGTGTCTCCACTGTCAGAGCAGTACATTCAAATTAAATGGAGCAGTAATTCATTCTGATAAGACTGCCCCTGCAAGTGGTGTAGCACTGAGGTCGAAATCTACAATTTGAATTTACTCTCTGTAGCCACAGAGTAGCTCTGATCTGGATTTTCGTGTCTTTCCAGTTTGCTACACCATGGCAACATAGCTCCTTCCCTGCCTGCAGCCCTGGAAACTTTTCAATTAATTCCTCTCTCTGCATGCAGTACTGTCCCTCTCTGTTGTGCCTGTGGTAGAGAAACACCAAGGAAAGCCTTCCCTGCCTTTGTTTATTTTTTTTAAGAGAAGAGGAGAGTGGGAGTGTGCAGAGGACAACTGCCCACAGTGTAATGCATTTCAGGAAGTAATGTGAGCAGTGGGGATAAGAGAACCCGAGAAAGCAATTTGCTGTAAACCTTCACCTTCTGTAATTCGACAGCCTAAAATCAAACCACAGTCCCCTTCCCAGTGTAGACAAGCCCTGAGAAGTGAATGTATGACATTTCTTCTTTACCCTCAAGGGGAAGAATTTTGGAGTTTGATTGGGTGGTTGACCTGCACAATCACTGAGGGAATGGTGGTTTCACCATGAAGAAATATTAAGGCACTGCTCCACAGTCTTGCTCTACATTTTGTACTCTGTTGAGCACCTTGATCGCATTATGTCAGCGTTTAGGAAATGGTGCTAATATTAATAACAGTGAGGTCTGTTAGACTGCAAAAAATCTTCAAAGGAAATTGCTCAGGGCCCCTTCCCTAGGGACACTGTAAAAAACATAGGACAAAACCCTCAATAATACACTGGAAAGATTAATCCTACAGTGGCCGAGGATAGAATACAAATCCAAGAAGTCTTTCATCTATTTTTGAGCAGTAAACAGGAGAACCCTATTCCACTCTACGTGCTCATAAAAGAGACAACGGAGCTGCCAAAAGCATCAAATGCTGAGATTTCTTTTTCCTCATTTTCAGTGAAAATGACAGGTTGGTTCACCAAACACAGTATGAACCATTCACAGATAGTTCCACTGACTTCTGTGAGAGCATTTATAATGTGTGACAAGTTCCAGAGCAGTAGCTGGGTTAGTCTTTTTCAGCAAACCAAACAAGGAGTTTTATGGCACTTTTAAAGACTAAAAAATGTATTTATTGCATTAACTTTCGTGGGCATAATCCCACTTCATCAGAGGCATGAAATTGAACCTGCAGTATGTTAGGTCTATATACACATGCAGAGAAGGGTGAAACACAAGGTCAAATCAGAGTTCCAGAGGGGTAGCCTGTTAGTCTATTTCAGCAAATCAAACAGGTTGCATCAAGCCAAACATCCATCACATCACATTGCAAAGCTCATGTGATAAAAAAAAAGCTTTAAAAGTGCCACAGGACTCCTTGTCTGATTTATAATGTATGGTTTTATTCAATGTGAGTCACACAATCACAATTTGTCCCTTTATAAACTGCTTAAAGTCTCAGAGGAAGCATATGGCTGGGCCAAGAAACAAAGCCAGATCTCCGAAGTGCTTCTCTAGCTCTTTATCCACAAAAACATCATCTGCTCACCTAAGTTACATTTTCAGATATTTTTTAAATTGGCAAATCCAGAATTTCAGATGACAGAAAGCCAATCAATTGCATCAAATGCTTTTACATTTATACTAAAAAAAATCCACATGGAGAACATAGGCCGTATTCTTTTCTAACCTTGGCTATAACTGAGTTGTTCCAGTTTAAATGAAGGTAGAATTTAGGTCATCTTCATCTAAGTGTAAAATAAAACACATGTAAATATGAAGGAATTTTCACTGCTGTTTTTCAGTCAGTACAATGAATTTAAATACATTCAATAAATTTTGGGTTCTTTTGTGCAGTAGACCTCTTTGGATGATCCAAGACAGGTTTTTTCCCAATGACACAGTAGAAAATTAATTTTCAATGGGACAACTCATGAGTTAAAAGATTAGCATGTGGTTTGGTGCTCTTCTGAATTGGAGCTTCTATAAGTAATGGTCACATGAGACCCAGACAGTCAATATGCAGGAGATGTATCAGAACAGGAGCGACAGGGCATGCCCATTCACAGCACAACTCTAACTCTGAAGGAATCTTTTTATCTAATTCAATCTCCATATCTGTAGCATCTCTTGGGTCCTCAAACTCTACAAAGGCAAAGTCCCAGGGTGTGTCTACACTTACAAATTAAGTCGACTTAAGCTTGCTTAAGTCAATTTAATTTACTCTGCCTCTACACTACACTTTCCTTAAGTCAATATAAGCAGCTGCTTAAGTCGACTTAAGGAAAAAATAAGTCGACTTTATAAAACCTAGTTTTAAGTCGACTTTGCTGGCTAAGTTAACTTTAGAAAGTCGACTTAGCCAGTGTGGATGTGGAGTAGCCCTAGACTTAGGGGGCTCCAGGGCTTCCCTACTGCCCTCCCTGCCAGGGTGGCTGGCACAGTCACAGCCTGGCATACTTAGGTACCACGGTTGCTGAGGGCTCAGCAGCTGCCAGAGGCCCTACAGCATCTCCCTCCAAGCAAACTTATTACGTATGTTTGTTGTCTTAGCTGCCTGTCTCCAATGCATGCATGTGCGCATTGGTAGAAGTATCAGATTTTCAGTAATTTTCAAGAAATTTGAGCCTGAAAAATGTTCCCTAAAAGGCTATCCAAGAAATATGAGTGACAGTCTGAACCACAAGGGATAAACAAAACGCTGTCTGTGACTGACACATCAGGTATAACAATCAGGGTTTATGCTGTCTACAGAGTTAAATTTAAAATGAAAGGAATATATCATTTTGTGATACTATTCAATGGTGTAAAAATATTACAATTAATGTCACTTTAAGAGGCAATGTACTAAGAACTCCTATAAATCAGCGGTCAGGTCATTAACAGCTATTAATTCTGCTAAAATCAGGGGGTAAGATAAGGAATTGTTATACCTCTGTATCCTCTCCTGAATTCATTAGGGGCATTGCCTGAACACAGCTGTGCATAATTTTGCCTGATATTAGCGAATTAATTTTCTTCATTGAAATTGACTGAGAAGCATTTCCTAAATTAGGAGAGGTACAGGGATTATTTTGTCCATGTAATGCCTCCTATAATGGGGGCACTGATCATGGTTCCTATGTAAATAATAGTAGTGGCATTTATGGACACATTTCTGTAGATATTCCCTGTCTATAACTTACTGCTATTCATGTAGAGCTTTCCACATGATTTCTCTTTTGTGATCTAGATAATTTTCCTAAAGCTATTTTAAACAGCGGCAATGAAATTATTTCCTAATGGTAAAGAACGAATGAAAATGACCCAGTTTACCTGAAATGAGTTTTCCCCCAAGCAATAGCTGACACCAGCAAGTCTTGCTTCCGATTGGAGCTAAAAAGCAGCACTTTACACAAATGAAAGCAATTCAGAATTAATAACTGTGAATGTAAAACTGAAATAATTTAAGAATGAGAAGCCTCGCTTTTCTCTTTTTAAATTAATGCTCAGAACCTGGATTTTGTTGTCTTCCTGGGGTTAGGTAGATTTAAATGCTTCCACTTTTTCAGTGTTCACTTTTGTTATTTCAGATGGCCAAGATTCACAGCATTTTGTAGTGCCTCGCTCTTTCACCCTGTTTTAACTGAAGTATCGTAACAAACTGAGGCCAGATTATGATACAATTACTGATTTATTTTTAATTATACCTTACATTAGGAACAATCCCACTGAAATCAGTGTGGGGGTGGGGAAGGGATTAACTGAAGTAAACTGCTAATGACGGTAAGTAAGGATCTTGAAAAATCCCCCTGAATTATAAATACGTTGAGCAATTCAAAGACTTAGCTACTATATCTTTATATGAACCAGAGTCTGAATGAGCTCTCCCTTGCTTCATAACAACGAATGAGGGGGGAAGACCATAAAAGGAGAATATATTTGCATAGTCACAACTACTTTGCCGAGTGGATCAGCAGAGAATGATTAATTTTGACTATTTGGTGTTAAAATCCCTTTAGTCTTGAACACAGGGTAACACAATGCTGTTCTCCTGGCTAAAGGCAGCAGGCCTGTACTTAATCTGCCCCGACTGAAGGTCTCACCTTAAATTGAACCTCACCTGCTAAGCAAGGGTTAATACTGCCAAATCCAATTGCAAGTCAGGATTTGGGAATGGGTGCTGCTAGCTGGTGTTGTGGACTCTGTTTAAAGAGGTTTAGGAACCATTTGATTCTGTTTTTCCAGTGTTTAGAGACAGGGCACATCAGGTTCAATTTAGAGCCTTTATTCTCACTAGTGCGGGAATCATTGGCTATGTCTACACTTGCTAAAATTAGTTTGAATTAGTTAGTTTGAACTAACTAATTCAAACTAATTTTAGTTAGTTCGAATTAGCTTAATTCGAACTAGCATGGCCATGCTGGAATGTTAGTTCGAATTAGCGATCCCCATTCATTTCAATGGCCGGTTAATTCGAACTAAGAAATTAGTTCGAACTAACATGGCCACATTGGTTAATTCAAACTAGTTAGTTCGAATTAACCCCTTAGTTCGAATACCCTATTCAAATGCATTAGTTCGAATTAAGGAAGCCCTTAATTCGAACTAACTAAAGCCCAGTGTAGCCATGGCAGAGCCTTAGATCTCAGAAGGGACAGTGTTACAGTGAAAGACAACACACAGGGAGCAGCAGCGGTGAGGTTCCTCTCTCTCTGGTGAAATCACAAGCAGCTGCCATTTCTAAGAGCTGGGCTAAGTGTAGAAAGTTGGACTATGGTATTACAGCCAGAGGGAGAGGTAGCTGTGAATGGAAACTAATCCTAGGAGCAGCAAAGTAGGAAAAAGTGGCAGAGATGGCAGAAATATGCTGCCGCCAGAAGTGACTTTGCTCAACCCTCCCCCTTCGTGAGTGAGAGGTACACCCATATGAATGCATCCCTGAATTGTGGGACTTTGTTGTCTTTGGACAACCAACCGTGAATGGGATGCAGCAAAGGGAAACTAAGGGACCGCCATCAACCAGACTCTCATACTGCAAAGTGGGAAACTGTCAAAGGGCTACTGCTGAAGATACTATGCGATGGTGTTTACCTCTGGCTTACCTATCTTTGAATCACTGTTGCAGTGTTTATCCAAATGAATGATGTGTCCCTCTCCCTTTTAATAGCAGTTATTTTTTGTTCTATGTAGACTCAGTGCTTGTGGGGGAGAGGAGGGTAATGCTGCCTCAGAGGGGCTCTCAAGGATGGCATACAGTGTCCCCAGGTTTGTGGGTGGGGGCCTGAGATGATTCTGTTTTGTAATATTGAGTGAGCCCAAGATATTGAACCTGCTCCAGCTGTTGCTCATACCTCCTGCAACTGTCTCCATTTGTGAAATGATGTTATAATCTCCCCCAATGGCTTTATTTTTGAGATTGAGTTTAGAATACAAGACTAAATTCCCAGCTCCTAGCTGCATGTTCAGAGCACTATGGGTATGTCTACACTGGCAACTTAGGTTGACTTAAGGATGCTTACGTTGACCTACAGAGCGCCAAGTCCACACCAATGCTCCCTCTAAGGTTTGGCAGCTTGTGAGCAAAATTTTCAAGCCATGTGCAAAATTTTTTCTGAATAAAATTTTTGTGTAAACTCATACAATAGAAATCATAGGCATTAATTGAAGTTAAAGTGATTGTAAATAGAATTAATTAACTGGGTTTAAGTAATTGAATTTGAATGAATTTTGAATTAAAATTTAATTTTTAGAAAGGTTTTTATTTAAAAATAATTTTTAAAAGTTTTTTTTAAGAAAGAAAGAAAGAAAGAAAGAAAGAAAGAAAGAAGCAGAGGCCACTGGCGGGAGGGACCCGACTGGGGCCCCAGGAGGCCACCGGTGGGGCGGAGCAGAGCAGACCCCGGCCCCGGAGGCCGCTCCCGACCCCGTGCTGGGAGTCCGAAGCCATCGGTGGAGCGGAGCTGACCCCGGCCCCTGGCCAGGAAGTCGAGGTGGCCGGTGGATAGGAGCCCGGGAGCCCACCCTGGCCACAGCCACCCTGCTGCCCTGGCCATGTGCAGCATGCAGGCCCGCGCACCTGCCTCGGCCCTGAGCCTGCCTGCTCCGCTCTGGGGACAGGGAGGGCCAGCCCAGAAGCTGGGCGCTGGCTGGGTCTGAGCCCCAGGGATGTGGAGGGGGTGGCGGGGACTGCTGGGCTGCACAGGGGTCCCTCAGTGCTGCACGGGGGATGTGACGGCTGCTGCGCGGCCACGCACCTGCTCAGCTCAGAGGGAACATAGGTCCACATCTAGCTTTCATTAAGTCAATTTAAGCACATTCTTAAGTCCACTTAATAATTCCCCCTCTTTAGGTTGACTTGAGACCTAAATCGACTTGTTAAGTCGCCTTAAAGTGGCATGGACGTCCTCAGTTGACCTAAGGGAGACGGTCTGGGGAGAAGGGAGACGCGGTTCACTGGCAAGAAGGGAGCCGTGGCTTCGGAGGAAGAAAGGAGCTGCGGCTCCTGGGGAAGAAGGGAGCCGTGGCTCCCCCCAGCCACGGCTCCCTTCTCCCCAGCTGCAGTTTCCCTGAGCTGCGGCTCTCCGTGGACCTAGCTCCTGCATTTGTGGATGCAGGCAGTCGACTTAAGTTTTTGGTGTAGACTCTCTAAGTTGACTTAACAAGGTCAACTTTAAGTCAACTTAAGTCGACCTTATCAAGTCAATTTAACAGTCAACTTAGCTTTTCAGGTGTAGAGATACCGTATTAGAGGTGAGCCTGAGCTGCAAAGTTGAAATTCAAATGCAACATTCTTGAAGATTTAGGGGGGTTGGCAAGAGGTCCAACTCTATTGGTAGTATTGGCCTGGATCACTCCCACCAAATTTGTGTGAAGGGGGTTTTCCAGGGTGGATTCTCTGGCCCTTGCCAGAAGTATGGAAGCTGCCTTCACAGTCTCTCTCCACATGGCACCAAGAAGGCCCCCAAACATGCATTATTCTCTTCTCCCACAATTTGCTGGTGCCAGTTTACCTGTCTATGGCTATGTCTACACTGGCAAGTTAGTTCGAATTAAGGAGGAATAATTCAAACTAACTAAAGCCATGGCTACACTAGACTTTAGTTAGTTCGAATTAAGGGCTTCCTTAATTCGAATTAATACGTTCGAATAGGGTATTCGAACTAAGGGGTTAATTCGAACTAACTAGTTCGAATTAACCAATGTGGCCATGTTAATATGAACTAATTTCTTAGTTTGAATTAACTGGCCATTGAAATGAATGGGGATTGCTAATTCGAACTAAGCAAGTGCTTAGTGGCCATGCTAGTTCGAATTAAGCTAATTCGAACTAACTAATTCAAACTAATTTTAGCAAGTGTAGACATAGCCTATAATTTTAATTATGAGAAATAGAAACATTTCTGTATGTAATACGCTGGCTTAATGATTGTGATCATGTCTTCTATCAAATATAACAGTGTGCTACTTTTTCACTGTTAATGGAATGACTCCTTTAACTCAAAGGGTAGGGGGTTGTGCTTTTGATAGATTCAAAAAGCCCTTGGTTCTATCACCACTAACTATTGTGATGGGTATACATATCTGTGCGTGGTGTGCAACAAGCATTATCTTAGCTCTAGTCTATACCACCTCACGATTTTGGCAGCAATCGAAGGGAGATATGAAAAGTTCTTTCAATACCTTGCCTACATCCCTCTGATTGCCTGCCACCTACTTATTGCGGTGTCTTCAGTGTGCTCAGTCAGAGGGAAATGCCTTCCCTCTGGCTCAGCGCTACTTCTTCTGTGGGGTGGTCTTCCAAGATCAGCTTCCTGATCAACTGAGCGGGTCCTCACAGACCTGATCAGTTGATTCGGAAGATCGATCTGATGGCAGCAAATTTGCCACTATCAGTAAAGACCTGCCCTTACTAAATCATCTTATTTGGACAAGTGAAAACACAGCTGCTTTGAGTCAAGCATGTCAGACTCTGAAACCAATTCTGGTGCTAACCTGGGTACAAAAAAGCAAAACCAAAAAAACTGATGAAATTTCTTTTTCTCATCACAAAATCTAAATATTCACACTGAGATTTTAAATTTAAGTATGGTCCAATTGCTTCTGGCTGCTGTGGCAAGAAGGTGTGTAAGGTGAAAGGAAATAGTAATATGATCTTTAAAGGAGGCAGCTTTTACCCCCAGAAGAAACAATGTGAAAATCTAGCCAGAGGGTGACTGGATGACAACTAACTGGATATAAAATGTTAGAGGTAAATTGAATTTAGATAGTCTTGGAGATCCATTTCCATTGTGTTTAAGCACAGATAACGTATCATTCAATTGGCAAGTCTAGAAGTCCCCAGACTTTATAATGAATAGTACGGGACATGAATTTCCACGAAGGTGTGGTGATAAGAAATGCTGAGACCACAACCTGATGGATTCTGCTGGAGGAGTCTTACCCTCAAGCTAACCTTGGGCAAATGCTTTGAATTGGTAGGAGACTAAAGAGCAAAGCATTTTTTGTGTGTCAGTGGTGTCTCAGACAGTGTTTTAGTTACACCTGAAATACTTTATTTATTTAAATGTTTAGCTAAAAGAAATTACAGGAAAGAGAAGGAGAACGAGGGTACTTTTAAATGACCCACCTTTTGTTTTTTGCTTTTATTTTTGAAAGAGTTTTTTTGTTGCCTCTTAAAGGCTATGTCTACACTTATTAAAGTTAGTTTGAATTAGTTAACTAACTAATTCGAACTAATTAAGTTAATTCGAACTAGAAAAATTTAGTTCGAATTAGCGAATTGCATTGAGTTCAATGGGCCGGTTAGTTCGAACTAAGCAATTAATTCGAACTAACATGGCTGCATTGGTTAATTTGAACTAACTAGTTCAAATTAACCCTTAGTTCGAATAGCGTATTTGAATTTATTAGTTTGAATTAAGGA
The DNA here is from genome assembly GCA_007922175.1 of Pelusios castaneus. Lineage (NCBI taxonomy): Eukaryota > Metazoa > Chordata > Testudines > Pelomedusidae > Pelusios > Pelusios castaneus. Next base: position 21,190,770 of record ML685784.1, read on the forward strand.
AGCCCTTAATTCGAACTAATTAAAGCCTAGTGTAGCCATGGCTTTAGTTAGTTCGAATTAAGCCTCCTTAATTCGAACAAACTTGCCAGTGTAGACATTGCCTAAGTGCCTCTGCCCTCTAAAAATATTCTTACACTGCAGTAATGATCCATATTTCTCTGGTTTACAAGAATAGCTACAAAGTCTTGGATCACTGATGTAAAATATGGCAATGTGTTGTAAAGCCCATTCTTGATTTCAGTAACTCTTTTATCGATGATGCCAAAGACAAGAGAGTAAAAATCTGTCTAGGGCAGGTTTTGGAGGAAGTGAGGGTCTTTTAAAGGTCTGATATATTTTCCGTGATAATTATGGTGCAATTTATCTCCATATGATATAGCTTCCAAAACAAACAAATTAAGAGGGATTTAAAGATGATTGTCAGATAAAAGATCCAAAAGGGATTCTGTAGATCAGTTTAAGAAATAACATTAGAAATGCAGGAAATTTAGAGTTTAAAATAAACTCAAATATGTAAAAACAGGAATATTTACAGATAAGGAGGCCTGTATTTACACCTCAGACACTCTTAGGCATAACATCTTCAGCTACCCTCTGCCTACAGATGACCTTCATGTTTTCTGAACGGAGGGGGTTGATTGGGGAGAGGGGGACTGGTTGGGCCAATTCTGCATGGGGGGGAGGGGGAGAACAAGGAATACAACCATTGTGTCTTTAATGGCTCGTCACGTTGCTCCCTGGGCCCATTGTATCTGGGACCTTCCTTAACATTAAGGACACAATGGTTGTAGACAGCTTGTCTCGGGCATTTCCACAGATTCACACAAGTTAAAGTATAGATATAACACCAAATTCCTAACTTCTAATACAAATACAATTCCTATACATGAACTATATAATCATTCCCAGCAAATTACTACCTTTCTATTGATACCAAACATGACATAGTTCCTATGGATTATAGCATATATGAGATATGAATAGAAAATAATATCATAAATGCTTCTCTAAATCCAGACAGCGTCACACAGGGCTCTGCCCTGCCCTTTGGGGGGCATGCCAGGCTCCCCCTGTGCCCCCCCCCATAGGGAGAGCATTGGTGTAGTCCTGGGGTAGCCCTAAATCTACATAGGGCTACCCCACATCTACACTGGCTTAATTTGACTTTAAAAAGTCGAAATAAGCTTTAATTCTAATTACATCTAGGTTTAATAAATTCGACTTAATTTTCATTAAGTCGACTTTATTTTCCTTAAGTCGACTTAAGCAAGCTGCTTAAGTTGACTTAAGAAAACTGTAGTGTAGATGCAGGGTAAATTAAGTTGACTTAAGCAAGCTTAAATTGACTTAATTTACAAGTGTAGACGCAGCCCTTGTGTTTATGTTCATCAATGTCAGTTTGGCTGACAGCTTCAGGTGAACAGCAGCTGTCAATCTTGTAGGATGTCCATGGACCAATGGGATTCAGAAAGCTTCATCAGGTGATGCTGTGCCTGCCCCAGCTAGTACTGCAAACCCTTCCTGTGTGCAGTTGCACAGTGGGGTAGTTACCATGTGTCATTGGAAGAGCTGGTAGATTAAATGCACTCCACTGGCACAAGAAGATTGTGAAAACATGCAACAGTGGTTTAATTACAGTGGTAGCTGTTCATCGGCATAATTTGTGTCAACAAAACTTTCTAGTGTTGAACAGGCCCTGGTGACTCACCCATTGTCACACAGGAAATTTGTTGCATTGCTAGGAATGGAACTCTGGTGTGATTTTCTAGCCATCACCAAACCATTCTTCCTCTCTAGGCAGGTTTCCATCATCATAGCTAGATGCAGAATTCTGCGCTCCACTCTTTGTGGCTTTTTTGTCCAGCACAGTGATATCTGCATTAGCCTTTACCCACTTCTACTGTTACAGCCTTAAATCATAAAAGCAGAAATACAAAACCTCTATTTCTTCTGGCTTTTTTCCCTCCCCCCCTGTCTCTTTCCCTTTCCTTCCAGCTCTTTATGGAAAATGACCATGGTGGAAGAAAGTTTTTACAGATGAAAACACTAACCTTTTAACCAAAACCTTTGTTTAAAAAAAAAAATGAAAAGAACCAAATTAAACTAAATTCACACGGGCAAAAGCTACCTTTTCTCACAACCCTACTGCCCACCTTCTATTCTTTCTATTCTGCTTTCTCTACATGGGGGCCCAGTTGTTTTAATATAATTTTTTTAAAAAAAATAAAGCATTGAGTTGTTTAATTTAGAAAACTGTTTCTAATGATGAGTTCTTTATTTCTAAAAAAAAAAAAAAAGTGCCAGTACTCGTCCAGTAGGAGACGTGCACTGGGAGTGGAGGTGGGGGGGTAGATACTGTGAACAAGGGAAAGGAGATCCACTCCTTTAGCTGGGCAGCAGGGCTGGCAGAGGACAGGAGTGGTGTGCGTCTGGGGGACAGGGTCAGGAGGGGAAAGGAGCACGCCGCTCCTGTTCCCTGCCAGCCCCACTGCCCAGTTGGGGGGCGGGTTCAGCTGGGGAAAGGAGCAAGTCTCCTTTCCTCTGCTGATCCTGGCCCCCATCTGGATAGCAGAGCTGGCAGAAGACAAAAGCAGTGCGCTCTTGATGGATGGGGTCATCAGGGGAAAGGAGACCTTGCTGATCCCGGCCCTCAGTGGGCCAGCCAGGGAAAAATAGATAGCTAAAGATAAGAGAAGAAATACAGAGGATGAGAACTTGCCCCACCCATTCAGAGGACTGATAACTAAATAAAATGTGTCACTCTTCATATCTTATTCACTGCAAAGGGTGTCTGGCTTCACTGGAATAGAACCCCCCTTTTGGAAGATGGGGAGTAAGCCAGCCTGAAATAGAAATAAAAAAGACATCTCTTTAATTCAGTTTCAATTGCTCATTTGTATCAATAAAAAGTTATTGTAAACATGATGCAAATTTCATTAGTTATGCATCAGAATATCTGTGAGTGCCTACATGAATATACAAGAAGTATCCCCCAATACGTCCCATTTATGCTCTTTTGGCTTTATAACGAGGAACACAAAAAGCCTGATTGGATCCCTTTACATTAGTTTTAATGGAGAAAATAATGTTCATATTTTTTTTGCTTTGTTATTGTTTTTAAAGCAAAACATGATGTGTCAGGATAAAGCCACTCTGACTGCACTGTGCAATGGAAATCAATTATGCCACATATCATGCTTCTAAATTTCCTGCCATATCTAACAAGCTCTGCATTGACAAACAAGTATTAGTATGAGATGAAGAACTGGCAGGAGAGGAATTGTGGAAACCAAATGGCTTAGTGAATCTCTTTTTCCACTGCTGTTGCTGCTGTTCTCTGAGATTAAATTTTTAATCTGAAGTCATCTCCTCTTATCTCTTTAGCCAAATTTATTCTACAATAAAATCTTCATAAATTATGAAACAGAATGTTCCTCTTCCTTTGAATGCAATTGTACTAGACTCTAAAATGAAAGGAGAAAGTAAACTTTTGTTTAATGAAGAGTAACTAGTGATTTTTCTGGAAGAAATTTACAAGCCATAAATGCCTTAATCACTCGATTCTGTGTGCACTGAGAATAGGATAAATAAACTAATTAAGGGTTAACAGTCCAATTGGGCTGCTAATAGAGTCAGTGGTAAAACCCCCATTGACTTCAACGGGAACTGTGTATTTTCAGAGTCTTATAAGCAGCACAAAATGTGTTTAATAATGAGTCAGTATTTTAATGTCACCGAGCATTAATTTCAGTGATGTGATCATAACATTCTTAATTCTCTGTTAGGATCTGATCCAAAGACCTGCTGTAGTCAACGGGAGTCTTTTCATTGTCTTCAATGGATGCGTCTATACTTGTAAATTAAGTCAATTTAAGTTCGCTTAAGTCGACTTAATGTACTCTGCAACGACACTACACTTTCCTTAAGTCGACTTAAGCAGCTGCTTAAGTTGATTTAAGGAAAAATTAAGTCGACTTTACTAAACCTCATTTTAAGTCGACTTTCTGCTTAAGTCGACTTTCTAAAGTCGACTTAAGCCAGCGTAGACGTGGAGTACCCCTAAGTCTACTCTAAGTCGACTTAGGGGCCCCCAGGGCTTCCCTACTGCTCTCCCTGCCAGGGTACCAAGGTACAATGGGTCAAAGGCTAAGCCCCCTGACACTTGGCAAGGGATGCCCCCCCTTCACCGTGGACCTGGTCCCAGGTCCACCTACCCCCTACAAGTCGACCTAGGCTCTAGGTCGACTTTGTAGGATCGCCTCTAAGTCGACTTAAAATTTAAGTGTGGACATGCTAAGTCGACTTAAATTAACAAGTGTAGACATAGCCAACGAGCTTTGGACCAGGCTCCCTGGAGTTCATCAAAAAGGTTTGTGAATTGGGTAAGGCAGGGATCGGCCACCTTTGCCTGTCTCCATGCGAGGTCCACCTCCTGCCCCCTCAGCAGGTGCAGAGCGCGGGGCCAGAAGGGGACAGCCACAGTGCGCGCACGGCTCTTGCGACCTTAGGGGTGGAGCCAGTGGGAGAGAAGTCGTGGCACCGCCTGCTGCAGGGCATAGGTGCATGTGACACTTTTGCTACGCTTGCCGGGGGTTGCCAACCCCTGCCAGGTAAGGTAAGGGAATGAGGATGCTGTTCTTAATCAAAACTGCAGAAACCAGCAGGGATAGCTTTCCAAAATTGTCTGACTGGGTGTGTTTTTATCCAAATGCCTTCTCTAGATTGATAGAAGAACATATATTTTTCCATATGTTTGCTTAAATTGTTGTGTCCTTTTTTCCCCTGGTGTAGCTAATACTTACCAGGCGTGAGGGCAAACCTGTTACAGATCGAAAGACTGTGCTATGCCTCTGCCCTTTATTCAAACTCTCTGGGTGTGATTCCACCTTGCTGCCAGACCCTGAGCCTCATTTTCTTGCAAGGGGGAACAACACAGGTCTGCTGACCTGACCCTGTGTCATATGCACCCCTGCATTTAATTTCCTCCCATTCTGTAAATTTCCCATCTTCAAAGCGTCTGACAAAGTGGGATTTTCTCCCATGAAAGCTCATGCGATAAATAAATGTTAGTCTTTAACAGTGCCACAGGATGCTGTTGCTTTTCTTCAATAGATTAACACAGCTACCCCTTTGGAACTTCTCTGAGAGCGACTCCCTGGCTTCAGCCCTTCTGATTCTCAGTGTAGCTTTTTCTGCCAGTTTAAAGGAGCTTGTATTCCTGTTGGAGAGCTCCGAAGGGGGAGCCGTGTTAGTCTAGTTCAGCAAAACAAACAAGGAGTCCCGCGGCACTTTTAAAGCCTTATAAATGTATTTATTACATGAGCTTTCGTGGGAGAAAAATCCCACTTCGTCAGATGCTTTGCAGATGGGGAAACTCCTTGTTGGTTTTCCGGGTGGAGACATACAGTCTTGAGAGCTACATAGGAAGCAGATGTTTGCAGTGACCCAAGCCAGCTTTTACAAAAGAAGCCAGAATTTGTTAGTTGACTGGAATACACAGGGACTCCAGGTCAGGATGGTAAAGCAAACCCTACATGGCTGTGGTTGGTTGCCACACTCCCTGTCTTGCTGGGGGCCACAGCCCTGGATCTTTTTGCTATCCAGCAACGCCCCTGCCCCCACCACCGTGTGTCCTCCCAACAGGGCTGCCTGCAGGGGGCCAGTGCTGGGTGGGGGGGCCTGGGGCCAGAGGCCATGCTCCATAGTGCTCCTGCCCCAGCCCTGGTTCAGCTGCTCTGTCCTCAGGGATGGGGGTGGCTGATGCATTCTGTGGCCTCCAGTGCAACCCTCCAGGACCTGGAAGGCCACACTGGAAGCCACACTCTGTGCAGCTGGCCCTGGCCTTGGTCCCAGCTCTGGCCCCAGAGCAGAGTGAACATGTGCCCCCCCCCCGCCAGTGCTGGCAGAGGCCCACTCAACACCCCCCGCCAGCACTGTGCCGAGCTGAGCGGGGTGACAGGGGTCGGATCACTCAAGGACCTTAGGGGCAAAAGCTAAGGGCTCCCATTTAGGCCAGGGCCTGGGGCTTCAGCCCTATAAACCCTGCATTGAACCAGCTTTGCCCACCTGATGCCTTAGTTTTCTCACTCTCTGTTTTCATCTGCTTCTGAATGTCCTGGGAGCACCTTTTGCAGCTCCTCTTAAGAAAGCGCACCTCTCGAAGTGACAGGAGAATAACACACAGGTCAAGTAGCAAAACATGTTCTAAAGCTATATGGGTAGATGAGTGGGAGGAATCTTCTATGAATCTGCCTCTGAGCAACCTACAGCTATTAGCTGGGATCTGAGTTTTGAGTTGTAATGGAGGAAAGGTCAGGGGGAAAACTCCCGTAATCTGAAAGGAGGACATGCCAACCAAGCAAATGTTTCCTATTCATTGTCTGATTGTACAGGAGGTGGGAGCCTAGCCAACAGCAGCATAGGTTTACGGGGTAAGGAGGTCTGCATCGTTGGCCATATCTTTTGCATCTCTGCCTGTGTTAGGAATCATGGCAACACTCTCTACTCTTCTAAATTATTTCTTTGCCAAGGAAGGATGTGATAGGCTGGCAGATTTCTAAAGGCCCTCAGCCCTGGGAGGCATGTGCTTCATTTGGCTTGACACTGGAGGAATAAAAGCTTAGTCACCTGGTCATGGGTCTGCAGATGTGCTAGGTGCTGTATGTACACATGATAAATAACAATGCCTGCCCAAAAGAGCTTGCAGTCTGGATGAGAAATCAGATGGCAGCGTGTGGAGTATCTGTACAACTTTCATGTGAAATAGTTACTCTCCATTGTGTAATGGTCACCTCAGCCACACAGTGCTTCTGCTTCGAAGCTGGAATATGAACAAACATGGCTGAACATTCTTCTTGCATACTTCCTCTAGCTACTTTGTTGACATCAGACCTCTGCTGTGTGTTTATAGCCAGAGACATTGCCTTACTGAGACAGTAAATGAACTAAATGCCTTCCCTAGCTGTGACTAAGGGAGACTCCGATATCTGTTTCTATAGATAGAGACCTGTGTACCTTTCAAGTATTATGCTCCGCATTTGCCAATATATACCACACAGTTGCCATTATTATTCGTATTCTAATTCTAGTGGAAAAATAGTGATCTTGGATATATTCTCTGTTGGAATGTGCTGGTACCGTCTGGGGACTGCTTTAGAAAAGAGAGATTAATTGGGTAGGGTTACACAAGTGGTATATGAAGAAATCTGATATAAAATTAAACAATCTTATGCTATTGTATACTGTATTTATAAAACAGCAAATCTTGGATGTGAGAAACATCACAAAAAACACAAGAAATCAGTCTACCCCCAGAAATATTTTGTCTTTGAATTCTGTAATCCAGTAATACTTCCCCAAGAAAATATGAATAATGAAGACAAAATGCCAATAATAGATATGATTTCAGATACGATTGAAGCCCCATTGTGTACAAACACACTAAGAACAAGTTTCTGTTCTGTAAAGTGTACCGTTTAAATAGACAAATCATACAGAGAAAAGATTATTCCCATTTTACAGGTGAGGAATAGAAGAGGTTACATGTCACTTGCCCAAATTTACACAGGCAGTATATACAAGGGTTGGTCCTAAATCCCAGCTCTGAGTATAGAAACTACATCTGTAGATCTCTAGTTTGTGCCTTAACCTCAAGCCCATCCTTCTTCAATACTGAATATGAAATATAAACCTTTAAAGACAGTTAATGTACTATGCAAATGTGATATGACTGGTAAAGCTAATTTTGTGGTCTAAACTGTTGTGAGAGAAGAGCCCATGAATAAAAGTATAGTAAAGTGAACAAAAAAGAGATAGAAACAATAAATAAAATAAAGAGAGGGAAGTAAAGATTAACAGGAAATAAACAAGAATGCCAGTTATTCACAGAAGAAGCTCCTACCTCAGAAGGGATGTACTAACTCAGCAAATCTGATATAGTCTGTCACTTTACACAAATGGTGCACGTGAGAAGTTTCTACAAATCATTCAAGGAAAAAAAAAATTGCCTGAATAGTAGGATGAAGTTTCTAACATTGAGATCTATTGCATTCTGGACTGATCTTACAAGTGAGGCTGTGGAAAAGTTATTGCTTGAGACAAGATGTGAGGGGACAGAGCACTAGGAAAATACACTGCAGTGAGGAAAATGTTCCCTTGGCAGGTAGATGACCTACAAGGGCTCTCCCAATCTCTTGTCTTCTGTGATTATATTTACAGCTTTCCTGCCTTGTTCCTCCCCCCTCAACACACAACTATTCATGTGATTATATTTACAGCTTTCCTGCTTTGTTCCTCCCCCCGCAACACACAACTATTCATGTGATTATGTTTACAGCTTTCCTGCCTTGTTCGTCCTCGCTCAATGCACAAATATTCAAAGGATATACATATGTAGATATTTAATGGATATAGCAAAAATCCCATTGCCAGAGAGTGGAAAAAACAGTTATATTTCAGAGCCCTGCTGTGACGTGCACCCAGCTGAAACACAAAAGAGGGAAAATAGTGTTTGCAAAATGGGGAAGGGACAAAAACAATATGAGAAGACTTTATTTCTTAGTTTCTCTTTTAAGAGTATTACAAAATAAGTTGGTGGAAGAAGAGGGAGGGTCAGGGTTTGACCGATAGTCTCAAAAGGATCCAGGCAGTACCTTTTGACCACCCCTTAATTGATTTAGTTGTTTGAGGATCCCTGAAGAAGGTAGAGAGAATAAAAGCAGTTTAATCTTGTCCCAACAAGGAGGGGAAAGGGTAAATAGGAGCAGAACAGTGGGGGTTACCTAACCTCTGCTCCACACTTCAGAATGTGCACACCTTAATATCAGCAATCTGGTACATTCCAAAGTCAAACAAGAGAGCCCTGCCCTGGACACCTCTCTAGGGCTGTCTACACTTGTTAATTTAAGTCGACTTAGCATGTCCCCACTCAAATTTTAAGTCGACTTAGAGGGGACCCTACGAAATGGACCTAGAGCATCCACACTTGATGCCTAGGTCAACTTCTAGGGGCTAGGAGGACCTGGGACAGGTCCACAGTGGCGGGGGGGCACCCCTTGCCAAGTGCCAGGGACTCAGCCTTTGCCCCATTGTGCCTTGGTACAATGGGGCAAAGGGGGACAGGGACCCTGGCAGGGCATAGCGGCAGGGTGAGCAGGGCTCTGACCTGCCCTTTGGGGGGGCACGCCAGGCTGTGGCTGTGTCAGCCACCTTGGCAGGGAAGGCAGTGGGGAAGCCCTGAAGCCCCCTAAGTTGACTTAAAGTCGACTTATGGCTTCTCCACGTCTACATTGGCTAAGTCGACTTTCTAAAGTTGACTTAGCCAGCAAAGTCAACTTAAAATGAGGTTTAAGAAAGTCAACTTAAGGAAAGAGTAGTGTAGATACAGATTAAATTAAGTCGATTTAAGCAAGCTTAAATCGACATAATTTACAAGTGTAGACGCACCCTTTTTGAAATTCAAAGTTCAATGTCTTCCCTGAAAGGATGGTTGATGACACCCAGTGGTGGAAGGACTGAAGTCTGGCAGAGGTGATTAAATTTCTCCATCCCTTTGCAAGACCAGATCTGTGGCGTAGATTCACAAAAGGCCTTAGAAGCCACCATTTTAGGCACCTACACTTCAGAATCAGGCCCCTCTGGATTCAAGGGGGAAAAAAAAACCCTGCCCAGATGCTCCCACTACATGTAGGCATTTAAAGTTCCCTAGGGCTATGTCTACCCTAGAAAAAGTTAGGTCAACTTTGTTAAGTCGACGTAATAAGGTCAACTTTAAGTCAACTTAAAGTTGACCTTATTAAAGTCGACTTAACAAAGTGAACTAAGGTGATTTAGCTTTAAGTCGACTTAGTCCACTTTGTTAAGTCAACCTAACCACCCTTAAGTCGACTTAATAAAGTTGATTTAAGGGTTACTCCACACCGTCCTTAAGGCGTCAACTTAAGGCTTAAGTTGACCTAATGAGTAGTAGTTATAAAGTTGACTTAAGCTTTCATTAAGTCAACTTAAGTAATTTCTTAAGTCAACTTAATGGAAACCTAGTCTGGAAGTGGCTTAATTTAAGTCAACTTAAGCCTCCGTTAGTTGATTTAAATTGCCAGTGTAGACATAGCCTAGGTGCCTATGTTTCTGCCCCTGAGTGTGTGCAGTGCAGCTCCTGGCCAGGCCTCCAGAGGCTAACCTCCAGAGCAATGCAGGAGCTAGAAGACAGGTGTTCCTCTGCTTAAGTTGCATGCAAAGCACCACACATGAAGCATGCTCAGACCTCATCTATGGCTCAGGCCTCTGGCTCAGATCTCAGGTGGCTTATCTCACTTCAGATCTCTTCTACCCCTCTGGCAGAGGGCAGACTTGAACCAAAGGTTTCCCACATCCCAGGTAAGTACCCAAAGCACTGGGCTAAAATTTCGGAGGAAGAGATGCTGATACTGCCACCTCCCTGCAAAATCGGCTTAAGCACCTAACGCCAAGCAGGTGTTAACAGAGATGATTCTCAAGCAGAGGAAAGAAGCTTATTGCTGCCCATCTCTGAGATGAGGCTGGAGCTTGGATTGGGTAGCTTAGGCAAGGGTTGGCCTAGCCTAAAGCTTGCCAGCTTTTGTGAATCCCATTCTAAGGCCCCAATCTCTCCTCACTCATTGTATGGGGCACTCAGGCACCGAACTCAGGCCCTGTGAATCCCAGTGATTTTGAAGTTGCCTAGAAGTTAGGTGTGATGATACTTGCTAAAATTCCTTCATAAATCTAGCCCTTGTTCCTTAAATATGTCTTATGAATTTTTTACAGATTTGATTGTTACATATATAGAGCCAGAACTACAAAATGTATTTGCAAAAATCCATTTGAGTCCTGAATGGGAGTTCAATCAGAGCCTGTTTATGCCATTTTCTGGTCATAAACACCCCCCCAAAATACCAGTCTTTGATCATCCCCAAGCACCAGAGGAATAGCTGGTTTCTGTATGATTATCTGAACCTGTATTCCCATATGCATGTGTAGCAAAATGCCCCCGAATTTGAGGGGACTGACTTGAATCTAAAAGCATGACTTGCTACTGCTTTAGTTTAATAACCCACAATCCCTAACTCACAGTCTTGACTCATAAGCCCCAAAACATGAGTTTTCCTTACTCAGCTAATTTAAGAATCATTGAATCAAGCAGCAAAAACAATATCATGTGATTGAGGTACCCATCTTATACGACAAGTAATTCAGGAAATAATAGGAGTGAACAGTCTGTTAGCAACTCGCGGGTGGAAAAATATTTGTCCCATCTACTTAGCAAAATCTCAACCTAATAAAAAAATGTGAAACCTACAATTTCAAACAGTGGGATTAAAATGTCATGATTTCTTCCTTCACCAACATTACAAACAAGGAGTCTAGTGGCACTTTTAAAGACTAACAAATATATTTATCATATGAGTTTTCGAAGGATGAGAGGAAGAAAAAGAGGATTTCGGGAATGTTAGATGACCATGGTCTAGTGCGGATAGCGTTGCATAGCTTGTAGGCAACCTTTTGCACTAGTGCAAGATCAGCTGTCAGTCACTCAGCTACAGGGTACCATTCATGGTCTACGTGTGTAAATCTCCTTGCACAAGAAGGTGTGACATTGTTTGTGACCTCCAGGCACTATTTTAATGTCAATAATAATCTACATACTGATACTGTATTGCTCTCCGTGTGATCTGAGAGCCCAGGTCTCGCTGCAAAATATTTTCCAGATTTCAGTGCAGTTGATTTTTCTAAATATGAGCTTGTTTCTTTTATTTCTGGGAGCGGTTAACTTGTGAAGGGAGGGAGCTGGTCAGAGCTCTGTATCCTAGCCTATAAAGATGCACAAATATATTAAATATAACATTAAATGGACCAGCCACAAGTCATTGTGACTGTGGCATAATACAGAAGTTGTTTAATTATTTTGGCCTGGGTTATTAAGCACATTTGAAAATTGGCTGAATTGCTTGATTTGGTAAAAAATTACATGCTACATTTAATCAGCCCTCCTTTAAGGAACAAATGTCATTAAACAACACTTAATTAGCTGTTCATACATCCCCACTGTGTGAAAAATTGTATCCTTGATGACTACAAAACATTTTTAAGGTCAAATGTGGTGAATAAAAATATCATTGAGTGCCCTCTGGTAATAGACTGCATAAAAGTGCAGCTCCTTTCCATTAATTGAAAGGATTAGTTCTGTATTACAGTTAATCAGAGTCTGCTCTGTAAAGATTGAGCTGACCAAGTGTGGCTAAATTTACAATTTTTTTAGTTGTTTATAAGCATGCTCATTTGATATGGTGTGTAGAAATAAAAATGTCCTCTTGTGATGTTTGCTGACAGTGCTGCCATATATTAATCCAGGGGATTTGAGAGACAAGTCTGGTAGAGGAGGAAGCAGATTCCTGGAAAGAGGGAAATTGATCAACTCACTAAGATAACTAATAGAATTTTCTCTTTTCCTCTTTTTTTTTTTTTCTCATATGATTTCCCCCTTCTGCTGCCCACACACTGAACGAGATCCATTCACTTCCCTTCCCTTTTACCCACTATCTCCCCTCTTGCCATCTCATATGATCTATGTTTCTGGTCCTCTACCCTGATTATTTTACACAGATCTCTGGCACTTAAGCATTACTTCTGTTTAAAAAGTATGTCAAAAGCCAGATTTTTGGCAGGCTGCAGCGTAACAGTCCATTAATCTCCATCACTGGCTCCATCCTCTAATATATAAATCAAAGAGGAAAGAAGGGAGAGTCATTAGAATCTGGTAACACAGCCAGATTTTATTTTTAGGTAGGAAGCGAAGGCAGGTGCTGTGGCCTGTGACAAAACTGTCATTGTGCCCTAAGCAAACGGTGAGGAGAATGCCAGGCTGGCTCCTGGCAGACTCTCAGCATAGATCAGAGTGGCTTTGCAAGGAGAGAGTTTTCCTTGGCTCGTATGGGTGAGCTGATACTACTGGGGGACAAGAGTGACACCAGATCAGACCTTGGTGTGGACATATACACTGCGCACATAGGAAGCCAGTTTCTGTCTTAGACGTGCCCGAGAACTCCTGTTGAAATCAATGAGTTCATTATCTATATCAGAGGACGGAATTTGCCCTGAAAGGCCTGATGCTCAGTTGCTATGGAGATGGGAGTGCTCCTGCTGGGAGGAGGAGTAGACGGATTAGCATTCTGTGTACTCAGGGGCCACACAGGGACCTACCGGGCACTTGGTACGAAATAGAACAATTATTATGATTTAGATTATTATGATTTAGAGTACGCTTCTCCTGTCCCTCAGGGCATCAGGGTATCTCTGTAGTGCAGCAAACTCAATCTGAACCTTCTCCAAATTATCACTATGGTGGAGGCTGGAAGTGCGGCTGATATACCCACTCACACAGGGGTTGAGCTGAAGAGGCACACTGCTCGAGAGGTGGGTTTTCACTGGACCGTTTCTACTCACTTTAAAGGCCATAAGACAGACATCTATCAACACCGTTCCTGCTTTTAGATTCTGCTTGAAATACGACTGCTTCTGGCAAGAACCTGGTCCCAGCAACCACCTCTCTCTCTGAAACTGGCCTCTTTTTTGGACAGGAGAACCTCAAAAATGAGGGTGAAATGAGCCAATAAAACCTTGTCCATTGACATGCGAATCGTAGAGAAGCGTTGTACTGGCAACAGCTGGTGGCATTGGTGTGCGGTTTCCTGAGTCTGAGGAATGCAAATCTTCCCTTTAGCCTGCAGGGCAGTAAATAGGTCTGCCAACCATGCTTGTCCTTTTGGCCACTAATTCCTCAAGAAGGCAAGATAAAATGCTGTCCTTGCAAGAAGCGTTTCCACTTTTAGTGGCCTTCAGTGCCTTATTTATTGCTTTAGTAGTGCAGAGGAATGATAGCAATGAAGTGGGGCGGGGCTTTGTTGTATGCTGGAGCATGTCCACACTTAAACTGCTGCACAGGAACAGCTGTGCTGCTGTAGGGGTTTAATGAAGATGCTCTAAGCCAGTGGTCCCTGACTTTTGCCACTACATGGCTCAACGCTCATCGGCTATGTCTACACTGGCAAGTTAGTTCGAATTAAGGAGGCTTAATTCGTACTAGCTAAAGCCATGGCTACACTAAGGGCTTCCTTAATTCGAACTAATAAGTTCGAATAAGGTATTCGAACTAAAGGGTTAATTCGAACTAACTAGTTCAAATTAGCCAATGTGGCCATGTTAATTCGAACTAATTTCTTAGTTCGAACTAACCGGCCATTGAAATGAATGGGGATTGCTAATTCGAACTAAGCAAGTGCCATGAATGGTACTTGCTGAGTTCGAATTAAGATAATTTGAACTAACTAAAATTAGTTTGAATTAGTTACTTCAAACTAACTAATTCGAACTAATTTTAGCAAGTGTAGACATAGCCATAGGTTTCAATGGCAACTCTCCTTCAGAAGTAGATTGTGATCTTCTGGTTGGGAACCTCTGCCTAAGCCAATGGGCGACAGCTCTCCCATCCACTTAGTTAACTCACCTCTGTGAGAGGTGGTAGCTATGTTGGTGAGAGATGCTCTCCGGCCAACATATTGCTGTCTCCATTGGGGAGTAAAATCGCTGTAACTATATCAAACAGGGATATGGATTTTTCACACCCCTGAGCGACATAGTTATACCGATGTAGGTCTGTAGTGTAAACCAGACTTTTTAGAGCTCTTTCTGAACCATCTGTCTAACCGTCTTGTCAGTGTTGATCTTCATGTTACGGAGAAGGTGTGAGGTGAAAGCACTAGCTTTGCTTTCAATTGATGCTGTTTTACCAGGGCAGTAGCTAAGATCCTAGAGAGGAGTCCCCAGACTTTATGGCTTGGAGGAGTGAAGTCAAGATCCTCCCCTGTCTCATTCCATGTCTTCAGATGGGCAGTCTCATAGACTCTAAACTCAGAAGGGACCAATATAATCATCTAGTCTGACTTCCTATACCAGACGTTCCCAACCCCTGGCCAGCAGGCCACTTTTGGCCTCGGGGGCTTTTAAAAGTGGCCTGTGCTCCTGTGCTGCTGGCTGAGAACTGGGCTGCAGCTGCTCGCATCCCTCCCTCCCCCAGAGCTGGGATCTCTCTGGCCTGGCAGCAGTGGTGGGGGCCACTGGCGAGGAGGGACAGAGGCATCGGCCAACCAGGAGGAGCCGGGACCGGAACCTGCTGGTGAGATCTGGGCTGAGGCAATGGCCAAGCAGGCCATTGCCCAGATGAGGACCCATCAGGAGTGTCCTGTTCCTGTGCGGGCAGGACACTCTGGGGGGGAGGGACCCGCACTGGAGCCAACCTGCAGGAAGTGCTGCTGTAGGGCCAGTTCACACTAAGCGGGGCCCGGCACTGCCTGCCTCGATACACATGGAGGAGTTGAGCGCAGGAAGCGAACATCCACCTGAGGCTGGGTTTGAGTGAGATCTGCAGAATTGGGGCACCCCCCCCCTTTTTTTTTAATTCCTTTAATTTTTTTTTTAATTAAAAAAACATTTTGGCTCAAGAGCCACAAATATAATTTTTAGAACCTTGCACGGCAACAGGTCTAATTAAAATGTATTTGAATTTAATTTTAATTAAATAGACCAGTGGCCCTTCAGGGTTGTGAAAATTATATTTGTGGCCATCAAGCCGAAAAAGGTTGGGAACCACTGTTCTACACAATGCAAGCCACAGAACCTCATCCACCCATTCCTGTAATAAACCACTAACCTATGACTGAGTTATTAAAGTCCTCAAATCACGATTTAAAGACTTTAAAGTACAGAAACTCCAGTAGCAAGTGAGCTGTGCCCTGTGCTACAGAGGAGGAGAAAAACAAAAAAAACAGAACAGAGTCCAATGACTTTCAGTAGTGCTTTTGCTATACCCAGATCACCACATTGCTCAGACCCATTGGAGAGTGCTTACGTCTCCAGAGGCCAGCAAGAAAAGAGTGATGATGTCGCTTTTCCATGTCAATGGGAAGAAGAAGGGGAGGAGTGGCTATTCAGAATGCTGTTATCACAGTCATTTTAGGAACTGGGGGTGTGAAGAAAGGAGACACTATATAATTCTGAACATGAATCACTTCCTGGCTGCTTAGAAAAGCCTCTAGCCAAAAACAGGTGCAAAAGTGTTTGGTGCAAACTATTCTGCTAGGTGAAACCCATCAATTCAACTCAGCTCCTGGGAGATGGGGGAGGCCCAGACACAAAGGCTATGTCTACACTAGGGAATTAAGGTCGACTTTAAAAAGGTCGACCTTATTAAGTCGACTTAGAGAGTCCACACTAGACTCTCTAAGTCGACTTGTTTGCTCCAGGGAGAGCCAGCCACGCACGGGGCTGGCTCTCCCCGGGGCAGCAAGCCCCTGAGCGGTCCAGGGGAGAAGGAAGCGAGGAGATCCCTTCTGCCCCAGACCACTTGGCTCCCTTCTGCTTGGGACTTCTCACATCCCAGGCAGAAGGGAATCCGCCTAGCCTGGACCACTGGGGTCCCGGGGACAACTTCCCTGGACCTGAGTGGTTCGGACCAGGAGGAAGAGCCGGAGTTCCATGCTCCAGCTGCCCACTGCTGAGCAGCTGGAGCGCGGGTCCCAGCAAGAAGGGACCTCAGGGCTCCCTTCTCACCGGAACCACTCATGTCCCGGTGAGAAGGAAGCCCCACGGTCCCTTGTCCCCGGGATCCACGCTCGAGCTGCCACAGCTGGAGCACGGGTCCCGGGACAAGGGAGCCCCACGGTCCTGACCAGGAGGGAGCATGGGAGACCGTGCTCCCTCCTGGCCGCGACTGCTCGGTCCAGCCAGGAGGAAGCCTGAGGCTCCCTTGGCCAGCACCGCGCTCCAGCTGTCTCTCTAGACAGCTGGAGCGCGGTGGGGGCCTGTGCCGGCTCCAGCTGTCCCTTTAAACAGCTGTAGCGCGGCACTGGCCCTCACCACACTCCAGCTGTTTAAAGAGACAGCTGGAGCGCAGCGATGGCCCATGCCGTGCTCCAGCTGTTTAAAGAGGCAGCTGGAGCCAGCACTGGCCAATGGAGCCCCAGGCTTCCTCCTGGCCGGACCGAGCGGCTCCCTTGTCCCCGGGACCCATGCTCCAGCTGTGGCAGCTCGAGCGTGGGTCCCGGGGACAAGGGACTGCGGGGCTTCCTTCTTGCCAGGACCTGAGTGGTCCCGGCGAGAAGGGAGCCCTGAGGTCACTTCTTGCTGGGATCCCCTCTCCAGCTGCTCAGCAGCTGGCAGCTGGAGCACAGGTCTCCAGCTCTCCTTCCTCGTTGGGACTGCCTGGTCCCAGCTAGGAGGGAGTGTGGGGAGCATGGGGCTTCCTTCTCCCCAGGGTCCATGCTCCAGCTGCGGATCAACTGGAGCGTGGGTCCTGGGGAGAAGGAAGCAAGCCCCGCGGTCCTTTCTGGCTGGGACCTGAGTGGTCCCGGTGAGAAGGGACCCATGGCCTAAGTCGACAAAGTCGACTTAGGGCTATCCCATGTCTACACTGGCTTAAGTCGACTCTAGGGAGTCGACTTAAGCCTTAGATCAATTAAGAAGGAGGTGTTAGATAGTCGACTTAATTTTAATTAAGTCAACATTATTTTCCTTAAGTCGACTTAAGGAAACTGCACTGTAGACGCAGGGTAAATTAAGTCGACTTAAGCAGGCTTAAGTCGACTTAATTTACCAGTGTAGACGCGGCCAAAGGTTGGAGCAATAAAATTTGAAACAGAACAAGGTTCTTCAGTCATTTATTCTGAAACCTCAGCTGTGTTCCAGCCTTGTAAGGACTGAGCCGAAAAAATCCCCCAAACTCTCCAAAACATAAAAAGGATAAAAACACAGTTTCTTACCTCAGTTGATGCAACAGTTCTAGAGCTTGTCTGGAGCTTTCATCCCAGGAGTGTCCTTCACTTGTACCCTGAGCCTGTCTCTCAGCTCCCTTTCATAGGAGCATGGAGAGCATACAGAGTGGTCAACATTATTCATTCAGAACTATTTTTTTTTTTAATGCAAAAATAGTCTTTTGTTTAAGCCAAGAGCTTTTGCCAAAGGCTCTGAATTTTTCATCATTTGCCATTTTCGGTGTTGTTAGTTGTTATTATCAAGTTAATTATTAGAAGCAAGATTTCCACAGATCAGCTTGAAGCAGCGCCGGAGGAACAAATTTAAAAACCTGCAGACATATCTTCACTGCTATAGTCATCAATATTTGTCACAACCCACCCTGCAAGATCCATGGGTCCTGTACATGCCTATCACAATGGCTGCGTCTACACTGGACAATTAAGTCGACTTAAGCTTGGCTTAAGTCGACTTAATTGGCCCTGCGTCTTCATTACACTTTGCTTAAGTCTACTTAAGCAGCTTGCTTAAGTCGACTTAATCAAAATTAAGTCGACATCCTAACACCCCCTTCCTAATCGACCTAAGGCTTAAGTCGACTCT
>ML685784.1:21209592-21269855 GCA_007922175.1 Pelusios castaneus
TGGCTCTCCCTGGAGCAAACAAGTCGACTTAGAGAGTCCAGTGAGGACTCTCTAAGTCGATTTACTAAGGGCCCCTTTAAGTCGACTTCAGAGTCCAGTGTGGACTCTCTAAGTCGACTTAATAAGGTCGACTTAAAGTCGACTCATTAAAGTCGACCTTCTTAAAGTCGACCTTAATTCCCTAGTGTAGACATAGCCAATATGTGGTGCACCTCACCCAGTTCCCCCACAATAACTGTGTAGATGAAAAGACAGTCACTATGCTCTTGAATGAACTCACACCAGGAGCATGTGCAGAAATCTGATCCCTTTTGGAGTGTCACGAGCGGTGCCCCCTCCAGCCCTGGGAGGAATTTGCTCTCCCCTCCTGCCCCTGGGGCCAGAAGAGTTCTGTGCCTCTGCCCTTGTTTATCCCCCCTTGTGTATGCCCCTGACTCACACAGAAAAATGATAAAAAGGAAAAACATCCTATCACTTGTATGCAAACACTTTTCACAACAGGATCACTCAGTGTCTGATCTATCCATCCTCATTTGCAAAGGACCAAAGGGGTAGCTGTGTTAGTCTAGTTCAGCAAAACAAACAAGTAGTCCTGTGGCACTTTTAAAGACAAACTCACTCGACACCTTCAAAAAACAAATGTGGTAGCTTAATTTCATAACTTTGCTAGATACTAAATATTCTGTTCTTAAACATAATGGATTTATAGCTTATTACAAGAATCTGTAACCTACTAACCTCCTTATTTTCACCTATGATTGCAGAAATGTCTTAAAAAGTAAAATTCAAGTGGCTGTGCAAATATACTGGGAAAAAAAATGAAAATAATAAAATATGTATCTGTTTTACCACTTCATCTAGAATGGTCTCTTCGGGTGCGTCTACACTTGAAAATTAAGGTGACTTAATAAGACCTAGTTTTAAGTTGACTTACTGCTTAAGTTGACTTTATTAAGTTGACTTAAGCCAGTGTAGACGCAGAGTAGCCCTAAGTTGACTTAAAGGGCCCCCAGGGCTCCCCCACTGACATCCATCCCAGGGTGACTGGGCAGGACACAGTGCTGCCCACCCTGCCCCTGTACCCTGCCCCTGTCCCTGTTCTACTCAGCCCCCATGTACCCTGATACAATGAGGAAGATGTTGAGCTCCCCGACACTTTTGAAGGGGTACCCGGGGAAGGGGGGCACCTCTTGGGTGCCCCCTTCTCACGATGCACCACTCCCAGGTCCACCTAGCCCCTACTAGTCGACTTAGGCATCCAGTGTGGACGCTCTAAGTTGATTTGGCAATGTCAACTTTAAGTCAACCTAAATTTACAGTGTAGACATAAACTAGCCACCAGGTATTTTGTTTGGCTTCCCAACGCTGCAGGGAAAAGGTAAAATCTTAAAATTAATTCAATGAAATAATAAAGCATTGCTGCTCTTACTGTATTTTGTGGCCCCATGAAAGATTTTTTTGTTAATACATATAGAGTACTGATCAGTATCAAAATACTGAAGGAGCATCCTTATGTTTTGTGTGGTACTTTAAAATGTAAAATATTGTACAAACACTAATTATTATATGGAAAAATAAAACCTAACTTGTATATCTTAATCATATGGCAGTGTTCTATTAATGGAGATCTTCTAAACCCTTTTAATCTGCCTTTCAACAATCTCCTCTCAAAAGAAGTTCTCATTAGTTAATGTATTTCTTTGATTCAAATTAAACAGGAGTATCTTGAAGACCCTGCCCTTATCCATCACTTTAATTTGAAGACTTTGTACTTTCTTTCAGACTCTCTCAGGAGATCATTTAATGAAATGGAGTTTAGCTTAAAAGAAATGTGGTTTTTTTTCATACTTGGATTATTTTTAAAGAAATAAAAGGGTCATTTGTTCTTGCCCTTCTGCTTTTCTGACTATTTCTCATGGGAAATTCAGATAAATATTTTCCCGATCCTTTGCTGGATGTAACTATAGAATTTAGGCGTGGAGCTATGAAGTCTCTGTGGCTTCCTTACTGAAAAGATGACCTATTTAATTAGTTTATCGAAATAGTTTTTATTAGCACTAGAAAAATATGGACAATTTTGAAGGCCACCTTGTCAGGTTAAATTCGGAGCCTTAGGAGACTTCCACCACCTTTTTGCTATTTGCGGGATATGTGGTTAAAGATTCTCCCACTCCCTGAAAATGAGAACATAACACTAGAACTGTAAAATACGGTGTTTTGCTTCAAGAGGATTTGATAGCCAAGCTTACTGGAAAGGTGCAAGGAACTGGTGGAAGGCTCAAAGCTTTGGATAGTTCAATTAAACTTCCAAGAGCTCATTGGATCCTTGTCCTATGGGATGAACTGGCCATAAGCACCAAGGTTCAGAATTGTCTAAATTTTCATAATCGTATAACTAACTAGGGCTACCACACTCAAATAAAATAACTCAGATTCATTGATGATTGACAAGTGGCACATTTCAAGCTGTGATGGTATTGCTCATAAGTGATCCTTTTTAAAAGAATGATGATTCATAGGTAATGACCAAAAGTAAATATAATTAGTGCTGTGAAATGAGCTAGAGGCCACACTTCAATTTCTAGACCAGAAGAACTCAATATTATTATCTTGTTATATTGCAGTAGTTCTTAGAAACCCCAGTTATGTTGTCCTAGATGGTGTACAAACACATAAGAAAAAGATGATTTGTACCCTTGGCTATGTCTACACTAGAAAAGTTAAGTCAACTTTGTTAAGTCAACTTAATAAGGTTGACTTTAACTTTTTCTAGTAGACATACTCCTTGTCAACCTCATTAAGTCGACTTAACGCTTTAAGTTGACTTAATAAGGTCAATTTAGGCGTTAATCCCCATCCACACTGGCTTTAAATTGACTAAAGGAGTCAACTTAAGCCTTAAGTCGACCTAAAACTTAAGTCGACTTAAGAAACAGCTTAAGTCAACTTAATAAAAGCCCAGTGTGGACAGGGAGTAAGTTAGTTCGACTTGAGCCTCCTTAAGTTGACCTAACTTGTAAGTGTAGACGCACCCCTTGAGTTGGCATCCTTGACTTATACTCAGCCTCAGCCTACAAGCTAAAGACTGAGTGGACATGAGGAATGAATCTAAACAATTGCTTTGAATTGCTGTACCAGTCAGACCTTATCCTATGACTTACACTTCCCTGAATTTATTTTCCTCCCATTCTGTAAGTTCTCCATCTTCAAGCATCTGACAAAGTGGAACGTTTTCCCACAAAAGCTAGTGTGATAAATACATTTGTTAGTTTTTAAAAGTGCCACAAGACTCCTTTCAGCATGCTGACATCCTGTGAGGAAAGCTTGCAGTGGAATGACCCATGTTATATCCATTCTATGGTTAAACATTAGTGCTCTTCAATTTCCAGAGATGTCAACCCAGCACCTTCCACTAGAGCCAAATTAGAATTTTTATAAAACAAGCCAGAACTTGTCACTGAGTTAATTTTCACATATAAAGAAAAAAATCAACCCTTTATGTTTGTATTTCTTTGCATATTTGACACATAGCTAGATAGATGTGGCACATAGAACTCTGCTAGTGTGATTTGATTTAGTGGCTGAAAAGTCAAGAAACTGAAACCAGGGACCAGCCACTTGATCAGCACCCCAGGTAAGATTATCCAGTCTGACTCAGCTGTGGTTGGCATGAGACCCGAGGAGAACAGACAGGCTATATTGAGCACCAGTTCTAGAAGTCAGCTCCCTATGCTAGATGATGTACAACCACATCATGAGAGACAGTCCTTGCCACAAAAGCTTATGATATAAGTTTAGACTTGAGTCAGCAAGTATGTGCAATATTTTTAACCACTGTTTTCACAGACCAGCAGTGAACATAATTTGTTGAGACCAACATTTGGGGTGACTTTTTAGATAAATGAATGTACCAACAGCAGGTCTCCGGCTTGTCACCTGCCTCAGATGTGATCCATCCCTAGGGAAGGTCAAACTGTTTTCACTTCTGCCTACTCTCAAGGAAGCCAGGCATAGTCTTCATTTCTTTGGTGGCTCCATAGTGGCTTCATCAGAGGGGGCTTTTCTGGGGATGCATTGAGGGGAACATGCACATTCATTCCTATGCAAAGGGCCCATCTGTCACTCAAAACACTGCTTTGCTTTGTGCAGGCTTTCTGCACCGGATGAATTTAATCTTGAGTCAGCTAATTGCCCTACTGCCCTACTTATGCGACCTGTCTAGACAGCACTGATTTTAGTAGTGCTGGCCTCTGGGGGTGGGGGAGAGGAGGGGGAGGAGAGAGGGGTGGGTTTTGTAAGTCTTGGCATCAGACAGCATATAGCTTCTTTTGTCTGTGTTGCTGCTGGAGACCCCATGCTCTGCTTTATCTAATCCATTAACAACAATGTTTAATGGAACTACAAAAGCCTAGAAGACAGTGCTTTATCATTTGATCCCCAAGGCATTTGGTGTGGAAAAAAGGAGCAAAATGTGATCTTTGGCTCACTCCAGGGCCTAATGGGTATTATGAACTCCTCAGGAACTTATTTGCCTTGTGATAAGCAGATGAACACTCACTGTCTATATTGTTACTGGCTTTCTTTCTGAGAGTAATTTCTGATGACCTATTCTGTGAAAACAGACAGAGTTTTCACTGGTAAGCATAGCTGATTTATCTTGGTTTTCTGATGAGGGCCACAGTAGATTTTCAGACTGGTTTATTTTGGCTGTATTAATATGGGCAACATTACTTAATCTAATGATTAAGTATTCATGACCGGCTATAGATTACTCTTTCTTTGCTCTAGATAGTAACAGATTTATCTTTTACCCCTGCTATATGTGAATTATGAAAGATAGTTATTTCTTTAATCTCCAGCGTATCTTGCTATGAAAGGGTTTATGCATTTAATTCTCCTGGTTCAGTGAAGAAGTGATCTTTTAAAGACAAATTTGGATGACAATAGCGGCTGTCAGAAATCTCTCTTTTTAACGTAATGTTGGAGAGCTATATTTTGCTTTATTGTCTTAAAAAGTAAAATTCAAGTTGCTGTGCAAATATATTGGAAAAAAACAACGAAAATAATAAAATATGTATGTGTTTCACCAAAATATTTCATTTCAGTAGATTTCAGCATTCACTGCTGAAAAGAACAGATAGACTTTACCTTTTTACATTTTTTGTAAGGATAGCTTTAATATTAAGTCATTAGATTAGGTTGCAGAAGGCACTGGTTGTATTACAAGTTACCTTTGTGATGTTGGTCAAGTCATAGACTCTCTGTGCCTCAGTTTCCAATAATTAATATTGGGAGAATAAAACTTCCCTGCCTCACAGTGGGTGCGTCTACACTTGTAAATTAAGTTGACTTAAGGAGGCTTAAGTCGACTTAATTTCCTCTGCATCCACACTTGTCTTTCCTTAAGTCGACTTAAGCTGCTCCTCAAGTCGACTTAAGGAAAAATTAAGTCGACTTAATAAAATCTCATTTTGAGTCAATTTACTGCTTAAGTCAACTTCATTAAGTTGACTTAAGCCAGTGTAGATGTGGAGTAGCCCTAAGTCAACTTAAATGGCCTCCAGAGCTCCCCCACTGACCTCCCTCCCAGGGTGTCTGGCACAGCCAGAGCCTGGTGTGCCCACCCACAGGGCAGAACACAGCCTTGCCCACCTCACTCCTGCACCCTGCTCCTGCTCCTGTCCCTGACCTGCTCAGCCCCCGTGGAGCCAAGCACAATGTGGAAGGTGCTGAGCTCCCTTCTTCTTTTAAAGGGGTGCCCGGGGAAAGGGGGCACCTCTCGGGTGCCACATGCCACACTTCCCACGGTGCACCACTCCCAGGTCCTCCTAGCCCCTGTCAGTAGACTTAGGCATCAAGTGTAGACGCTCTAAGTTGATTTAACATGGTCGACTTTAAGTCGACCTAAATTTACAGTGTAGACGTGTTAAGTCGACTTAACAAGGTCGATTTAAAGTCGACTTTGTTAAGTCGACTTAGTAAAGTCGACTTCTTTTGACAAGAGTAGACCTAGCCAGTGATATTATGAGTTTGAATTCATTAATATTTGTGAGGTGCTTAATTATTTAATAGGTGGGTGGATGGATAGATATTGTTAACAATTTCAAGATGACATTTTTGGCAGGGGGTTTTCCTTATTACAGCAGGTGATATCGGTTCCGTATATTTAGATTTGTTTACACTATGTCTTGGTGTATATCATGAAATGTGTCTTAATGCTGCTTGTTATTTTTTTCCCCTGTGATCATGTCCAATCATTTTCTTACTTATGAAATGTATTTGTCCATTTTAGGATCACAGATGTTCTCTTCTGGGTAGAATATATCACTCGTGACAAGGCATCATTAAAAGTCTTTTTCCCAGGACTCTAAGTCCTGGCACACTGGTGAGGGGTCTTTGTCTGAACATCCCTGATAAAAGTGCCATCAGACACCGCGTTTGTTTTGCTAAAACCAGGAAGGGTCCATTTGTGGTTTACCTGTGTTCCTCCAGTTTGATGCTGCCTTTGAGTCACAAGACCACATCAGTCAAACATTTTGAAAAATAAAATAATATATGAGAGATCGTTACAGAATATATAAGAGCAGCTATTTTGGGTCAGACCATTAGTCCACCTACTCAGTATCCTGTTTTCTCACAGTGGACATTGCCAGGAGAATGAATGGGAACCTAACGACCACTGTACATTTACTATTTAGCTGCAAACCAAGGCATTTCCTTCAAACACGGAGATTGATTGATGTGGCTAGTCTTAACATGACATGCTCATTCTAAAATTGAAAGAAGACCATTATCCAAATACAGGAGGAAACATACTGTTCTGTTAAACTTCCAGATGTCAGCTTTGCTAACGGGAGCCATCGGCAATTCACAATTTTGTAAAAACATTTTTCTTTTTGCAGATCCATTTAAGCTGAAATATTATGTTGCCCTTTGTGATAGGAAATGTGGTATTACATTAAGTATAAATACATCAAAAATACAGATATACTTCCTTTGAGTTGCTTGGACTCCTACTGGCATTAGAGAGAAAAATATACCAAATTCCAGGACTAACATATGTCTCTGGTTACTCCAGATCTTCATCACTCCTGTTCTTTTACTCCTGGGGTAAATGAGCAAAATTGTAAGACAGTTTGTGTGTGTTGGGTAGCTCAGAAAGAGTTCTCTTCCCCACTTGCTGATCCCATACAAAGGCTGGTGAGAACTGCAATCCATTTGCTAGGGTGAAATAGAATCCAAGTGGGACTCGGTCACTACACCACTCTTCTGCGCCGACCCACAGATTGGGACCAGCAGCAGCATATGAATTCTTCTAGCTTATCAACTACTTTCTGTCCCAAACACTCTCAGTCAAAAGGAGAACATGAGTTAGATAAATATATATGTCTTAAAGCAAATGATAACCTGATATAAAGAATTTGCTAAAAGATAACCAGAGTATTTAGTCTGCTACAGGTGGGCACCTGTAATTAGTAGGAAGATATCTGTTCTGGTACTAATGCATTTCCTTACAAAATAAGAAAAGTGAAGCTAAAATGATGGATCTCTTTTAGGATTGGTGCAAATGGTTTGAGCTGTGATATTTTTAAACTTGATGATTTATGGAAGCAGAATACTGAAGATGCATAAAACGGACCTTGTTTCGAACCTGCTGCTGAATTGATAAATATGAATGTCTTCATAATTCACTAGTTTATTATGTCTCTTCTCAGAGTTTCGGAAGAATTTTTGTTTTTCACCAACTTTATTAATAATTATTATTATTGTATTCATATTTGCAGTGTGATATTAAGAAGATGTTTTGATTTCTTCTTGACCCATTAGTTTCAGAAAAGTAATAGATTAAGGGGGCAGGGAAATAGTAGATGGGGAATAAGTTACAGACATGCAGAATATATGAGGCATTGGACCAGATTCTCAGCTTCCATATATTGGAATAGCCCCCCATCAAAACCAACAGCATTAAAGTTGTTTACATCTGCAAAGGATCTGGCTCTAAAAACATTGGCTTTTGAGTGTGCCAAGGTGTACTGAAATGTGAAGATTTAATTGGAAATTGAAGCAGGCCACACCACTAGCCCCCACATTAGGATAAAATATTTCTGTTTGAGCAAAATGTGCGCTAACACCTATTTGTGTAAAAGTTGCAAGGGCCATTTTCTACATGCACATGTAATGTTCCTAGTCACAGAGTATTTTGAGTATCTTTTTTTTTTTTTTAATACAAGGCTTCCTGAAAACGAAACATTCTGTTTCACTCAGTGGTTCAGATGGGTTTGTACACTGGAAAATTAAAAAGAAATTTGTTATCTTACTAAAAAACTAAATTAAAAAATCTTAAGGCACCACAAGCCATTGTAGCCACTTTCATATGTTGAATGGATCCAACGATTATCCTGTTGTGACCTTTTGAAATAAATTGTATATACAACAAGCAGAGTCAGGTAGAATATTTCGAACCATTACAGGAACCTTTCTACGATGCTTGGAAGGCTACAAATGATGAGACTGATTCTAATTTTATACTGGTTTTATTCTGGTGTGTCTCCATTGATTATAAAGGAAGTATATCTGATTTACACCAAGTAAGGAGGATCCGAATCTGGCACACTACTAATGGGGCAGAGAAGAATTATTTTAGATAACCCATGGAATTGCAATGAATAATGGAATAACACCTCTAATACAGGGTCAGTTCCGATACTTTGACTTACATTGACTAGTATCTTACTACTTGAGTATTCACATTAAATAAGGAACTACATGAAACTGCAAACAGAGAGATCTGACTGCCAGTAGAGAACGAGTTCTGGTTCTAATCAGTCAACATAAAAGAACAATATAAAAGAATGAGTGGAGGAAAGGGAATAACAGAAGAGGTGAAGGAAAAACATATGCAGAAAGAGAATGTTTCAAGATGAAAAGTTCTTAGAAAGATTTCTGTATGTGATATTTGAGGGCCAGATCTTTAATAGCGCCCATCAACTGAAGGTCTGGCTCTATTAGTTTTCATTCATGAGGGTGGAGACATGGAGAGCTTTTCTGCCATTTTGCATACCCTTGATGTACTGCTCCAATACATCATCAAAGGACCATTCCCATGCTAATGTATTACTGTGGTTATGCCATTAAAGTGGCCTTTGCCAGGGGACACATTTAAGCAATTCATCTTTAGATAGATGAACTTAACAGCAAAGTCCTCCATACCTGTCATATGAAGAAGAAGATGCAGAAGATGAGAGCTGGATAAAAGGACAGCGGATGTGTCTGTGCAGCCACCAAGCTGGTTATGAAATAAAGGGAGAACTTAGAGAGATGTGCATGGAAAGTGACTTTAAAAGGAAAGTTAAATGAGACGTACCATAGGATGTCATAAAAAGAGAATGCAGGTACTTTTTTTTTAGTGAGGTGAGGTTAGGTGACGCTAACATCTAGAGGTACTGTGGGAAACGTCTGTGTATATTAAAGTGCCAGACATGAACTATGTTCCACATGACTGGATAAATGTTTGATATGAGGACTCTACTGAGGCTAAGCTAATGCACTCAACTGTCATCCCAGGAGACTGGGGTTCACATCTGGCTCTGATAAACTGAGTTTGGCATTGCAGACTACTTTTCTCTGGCGAATTTGACTGCATCATGAAACTGCTGTTCAGCACAGCAGTTCAAGGCAATTAACGGTCTTGGTTCACCAGAGGCCTGGGACAGAAGAAGCAAAATTGCTGCTTGGTGCTGGATTTAAGTGCATTGATAGAGATGAGCGGGGGATGCTTGGAAATGCACTACTTGGGTTGTTCTTTTTTCTAGCAAGTGTTATCAATGTTCTACTTCTTTGAGAACTGATCATCCATTCTCTCTCAACACTTCAGGAAGGGAAAAAAGGAGAGCTTTTTGGAAAGTGTTAACATTTAGCAGTGATCTGAACAGGGAAAGCATTTAGGTTGCCCATTCTTTTCCCATTAGCACTCCCTTCTAAATGCTGGAGAGACACACAGATGAAAACAAGAACACTATGTCTACCAGTAAAATGTTTAGCCTTGTCTTACCTGTGTGTATTTCTTTTCTTTTCTTTTCTTTTCTTTTCTTTTCTTTTCAAAAAGACCCTTAAGTAACCTACATGCTGTAGGTCAGAACTTGTAGCCCAAAGAAAACATCGCCAAGACACATACTGTGTGATGATGTCCTTTACTGAGACATAATAAGTCGTCTATAGACCTGCGACACATTAGGGGGTTTGGTCATCGCTGTACAATACTACTCAATTTTTAAATAAGACAACTCTGAGCTGAATATTGTTTGCCTGTTTCATTAAAGCAAGAGACACGGGGCTTAATTCTCATCTCGTCAGTGTAAATCAAAAGTAAATCCACTGAAGTTCATAGAATTATGCCACTGTCAAATGGATGCCAGCTCAGAATCAGGGCCTATCGTGCAGAATGATTTATTTAAACATACGTATATGCTCCACTTTCGCTTTTCTGCTAGAAAAGAGTAGTTTATGAAGAGCTATTTTTCACCCCCTGTTTATTAAGGTGGAAGGGAGTCATTACAACTGTTGCAAACTACCTGTTTGGTCTGAATTTCAGGGGAACATCTGGCGCTGGAAAGCCTTTCATCAGAACACACTTCAGTATTCTGCTGAGTTCATATGCTAAGCAAGCTGCTATCCAAGGAGAAGTTAAAAACAAATAATCATGAACCATTTTACTGAGAAAGGAGTAATATACCAGGAGGTAACATACAATGGTTAGCGTTTGAAGGTCCTTCAGGTTCTCTGGTGTCTCTCTATCCATACTGAAAAAATAAATAAATAAATAAATAAATCACAAGATATTCAGTTAAATTAAAAGACAATGTATTTAAGCTGGATAAAACAATGCACATTTCAAACTAATATTCTCGATAACTAGACTGTGCAACTCATTGTTACAGGAAAGTAATGGGCCAAGAAGCTTAGAATATTTTAATAAAAGGGTTAGATCTTGATGTAAACAAGAATAGCAACATCTCTTATAATTGCTAGAACACAATTATGATGGCTATCCATCCTCATTTTCAAGGTGTAGTGTGATCAGCTAAGGTCAGGTACAATTCTGCCCTAGTGTACTATACTGAATAATTAGATTCAGTATGGTGGTTTTACACCTTTCTCTGAAGCATCTGGCATTGGCCACTGTCAATGTCTGGGGACTAAACTAAATGTTCCATTGATCTGTTTCTATGTGACAATTCCTATGTGCCTACAAATCAATGCAATGCATCTGCAAAAGCCAACAGTGTGACATGTAACCAAAACAGGATTAAATCTAGATAACTAGGCTTTTGGTATCAGATTTCTCTCTACATGTGACATGACAAGACAACCTCAATAATAAATAATAATTAATTAATAGCACTAATGTCGGACTATTTATCACAGCATCTCTGAATGCTGTGAGCTGAATACATAAATTAATTCTCATAACACCTCAGTGAGGCAGGTGTGTTTTTCTACAGCAATTTTCAGATTTTCCTGAGACTCAAAAACCAAAATATTTTGCTGGAAACTGAGAGGAGGAATACCTCAGGGGAGTTGTAGCTTTCTCTTCATGTCATCTTTTCTCTCTAGGGACCAAGATCACCAGTTGGACAACACCTCCCATAACACACCACAGTCAGGTAAACCACTCTTATCAAGACAAACAAGGTGTCTTGTTCCAAAGGGGTATCCATGTTAGTCTATTGCAGAAAAACAAACAGAGTTCTATGGCACTTTTAAAGACTAACAGATTTATTTATCACATGAGCTCTCATGGGAGAAAATCCCACTTCATCAGATGCTTTGAAGATGGGAAACTTCCATTCTTTAAGTTTTCCACCTTCAAAGCCTCTGATAAAGTGGGATTTTCTCCCATGAAAGCTCATATGATAAATAAATCTGTTAGTCTTTAAAAGTGCCATAGAACTCTGTTTGTTTTTAAGGTGTCATAGAATCATAGAATAATAAGGTTGGAAAGGACATCACGAGGTCATCTAGTCCAACCTCCTGCTAAAAAGCAGGACCACTCCCACTAAATCACCCCAGTCAGGGTTTTGTCTAACTGGGCCTTAAAAATCTCCAAAGATGGAGATTCTACCACCTCCGTAGGTAGCCCAGTCCAATGCTTCACCACCCTCCTAGTGAGAAAGTTTTTCCTAATATCCAACCTTGACCTCTCCAGCTGTAATTTGAAACCATTGCTCCTTGTTCTGTCCTCTATTACCATCGAAAACAGCTTAGCTTCCTCTTCTTTGGAGCACCCCTTCAAGTAGTTGAAGATTGCTATCAAATCTCCCCTCAGTCTTTTCTTCTGTAGACTAAATAAGCCTAGTTCCTTCAGTCTCTCCTCATAATTCATGTGCCCCAGCCCCCTAATCATTTTTGTTGCCCTCCGCTGGACTCTTTCTAATTTGTCGACATCCTTTCTGTAGTGGGGAGCCCAAAACTGGACACAGTATTCCAGATGCGGCCTGACCAGTGTCGAATAGAGGGGAATTATCACATCCCTCGATCTGCTGGCACTTTTAAAGATTAACAAATTTATTTGTCGCTTAAGTTGTGTGGGTAGAATAAATTTGTTAGTCTTTAAAAGAACCACAGGTCTCCTCGTTTGTTTTGCTGAACAAGATTAACACAGCTACCCCTCTGGAATTTGTCACTCTTATCAAGGGAGATATTGATGCATTATGGGAAATGTAGTCCAGTTGGGGATCCCTCCCATAGAGGAGAATGACTAGCCGAGGTGCATAGCATAATTCTGATTTTTGATTGAAGTCTTCTATTTTCTGGCTGAAATTTTCTGGAGGAAAAACAAATTTTTCCACAAAAAGCTAACACTTTTTGCAAATAAATAAATAAATAATTGTCTAGAAAGATCAATTTTCTGCCATAAAGCAGTTTTGACAGGAAATGTTTGTCCAATTTTGAGATCTTTTGAAAATGTGACCATTCATGTCACGATGGGAGCTGCTGAGTGCTGAGTACTTTAAAATTTGGCCTTAAATGCCTTGCTAAAGATTACATGTTAAATCAAAGGTGGAGGATAGAACAGAAGGAGCCTTCTTAACACATTTCCTTTAACCTCTAGGCAAAGGTAAATGAATTGAGGCAACTGGTTGTTCATATTGCATAAAATAGTGTCAGCAGATTCTACAGCAATCCAGGGTATATATATATATATTGTGAAGAGGAAAAGGCTAGAGAATATCTTTCTTTAAATCTTGACAAGTTCCATAGGGGTAGCCGTGGTAGTCCAGTTCAGCAAAACAAACAAGGCAGTCTATGCCAACAAACAAGGCAGTCTATGAAATTGCGGGAAAATGTAAAGAAAGGCTCTCAGAATAAATTTTTATTTCTTTTTCTATTTCTATTCTCTTTTCTCTTTTTATTTCTATTTCTATTTCAATGAAGAGATAGATATTAGAAAACTGTTTTGTTTTTGTTTTTAAACTGATTTTCCAGTTCACCTATTGTGGGATTATTAAATATATGTTTATACTTTATTCTTCTACTGGCCTATTTTGATAATTTTTTCCCATTCTTCAGATGAATGTGTTGCACTTATAGGAGTTAAAGAATCCAGAATTTTAGCCAACTTGTTATTGTAAAGTGTAAGTCACAGCAATGAACATGAGCTAGAACAGAATTTCAATAAAGCTCAGATTTCATAGAAACATATAAGAATGTGTTGAAGTTTATCCCTGTTCAGTACAGTACCCAAGCACATGCTTTAGTGTCTTCTTAAATAGATATGGTTTCCTAGACACATATCTCAAAAGAGCTAAATTATTTGTTTATTCAGGGCAGTCTTATTCAGTCAAAAGTCTCACTGCTTTCAGGACTACACCACTTCTTAATAAGTAATAGGTGCATAGGTGAAAAAGCAAAAGAATTATGCAAGTGCCTACCTGCATTAAAGAGACATTTGCAAATCTAAATACTGCAAGACTTATTGCGGTATAACAACATTGCATCAAATACTTTTCTATGTACTTGCAGATTGCAATGGTCTATATTCTTACATAGAATAATAGTGCATCAAGGGCCTGTGGATTTGCCTGTATATAATGCCATACTTTGAAACTGCATATTTACTTAGTTTATCCACAGATGACTATATAAGCAGTTTTAAATAGAGATCTAAATGACACTTTATGCAAATGATTCTATTCTATATACATTTTTATACCACCCTCATCATCACAGTGTTTGAGCACCTTCCAGTAGTGCATTAAGTGGCATGACTAACATCTGTCACATGTGAGATGTTTAATTTCAGGGTATTTGCCAAGTTTTAATTGGGGTTATTGGATTCCACCCAGTAAATTCAACTTGCAGTTTGAATATGGTGTTTTTCACATGATGCCCTGTCGTGTTGTGTAATGACTTCGTGCACTGTTAACCGACAACTTCCTCTGATATCATAGCAATGGGTGAAATGATTCTTAAATAAAAGAGCTCCAGGATCCTTGCAAACCAAAGGAGCTCTTTAAATGTAAGTTGATACTTTCTAAGCAAATCATTTGCTATATATGCCATAGCACAGAGTTTTCCCCACTTCTTTCACTAGGAGGATGGTGAAGCATTGGGATAGGTTACTTAGGGAGATGGTGGAATCTCCATCTTAAAAGTTTTTAAAGTCCAGCTTTCCAAAACCCTGGCTGGGATGATTTAGTTGGGGTTTGTTCTGCTTTGAGCAGGGGGTTGGGCTAGATGACTCGGGTATGTCTACACTGGTGGTTCTGTTAAGTCAACTTAACAAGGTCGACCTTTAGTCAACTTAAAGTCGACCTTGTTAAGTCAACTTAGAGAGTCCACATTGAAAACTCCTGTGCCTGTGTCCACACTGATGGGTGCTAGGTTGACGGAGAAGTAGTGTGTTGTGGGTAGCTGTCCCACATTCCACCGGGGCCTGGAGGTCAATTAGGTCAACTTAAGGGCTTTCCTTGTCTACACTGGCTTAAGTTGACTTAATAAGGTCAACTTAAGCATTAAGTCGACCATAAGAGGTGGTGTTATTAAGTCGACTTAAGGAAGCGCTTAAGTTGACTTAATAAAAGCCCAATGTGGATGCAGGAGTCTGTAGGTCGACTTAACCATCCTTAAGTTGCCCTAAGGCTCCAGTGTTGACGTACTCCTCCTGAGGTCCCGTCCAACCCTACTCTTCTGTGATTCTAATTTTTCCTCAGCATTCTTTTTATCCACAGCAGCCCAGTTATTATCTTTTTCAGATATGGCCCATTAATTCTTCTGTACAAATTCATGCATAGTCAGCTCTCCAGGCCTAATGACCAGAGAGAAATAATGGCTAATGCCCGCCAAGAAAGATGTCTGTTCTTTTAGCTGCTTCCTGATTTATTGGTGTCTCTGTACGCATTTCTGCATGTCCACTTTTTACAGCGTGGAAAATAAATAGTTCTTAAAATCCTAAGTATTTTGGCAAGTTGCCTAAAATAATAGCCTGTTTCTAGACTGCATAAAATGATGGAAAGACTTCCTAATATTTCTAAGTGACCTGGACATCAGAACCCTGAGGGTAAGAATCCACAGCATTTTGGAAAAGACCTCCCAACCTGAGTGGATGGACTCGGGCCAGTGGGGCTTGTGGTAGTATTCTGAAAACAGATGTATGGGCTGAATTTTGAAGTTGCCGCTCAGACTGGAACTCATGGTCTGATGTGTAGGAAGCACCTCGAACCAGAGCCACAACCTAAACTGCAGCTCAAAATACAGTCAGTGCAAATGCATTTAGGGAATCAGTGCAAGCTGATAGTGAAAGGCAATTGGTCTCTGGGCAAATAGAACATCACAGGGAAAGGGCCTAGGACAGGTCCCAGTAAGGAGTCCCTAGCATCTTTCACAAGTTTGGGGGTGGTAGTCTCGCTGTCCTTGTGAGAGTCCAGTTCCCCCTATAGCTTCCAATGAATACAATTCTACTTCATTCTGTTTTCTAAACAGGTAGGGCGTGTTCCTCTTAAGTAGATGCCATGCTCCATCCCAGAGGTAGCTGCGGATAAATCTGAAGTGAAAAGATGCTATCCTGTATGTAGTTTGCAAAACACTGTAAGGTCCTTTAGGTGGAATTTTCTGAATGAATGTTAATTGTGTGTGTGTGCGCACACGTGTACATGCCTGCCTCCCCCCTCTTTGGGTGACTTGCACGCCTAGTCACGGTTGAAGTCCCTGTGCTCACAAGAGGGCAAGGACTGGTTTCTTGGTGCATCCCCATGGTGCACAGTGATGGGAGGGCGTGTGGAAAAGCAGAGAGACAGCAGGGTCAAGGCCCACATGCCTTCTTCTGGATCAGAGTGGGGTCTGGTATATTGATCTTGGGGGAGCTGATTGCAGTGTCCCAAGGACCTAATCCATGGCCCATGCAGGGTGCCATGTGACGCTGCAGCCACAGAGGGAGAAGGAGGAGTGGGGGGGGGAGGGGCACAGTGTCTCCTTGAATGATCTGGGATGCAGGGGAATTCCTCAGGCTGCCTGATGCTACCTCTGAGGTGCCATGACAGCACTGCAGGCCAGTGTGGATGGATTCAGACTTCACCTATTTCCATTCTCTTGAGGGTGAGTGAGATCTCAGGGATGCAGGGAAGTATCAGCCCCTGTGTCCCTTAAGCCCTTGTAAGAAGTGATACACATGCTCCCGACTTGCTTTCCACCCCCCTGAACCTGTGCAAGGGCCAGCCACACACTGACCCAAAAGGAAAATACCCCCGGCACAGTCATTATTCATCCCAGGATGCTTGGGGCATTCCTGCCTCAACCTCCCCCTGGGGCCAGAGAGGCAACGCTGGTTGGCCCATTGTTTTGGTGACTAACAGATGCCCATTGGCACTGGAGCTCAGTACAGAAGGGACAGACATGAGAAGGGAATGAGAGTTCCATATGAACTCAGTCAGGTTATAAAACTACAGACAGACAAAGAGAAGCAATTTTCACTCAGACGGAAACAAAATTGTTTAAAGTGATCTCCTCTAGGAAAGTTTTGTTTTAGGATAGAGAGCACCTGAAAAGCTACTCTGCTGCAAGAGACAGCTGACTAAAGCGAGGCAAGGATCTTAGTGATATAACGAGCCTTTTTCCTTCCGAAAACTAAAAGATCAGATCCTTATCGGGTGCAAATCTGTCAATGGAGTTAAGCTACTCCAATACACAACAGCTCAGGATCTGGCTCAGTAAATTTTAATGTACGCACACCCAACAATCCAATATCTCTGCTGGACTTTATATATAGCTTCAGATAGCCAGCACTTTGATATAGCTATTAAGGGCCCTCCCAGCTGGGATTTTAATGGTCTGATTACTGACTGCTTCTCTGTCTCGAAAACTAATCTCAAATTGTAATTTTGCAGGTTATTGTGAACTTGTGAAGTTTCATTTTCACTCTCTCATCATCACTCAAGGGTGTATTTTTTCTTTACCATTTTATACTTATCACAGTGAAGCAGTGTAATAATTAGACACAGGGCATTGCAGGGCAGAGTTGGATAGTGCTCTGATAAGAGCAAAAGAAATGTCTTACGTAGACAGAGGACCTGGGTCCACAGGCATAGGTCATAAAAAATATCATTTTTTGTTGAGATCATAAGCATGGTCTTTGTCTTCAGCATGGGCTGTAAGCACCAAGGAAACCAGTAGCACTATATAAACTTAATAAACAATATTCTGTCACATATGTATTGTTGCATCAGGGATCTAACCATGGTTGAGACTTTTGAAGCCAGTCAGGGGATTTAGCCATGCCCCTAAAACTCTCTTTTGCAGTGTTCTTTATACATCTCACTACCTCATTGCTCTTTTAGACTATGTCTACATTACACTTATAGGTGATGAAATTGTAGGGTAAGTAATGTGCAAAGTCACAGAGGAAGTCAGTGATAATGTGGGCATAGAATTGAGACCTCCTGATACTGAGCCCTGATAGATCATATTACTCTGCTAACTAAAGGTGAAATTTCATATGGAGAGTTATCTATTGCACATATTCATATTTCCCCATTATCATGGTATCTGATCACCTCACGATCACTAATGTGTTTGTTCTCATAACACCACCATCAGATGGAGAAGCCCTGTTAACCCCATCGTATGAGCAGTGAACTGAAACACTTTGGGTGCATCTACACTGGCAATTTACGTAGATATAAGGATGCTTAAGTCAACCTAAACAAAGCCACATCCACACTGGGCTTTTATTAAGTCAACTTAAGCGTTCCTTAAGTCGACTTAATAACACCACCTCTGAAGGTCGACTTAAGCCTTCAGTCAACTTCTTAAGTCAACTTAAAGCCAGTGTGGATGGCTATGTCTACTGTTAAGTTGACTTAGCAAGGTCGACTTTAAGTCGACTTAAAGTCGACCTTGTTAAGTCGACTTAACAGAGTCAACTTTACAAGTGTAGACATAGAAAGAAATTAAGTGAACTGTTGGCAGAGTAAAAAAGCCCAGTCTACCAAGATCCTGGCTAAAACAGTAATTACTGTGTTATCTATTCTTTAGAAAAGGCAAAAAAGATAGACTATTACAACTGTCCACAAATACCTGGGAGATAATGATAGAAAGAAGGTCAGGGGCTATGCTCCCTCTAAGCTGAGGGACCCCCGCACAGCCCGGCAGCCCCTGCCACCCCCTCCAAACCCCCAGGTCTGCGGCTCCCTGGGTCCTACCCGCCCACGGCCTCCGCCTCCCGACCTGGGCTGGCTCCACTATGCCAACGGCCTTGGCCTCCCAGCACGGGGCCGGGATTGGCCTCCAGGGCCGGGGTCTGTTCTGCCCCTCCAGTGGCCTCCCGGGGCCCTGGTTGGGCCCACCCCGCCAGCAGCCTCCGTGTCTTTCTTTCTTTCTTTCTTTCTTTCTTTCTTTCTTTCTTTCTTTCTTTCTTTCTTTCTTTCTTTCTTTTAAAAAAAAACCTTTAAAAATTAATTTTAAATAAAAACCTTTCTAAAAATTTAATTTCAATTCAAAATTCAATTAATTAAACCCAATTAATTAATTCTATTTACAATCACTTTAACTTCAATTCATGTGTATAATTTCTGTCGTGTGAGTTTACACAAAAATTTTATTCAGAAAAAATTTTGCACACGTATTGAAAATTTTGCACACAAGTCACCAAACCTTAGAGGGAACTATGGTCAGGAGTCATGTCTTGTTGCTAAAAATGGCATGACCAGTAGCAATTGCTTCTGCAAATTAAAAATGAAATCTTCCTACAAAACATCAAGAAAACACTCTTGTCTTACGTCTATGTGTAGCTGGTTGAGCAATTACATGCCTTGAGGCCTTTCCACTAGAACTATCAGGATGTAAGTCAATGAAACACTTGAGGCGCCAGAGTAGAAAAACGAATGGATTCTTTCATTGTCTACACTGATGAAGTGTGTTGCAGCCCACGAAAGCTTATGCCTGAAGAAATGTATTAGTCTTTAAGGTGCCACAGGACTTTCGTTGTTTTTGCTATATGCAGAATAACATGACTACCCCTCTGAATCCTATTTAGAGTTCAAACCAATCTAATACCTTGGATGTGAAATCCGGCCTTTCCAAAGGCATATTCTCTTTCACCCAAGCAGCCAATTTATCGTCCTTCCTGTAAGCAGAGGAGAAAACTAAACTGATACTAACTCATTATTGACCAGAAACCAGACAATGCCACTGCTCTCTGCTATGCAAAGATCAGCTCTCATCACTGGATGTAGCAGAGGAAGTGCAGTTACCAACAGTTGTAGCAGAGGACAAAGATGGATTCATGGATCCAAAACATCTCTGATTTCAGGAGAGTTTAGATGAAAGGTTTAGATGAAGACAGCTTGCTGGAAGTAAGCTGTGCTTGAGCTTTCATGTTTCTGGTTGCTTGGCTCGAAGTTTTGGTGTGTGAATTTGAATCAGCGCACTTCACTTCAGCCAGGGGCTAGCCCATGCTGACATCAATAGTCTCTTGAGAACTTATTTGATTCATCAGATGCTTATAAAAACATGCCACGACAATCTTCGGTAATGGCCTCAGCCACTACAGTCTACAATAGTAATACTTCCATATCTAGGGCTATTGCTGTCTCTCTTAGGGCCTTCTTTAGCCCCCTATTACAATAGCACTTTACAATCTTTAATGTAATGTTAATCACAACATCCCTAGTAGGGAACTGAGGCCAAGAGCCTCAAAAGGTATTAAGACTCCTAATTTCCATTGAATAAATGCACGGTCCTGCTTGGCCTCTGATACATGTTACAGAACCTTCGTGGTTGCTCTAACTTATTCTGTTCCCCATGTGCCCCCTGTGGAATCTGAAAAGCAAAGAATAGCTGCTGTGCAGTGCACTTAAGGCATGCCCGTGATATATTCTTTACAACAGGGACTGGCAATGTGGGGACAGTGTAAACCCCTTATATCAAATCTACAATGGTCATGCAGACACAGAATTATTCTCTATGGGCTGCATTTGATCACTTTAAGGCTCCTTCATGCTGCCAGAGGAGCATAAAGGTGTCAAGTATTAGATTAGAATTGGGCCCACTATTTTTTACTTAGCAAACTGTTTGAATTACATCAATGAGGGAACGGATAATTATTGAACAAATGGATAATTAAGACCAAGAACAACACATTACACCATATTGATGATGAAGCATGTAATGCAGATTTAGCCATTTTAGTTTACAAAGAAAGCTGGTCTGTGAACATTTGACAAAATACCATATCTCTGTACAGTTTCAAGTTTGTGAAGTGGGGTCTCTTAATTATAGGCTAAGCACAAGTAATCTGCACATTCCTCTTTATTTAAAATCAGATATAATGAGCCTTCATGAAATCAACACTCAGGAACATGATTGTATATTTATGTATTTTTGCTTGTTTGCACTTCCCTGTTACATACAGGCTCTGTGTGGTGGGCCTTCTCAATATGATTTTGGTGTTCTCTCATACTGCTTGTGGGGGTGTTATTGATATACCAGTGTATGAAAGATGAAGTTATTTAAATTTTACTTCTATTCAGGCAACTTCAAGTGAGAAAAAAGGAAGGCATTTTTAATGGTGAGGGTAATAGAATCATAGACCTGGAAGGGACCATGAGAGGTCATCGAATCTAGTCCCCTACACTCAAAGCAGGACCAAGTACCCTCTTAAACCATCCCTGACAGGTGTTTGTCTAACCTGATCTTAAACACTTCAAATGATGGAGATTCCACAACCTCCCTAGGCAACTTATTTCAGTGATTAATCACCCTGACAGTTAGGAATTTTTTCCTGATATGCACCTAGAACAAATTTTAACAGGATGTGATGGAATTTTCATCTGTTAATGCCTTCAAGTCAAAGCTGCAAGGCTTTCTTAAAGATCTTCTCCTCTTCAAAGGAGAATTATTTCAGGGGTGTTCTATGACCTGTGTAATGCAGATGGTCAGACTAGATGATCTCAGCCATCCTGTCTGGCCTTGCAG
The DNA here is from genome assembly GCA_007922175.1 of Pelusios castaneus. NCBI lineage: Eukaryota > Metazoa > Chordata > Testudines > Pelomedusidae > Pelusios > Pelusios castaneus. Next base: position 21,231,061 of record ML685784.1, read on the forward strand.
TCTATGCTGTAGTCAGACACAAGTTATTGAACTCAACTCAGGGAAAACAAGATGAAATTCTTTGGCCTGTGTTATGCAGGAGGTCAGACTCTGTGATCTAATGTTCCTCTCTGCTCTTTAAATCTAAGAATTCTTGGCTTCTGAGACAGAGTCTTTAGTAGGTTAACATAGACCTGGATTTTTCAAGTACTCAAAGCCTGGGGCCAGACTTTTAAAGAAAAACAAACAAGGAGTCTGGTGGCACTTATAAAGACTAACAAATTTATTTATTGCATGAGCTTTCATGGGAGAAAATCCCACTTTGTCAGATGCTTGAAGACAAAGTGGGATTTTTTTTCCCACAAAAGCTCATGTGATAAATTTGTTAGTCTTTATAAGTGCCACCAGACTCCTTGTTTGTTTTGCTGAACTAGAATAACATGGCTACCCCTTTGAGACTTTTAAAGATCTTTCCCAAAATGATGATCACTTTTTTAAAAAATCTGTGCTTATATTTTTTATGTCAAAGTGATGGCACAGTTCTTCTGAAAATCTGGCTCCATTTATGGACACTAAACTCTTTTGAAGCACCCAAGGGCTCTTGGTGGTACAGAAGAAGTCAATACAGAAATGGAAAGAAGTTCAGTATCGTCAGAGAGCACAAAATAGGAGGTCTATTCCATGCTTAGGATAAGATTGAAGAAGATGTTCAGATACTACAGTTAGGAACACTATATAGAATAGATGGTCTGTGCCATGCAGCGTGAAATATCTGTTGGTAGCCCAAAGGAAACGTGCCCCATGCAAACCTTCTCACTCTGTGTGGAGAATAGGAGAACCTGGAGCTGAAGAGAACAACTTGGATGCAATATGATTGAAGTGTGAGGAGGAACAGAGCACCAGAGAGAGAAATATGTACTATTTTTTACACTAGCCTTGTTTCGGATCAATATTTGATAAACTGGTGAAGAAGAGACACCCAGTGGGTTGCAGCAATGAGTTACAGTAAGGCAGCACTGCATGTTGCAGACAAATCATCTGGACAACACTAAAAGCACCAAATTATGTTTGTTCATTAATATCTAAGCCCATCAGCCCTCTCATGATGGAGGGGTGTAGGGAGAGGGATGGAGAAAGCTACCTGGGAGCTGAGGAGTAGGCAGGGGAGGATGTAGATTGAGCGAAGACATTTCTATATTTTGTCCTTGCTTGAGTAAACATCACCTCAGAAGTGGAGTGCAGGAGTCAAAAACGGAGTGGATGTATAATTATAAAGGTGACATCAGAAAGATAGAAAAGACAAAAAGATTGAGATATTGAAGTAGAAGGACAGAGAAAATATTTAAGTCAAAAAACAGGAGAGAGATCAATGAAAGAAGAAAAACTGGTAAACATGAGCTATAGAGAGAAAGGGCAGAAAAAGGGGAAAGTGCCTCGAAGAAAAATGTAAATGTGTACAGTAAGAGAGAGAAGGAAAGAGGTGTGAGATGGGGTTAGAGAGACACATGCACATAGGTTCAAACAAAGATTGATAGTTGAAAGGCATCAGTTGTGAAGGTACATGAGATCTACAGGCATGAGCTGGGAGGGTGAAGGGACATCATGGGGCAAGGGGGAGAAGGAGACATTCCTTCTGCTCCCATTCGAGAGAAACTGGAGGAGGAAGAGAAAAAGTTGGAGAATATAGAAAGATGACGTGCATGACTGAGAGTCGGCAATACAGCTGGGCTTAAAAAACATGTTTATATCATTTGACATTAATAACAGAAAACTGCCTATAAAAGTGATAAAGAAAATATGTATTATCCTGTAGAATGCCAGCTTTATGCTATCTAGTGTCCCAGCTGGTGTATTTTTATCTAATTCCAGGGCTGGTCACAGTGAATTCTGCTTCATATTTCTAATAGACATTACACTACCAGGAAATAAAGCAGACACCAGTTAAATTCATTGCTGCAGATGGCACAAGTGTCAATGTCATGATTTAAATTACTATAAAAATAAGAAAACAAAATAAACTAACCAAACAACCAAACAACTCTTAAACCTGTAGGGCTTAGGATGGCTCAGGGGATTTGTTACAGATGCTTACATCTTTTAACTTCTAGCTGGTTAGCTAATTTCAGTTTCATACTTGATGCATAATGACCACCATGCTCTGGAAGGTGATTGGTGGCCTCTTTGTATTGGGGTTGGGCTTTGTCCTGCTTTGAGAAGGGGGTTGAACCCGATGACCTTCTAAGGTCCCTTCCGATCCTAATCTTCTATGATTTTATTAAACTGGTGGTCTCAATTTAGATTCTAGTGGACAAGGAATACCATTGCAAGAAGCACCACTGTCCCAACTGAGCAGTCATATGAACATGTCACCTGAATATTACAGGAATGAAGGTCCTGGAGACTTTGGAAAGTTACAGTGATCAAGACCCGGGGGACAAATCATAACATGTAGACTTCTCATAGCTCCACTACCACTAATGTAGCTGGAATAATGGAATAAATGCAGAGTAGCTATTTGTTTCCTAGGTCAAAAATCATAACCATGTCATTTATTAGAATATGCTATAGTTTCCTAAGGGTAATGATAGAAGCTCCATTACTTCACCATTTACAGTAAGACTGGACAGTACACTTTGGTTGCAGTTTGACATTGGCTTGGACTAAATGACCTAGTAGGTCATTCCATCTTTATGTGACTTGCACAGGCAGAATGCTCTTCTAATAGGTGAATAAACTGAAATGTAACACACTCAGGACATGTTATTGTTATTCATACAGAGCCATAGGAAGGACACTTACATTCTAGCCCTGAAGAGCCTTGATTGTTAATAAGCCATAGCATTGCCAAAGATACGTACAGTGCTGTAAGTAGGTAGGGGGTGGATTAAAAGTTCAGGGAAGGGGTAGAAGTTGTTTCTGCTGTGTTTTGTTTTGTTCTTGAATTTTGTTGAGGGACTCCTGGGAAAATCTCTAGGGCCATTGCCCTGACAGAAGAATGGAATGGAAAAGGAGACTTGGATGGGTGGGAAGATGGCAGATTGATGCCTGGTGCTGTGTGGGAGACTCTCTGTGTGGGATGTTGAAACCCTGGAAGAGTCAGGTGACCTGGCAGGGGCGTGAGTCACAAGAAGACCACAGGAGCAACTCCTGGCAGGACGCATTTGGTGATGAGTGAGCTGGTAGGCCAGGCCTACCCAAAAGGGGGTTCACCTGTGGTGAGTGTACTCATTTACTGAAGGGATTTACATATCTTTGAAAAGCAGGCCCTTAAGCTCAGTGTCTCAGTTTGTCCATCTGCAAAACATGCATACAATTCACTACATGTGGTTTCTTTAAGTATTAAAGTATTGTGTTAAAAAAGTTATTTGAGATCCTCCAGATGAAAGGCGTACAGCAGGTGCCTCACTTTAATTATTAGCTGTTCTTATGATTAGCAAATAAAAGAATTACATCAGCACATTCTACTTCCTTCTCCCAGCTCTTGAGACAGACAAAAAGACAAAGAAAACATCTGTATTTTCTTTCCTAGATAGAAGAGAGAAAGTTTGAGGCACATCTACAATAATTTTCAATTTGAGAAAGGTGGTGACCTGAACCTGACTAATATAATGAGAAAATTTGATTCCTACTGAATCTCGAAAAAGAACATGACCTACAAATTTAAACAAAATTTAAAATGAGAAGCCGTGTGTGTCTTCAGAAGCCAAGGGATTCCACTGACCAGTATATGGCCAAGAGTTAAAACCTTTCAGGGAGACATGAAGCCAAAAAAGAATCAATAGCAGGCAGAGTGATGTGCTGGATTGGAGACAGAGTAGACAGAGAGAGAGACTCTTATGACAGCAGGAACTGATGGGAATTACAAATGAGTTGGGTAGATGGAATAAATGAAATGAATTTTGTAGCGATGAGGTCACAGGCAGGGACATTAGCTCATTTCTTATCATGCCCTTCATAATTTTCCAGCAATTCACTAACATCCACTCTTGCTTTTCTCTTTCTTAGGCTAATGCTGTTGATGCATGTGGGATATATACTTAGTGCTAACCCTGGAGGAGACTTCTGTAAAACTTCAGATCACCATTTCTGGGATTTCTTATAACACTTCCAGGAAACCCTCCATGCGAGGACTTGACAGAAGGACTTTCAGATCCAAAATCTAAAGTGTTACTACTTAAGCTAGAGAGTAATCATCTTTAAGTAGCAACAGCCATGTGGTCACCAGTTCTTAATAGCACAAACTGCAGCCCTTCACTATTGCCAATGCCCTTTATACACCTTCAGGCTGAGATTTCCAAAGCTAACCAAAAGCTGTAGACACACTGTTTCCTGTCATTTCAATGGGAATTGTGCAGTTGAAGGGTGTAATAGACTCTGGGGGAAAAAAATCACACCAGTCATCTCAGAGTTGCCACTTTTTAAAAGTATGAAATGGGATGGTCCAGAGTCCCTGAAGTTAGATAGCTAGCAGGGAGCACTCACAGGCTATATCTACACTGGCAAGTTAGTTGAAATTAAGAAGGCTTAATTTGAACTAACTAAAGCCATGGCTACACTAGGCGTTAGTTAGTTTGAATTAAGGGCTTCCTTAATTCAAACTAATAAGTTTGAATAGGGTATTCGAACTAAGGGGTTAATTTGAACTAACTAGTTTGAATTAGCCAATGTAGCCATGTTAATTCGAACTAATTTCTTAGTTCGAACTAACCGGCCATTGTAATGAATGGGGATCGCTAATTCGAACTAACTTTTTCTAGTTCAAATTAAGCTAATTCGAACTAACTAAGATTAGTTTGAATTAGTTAGTTCGAACTAACTAATTTGAACTAATTTTAGCAAGTGTAGACATTGTTGATGCCCCAGCCTGTCTTCAGGCCTCTCCCGGCAACAACATAGCCAAAGATAACCCAAAAAAGCTACTATAAGGGACTATGCATCCCAGGCCTATAGGTAACATTCAGATTGTGGCTACAATCCAACAGTTCACATGAGCCACTGGAGAAGGGTGGTCAGTGATGGTCTACTCACAAAGGCTATGTCTGCACTTGTAAAGTTAAGTTGACTCTGTTAAGTTGACTTAACAAGGTTGACTTTAAGTCGACTTAAAGTTGACCTTGTTAAGTCGACTTAACAGAGTGACTACACTTTAAGTCGCCCTTGTTAAATCGACTTAACAATGGACATAGCCATCCATACTGGTTTTAAGTCAGCTTAAGACGTCGACTTAAGGCTTACATTGACCTTCAGAGGTGGTGTTTTTAAGTTGACATAAGCTGTTATTAATTCAACTTAAGGAAGCGCTTAAGTCAACTTAATAAAAGCCCAGTGTGGATGTGGCTTTGTGTAGATCAACTTAAGTCGACTTAAGTTGCCAGTGTAGATGCACCCAAGGAGACTAGTCCATGGTGCTCACGACTGGGGGAGATGTTCAGCCCCACCAATCGGCTGGGACATATTACTTAAGCAAGAAAGAAGCCAAGGAAGTTGTCTGAGTAATTAGGTGAATTACTGGCTGGATGTCACTATGATCCCTGCCTACTTGATTGATTCTTGGTTCCTGCCTCCTAGCCTGTTTCTGCCCTCCTCATCCCATACCCACTTCTGTTCCTGGTCCCTGATCCTATGCCTGATGCTGCCTCTGGCTTTGACCTTTGGCTTGGCACCTGACTTTGGTTCCAGGCTCCTTATTCTAATCATACCAACTGACCACTCATGGGACAATCTTGGGAAAACTTGGGGTGCGTCTACAATTACAAATTAAGTCATCTTAAGCTTGCTGAAGTCGACAATTTACTCTTCATCTACACTACACTTTCCTTAAGTCGACTTAAGCAGCTTTGTTAAATTGACTTAGCTAAGTCGACCTAAATTAACAAGTGTAGACATAGCCTTGGAGACTTGGCTAGCCTAAACGTTAGACGGCAATGTCACTACAGCTTGTCAAACTCACAGAATATAAGGATGAAATGAATTTCTGATCTAGCACTTCTCCCAATTACTGCAGAAATGCCACATATATTGCAACACATGTGTGTGTTTGTGTGAGTATATATATAAGAACTTGGATTAAAGCCCAGAATGAGGAAACCCTGAACAAAAACACAGAGAGATGAAAGAACATAGGTGCCTTTCATTCAGACGAGGAAGAGGCTGTTAATCTTTCTGCTTAAAGAAAGGTAAAAGCCTTCCTGTAAATACTCTTTGAAGCTTATCTGGGGGGGAAAAAAAAAGCTGGAGGACGTTTGAACTGGTTTGAAAAACAGAGGTGTAAGAGTCACTGCTGAGAGTCCTTGAAGTTTGATTTCTCCTTTCTGTGTGATCCAATCTTGTTCAGAATGTTACTCATCTGACCTGCAAACCTCTGTGAAAAAAAGAATATAAATAGTAAGAAACACACATCAGTGAGGCAAGGTTGGGGCGGGGGGGGGAGGCGGGCGGGGGAGGGGGGAGTCAAATGCTTTTCAGCAGTCGCTCTTTAGGAAACCAAGCAGTACTTTCAAGTGGTGCTTTACATTCTAATTCACATCATGGCCCTGTGTGTCAAGTGGGAGAGCTCTGAATAAAAGCTTTCTCCAAATTGTTAAAATGCTTTGATTGTTTGCTTGAAAGCCAAACTAGATTTCCAAGAGCTATTTTGTTTTGTATTGTAAATACTCTTTTACATTCAGTATCTTACAATAGGAGAGAAACACAGTCATCTGTGTTGTATAGATAGTCACCTAGCAAGAATGCCATTGTTTCCAAGGGACAATCAATGCAAAGAAAGGGGGCAAGACAAATTATGGCGCTATTGGTGTAGCAAGTTTGGGGAAGGAAAGAGCCACACTCCCTACATGCCGGAAGAAGTCTTTTAGCAATGAGAAACCACTATTGCTATCACCACTGGTGCTAGAAATCTCCAACATGGAAGAAGCTTAGTTCAATGGCATCAGTATAATTCAATCACATTTTGTTGGTGTGACAAATTATACAAGTGTTGCCAGAGTATAAAAGAGCCAGAGCCATTGGGTATTTGTCAGAGAGAGATACAAGCTCCTCAGGGCAGGCCTCCAGAGTGAAACAGTAGCTCCAACAGATTGAAAGGAAAAGCTCCCCTTGACTTCACTCCTGGTGTTTAATGATCTTTATCCCAGATCCTTTGTTGTTTAGATTGAAGTAAATCTCAAGAAGATATAACCCCCTATATTTGCACAAAAGATGAAATGTTAACTTTAGGCCTGGCCCATTAGAACCAGTAATCCTATAATTATGGAGCTGTTGCTAATGGTGGTAGGGTGGTACTGTGGTTCTGGACATGAGCAGCTGTGGCAGTGGCAATCTCTCCTCTGGTCGAGGATGAGCTCTTTCCAGGTGTGTGTGTGTGGCTGCGTCTACACTTGTAAATTAAGTCGACTTAAGCTTGTTTAAGTCGACTTAAGGAACATAAAGTTGACTTTATTAAACCACCTTTTCATTAGACTTAAGGCTTAATTCGACTTTTTAAAGTCGAATTAAGCCAGTGTAGCCCTGAGGTAGCCCTAAGTCAACTTAGGGCTACCCCAGGTCTACATCAATGCCCTCCCTGCCGGGGGGGGCACAGGGGGAGCCTGGCATGCACCCTAAAGGGCAGGGCAGAGCTCTGTGTGACGCTATCTGGATTTAGGGAAGTATTTATGATATTATTTTCTATTCATATGTCATAAATGCTATAATCCATAGGAACTATGTCATGTTTGGTATCAATAGAAAGGTAGTGATTTGCTGGGAATGATTATATAGTTTATGTCTAGGAGTTGTATTTGGACTAGAAAATAGTTTAGTTAGGAATTTGGTGTTATATCTATACTTTAACTTGTAAATCCATTGTGTCCTTAATGTTAAGGAATGTGCCAGCTACAGTGGGCCCAGGGAGTAACCTGATGAGCCATTAAGGACATAAGGAATACAACCATTGTGTCCTTAATGGCTCATCAGGTTACTCCCTGGGCCCATTGTAGCTGGCACATTCCTTAACATTAAGGACACAATGGATTTATAAGTTAAAGTATAGATATAACACCAAATTCCTAACTAAACTAACTTCTAATATAAATACAATTCCTAGACATAAACTATATAATCATCCCCAGCAAATTACTACCTTTCTATTGATACCAAACATGACATAGTTCCTATGGATTATAGCATTTATGATATATGAATAGAAAATAATATCATAAATGCTTCCCTAAATCCAGACAGCATCACACCCTGCCCACATGGCCTGCCAGGGTCCCTGTCCCCCTTTGCCCCATTGCACACAAGGGGTTCCCCTCCCACCCCGCCACCGTGGACCTTCCCAAGGTCTCCCTAGCCCCTAGAAGTCGACCTAGGCTTCCAGTGTGGACGCTCTAGGTCAACTTTGTAAGTTCCCCCTTAAGTTGACTTTAGTTTTAAGTGTAGACACACTAAGTCGACTTAGTTAAGTCGACTTAGTTAAAGTCAACTTAAAATTACAAGTGGAGACATAGCCTGTGTGTCTGTGTGTGTTTTTAATGTGAGTTCTTGGTCATTAAGAAGTCCTATCCTTGGGCCACAGATATGTTGGCAGATGTTGCAGATGGTGTTGGAAGGCAGGGTTGGGCTGCTATTGCTACATGACAGTTCCCTTTCTCACATTTTTCTGAGTCCAAGGAGGGGTGATTTTCCTGAAAAGCCGTCGTTCTTTCTCTGAAAAGTCAATGCCACATCTCTTGATCTGGATGTGGACATAAAGTGGAGCTAAAATTCCTGTTTCACAGGTATAAGATTGAATTTCTTCTCTTCACTTAGCAGAATAATTCTTCATAACACAATTATATAGATGTAAATCAATAAAACTATAGACATTTTATTAGAAATATGCTTGCAATAGAAGTACACACACAGTTACAGACACATGTTTTGCATTTTCCACATTGCTAAATGAGACCTAGTGGACACTGCACTAGGGTGGGACTTGTGAGGCCTGGGTCTATTTCTGCTTCTGCTGTTAGCCCGTTGTGTGATCTTCAGTGATGATCTGTGCCTCAGTTTCCCCATCTATACAAAGGCAATATTGGTACTCACATTTTTGTAAAGTACTTTGAGGTCTACTGATGAAAAGTGCTATATAAACCCACGAATTATTCTTGAGTGTGGAGGGTCATGGCTAACTGGAAGGACCGTCCTATACAGAAGAGGAGAATGAAGAGAATCCTTAATCTAGATGATATCCTGAGCACAGGAATGGGTGGTTAATTTGGAAACGGTGTTGGAGAATATAAACAAGGAGTCTTGTGGCGCTTTTAAAGACTAAAAATTTTTTTATCTCATGAGCTTTCGTGGGAGAAAATCCCACTTTGTCAGTCGCTTTGAAGATGGGAAATTTACAGAATGGGAGGAAATTAAATACAGGGAAGTATATGACACAGGATTAGGTCAGACTGTAACAGCCAATCAAAATAGGTGTTAGGATTCAAACACTGGGGAACAACATATAGAGAAAGGCGAGGTCAAATCACCTGTTATGTTATATGAGAATAAAATCCATAGTCCCTGTGTAACCCTGAGGCAATGTTGTTGAAGTTATATATAAATTCCAATTCTACAGTTTCTCTTTCAAGCGGTGATTGATTATTCATTTGTTTGAGCACCGCTATTAACTAGCTGGCAATGGAGTGAACAGGGAGATTGAAGTGTTCCCCTATTGATTTTTGAATGTTGTGATTTCTGGTGTCAGACTTGTGTCCATTTATTCTTTTGTGCAGAGACTGTCCTGTTTGTCCAATATATAAGGCAGGTGGGGTATTTCCGGCATGTGATGGCATAAATCACACTAGTGGATAAGCAGGTGAATGAGCCCTTGATGGAGTAGGTGGCTTGATTAGGTCCTGTGATGGTGTCTTTTGGGTAGATATGTGGGCAAAGTGGTTTACTGCAAGGATATGTTCTTCCTTTAATGTTTTGGTTTTTGGTCTGTAGTTGCTGGTGAGTATCTGTTTACGGTTGGGAGGCTGTCTGTAAGTGAGGAGAGGTCTGTCTCCCAAGGCTTGAGAGAGTGAGGGATCGTTGTGTAGAATAGGTTGTAGGTCCTTGATGATGTGCTGTAGAAGTCTGACGTAGGTGATGACTAGAGGCGTTCTGTTGTTTTCTTTCTTGGGCTTCTCCTGTAGTAGTTGACTTCTGGGTACCCATCTGGCTGTGTCAATCTGCTTCTTCACTTCCGCGGGTGGGTATTGTAGTTTTAAGAATGCTTCATAGAGCTCCTAAAGGTGTCTGGCTCTGTTTGAACGATGGGAGCAAATGCGGTTATATCTTAGGGCTTGACTATAGACAATGGATCATGTAGTATGTCTGGGATGAAAGCTCAAGAGATGAGGTAGGTAACTATAGCAATCCATAGGTTTTCGGTACAGGGTTGTGTTTATGTTTCCATGTCTAATTTGCACTGTAGTGTCCCGAAAGGGAATCTCCTGTGTGGAGTGTTCCAGGCTAAATTTGACTGTGGAGTAGAAATTGTTAAAATCTTTGTGAAAATCTTCAAGGACATCCTTACCGTGGGTCCAGATGATGAAGATATCATTGATGTAGTGTAAATAAAGTAGAGGTGTTTTGGGATGAGATGTGAAGAAGAGTTGTCAGCCATAAAAAATGTTGGCATATCGTGGGGCCATGCGGGTACCCATAGGGTTAAAAAGGTACTATGGATTTTTTTTTCTCATTACAATAGGTTATTTGATCTTACTTCCTCTATGTGCTGTTCCCCAGTGTTTGAATCCTAACACTTATTTTGATTTGCAGTTACAGCCTGACCTGATGCTGTGTCATACATTTCCCTACATTTAATTTCCTCCTACTCTATAAGTTCCCCATCTTCAAAGTGTCTGACAAAGTGGGATTTTCTCCCATGAAAGCTCATGCGATAAATAAATTGGCTAATCTTTAAAAGTGTGACAAGACTCCTTGTTTGTTTTGCTGACCTAGACTAACTTGGCTACCCTTTTGGAGAATATAGAGTTGGTCTTACTCCTAGTAAAAGTCCTTACTGCAACATGCACTGTATTTTCCCTCTTCCACGGCACCAGCTTCACTTACCTATTTACCCACTTCTCACAGAAGACTTTTCAATGCCACCATTAACTTTAGAATGCTATCCTCAAATGAACTTATGGTGCCACTGCTATCTCCTCTTTCAAAGTCCCCCTTCCCAACACACACTTTTACTGCAATGCCTCTGGGACATTCCCAGTTGATGAACTCGGTGGTCAGCCAGGACTTTGTGCTACTTATATTTGTATTTATCTATTTTTAAAAGAAAATCAGCACATGAAGATTGTGCACCTTGCTAGACAGGGCAAAGCATTTTCATATCTCAGTTACTGTGAGCTGTCCCACACCTGTATCTTTTTCCATTACAATCGCTTATTGCATGTGGTCTTTAAACTTACATTCCGCTGATCCAAATAATGATGTTTCAGCTCAGTGACTATGTCTACACTTGCTAAAATTAGTTCGAATTAGTTAGTTTGAACTAACTAATTCGAACTAATTTTAGTTAGTTCGAATTAGCTTAATTCAAACTAGCATGGCCACACTGGAATGTTAGTTCGAACTAAGCAAACACTTGCTTAGTTCGAATTAGCGATCCCCATTCATTTCAATGGCCGGTTAATTCGAACTAAGAAATTAGTTCGAATTAACATGGCCACATTTATTAGTTCTAATTAACCCCTTAGTTCGAATATCCTATTAGAACGTATTAGTTTGAACTAAGGAAGCCCTTAATTCGAACTAACTAAAGCCTAGTGTAGCCATGGCTTTAGTTAGTTCGAATTAAGCCTTCTTAATTCGAACTAACTTGCCAGGGTAGACATAGTCAGTGAGACTACTCATGGGTGAAACTGAGTACAGGAAGAATTGGGACCTTAGATGGTAAGATGGTTAGATGGTAAAGTCTTATGGACAAGACAGTCTCTTACTAAGTGCTTGTTGAGCATATTGCATAATGGGGGCCCAATGTGGCTGTGATCTCTAGGCACTATTTTAATACTCTTTCAAGTTCCACCCACAAAATAAGACTTAGCCATTTGAGATGACAAAGGGAGTTTGGGTCAAACTACCCCTCATTTGGGTTCAAATTCACCAGTGAGGGCTTCTAGGCTCCTTTGCTATGTCTACACTTGTTAAGTTGACTCTGTTAAGTCGACTTAATAAGGTCGACTTAAGCCTTAAGTCGCCCTTCAGAGCTGGTGTTATTAAGTCGACTTAAGGAAGCACTTAAGTCGACTTAACAAGCGTCCAGTGTGGACGCAGAGTTCTGTAGGTCGACTTAAGTGTCCTTAGGCCAACCTAAGGCACCAGTGTAGATGTACCCCTTGGTAGTGAATAAATGTTTTTTTTTTTGGCGGGGGGTTCCTTAAATTCAGCTCCTTCTTCACTGTGGGGGAAAACATAAATGGTGGTTTCTCCCACGCCTACCAAAAGGAGCTGTCACTTGCAGGAGATTGTGCAGAGCATGATAATCTTTCTGTAATTGCTGCCATCATGGCTCAAACACTAGGAACTGAAGTAGGGACCTCCAAGAGCTAAAACAGGCTATGCTAGCAATTGAAATAAACATCTCTATGTGGGGCTAAAATAAATGTATCATCTCTGTAAATTGGGCACAAAGGGGACCTGAATGCAATCACCATCAGATTACAATTGCAGGCAGTGAAATAGTTAATAATATTGATCTTAAACTATTATCACTATGTCAACAAAAATTCCATCATCCATGCTTGGCCCTAGGAGTTACAAAAGTCAGCTTTGTTTGTGAATGAATTGGGTATACCAGTAAGTCTGATAACTGTCTGTTCCCATCTAGAATAATCTCCAAGTATGCTTTTGACTTTTACTTTTCTTAAACTGAAATAAAACTGAAATTGGAGTTTTCTGTGTAAGAGTGTAACCAACCTTTTGTGTAATCACACTGAAGAGATATTGACCTGCTTCCTGGACTCTTTTGTTGGTTTATAGTACTTTGAAAAGTTTAAAGGGAAATTGATGGCGACAAACGGACATTTTTAAAATGTCACATCATGCTAAAAATGGATTTTCCTCCCTTAATAGACTCACTCTGATATCTTAAATGTTGCAGAACTGCTCAATGACAGTATTTAATTTTCTATTCAGAATTTTCAAAACCCTAGCTGTGTAGATGTTCTCCAGAAAGATAATGTTCTGACAGTGCATTTCACAAATAAATTATCTAGAATTAAATGGTAAGCAAGCGGTTGGAGTACATTGTTCATAACTGGAACAACCTTTGACAAGAATTGTTTCTTTTTTTAAAAAATGGACATGACATTGCTGCCAGCTTTCTGAATAATGCTAAAAATCCACTGCTCTATTGATAAATATTCCATTAGGACTCAATCATAGTCCTCTTGACATAAATAGGAATACTCCCATTAACTTCAGTGAGACAAAAATGAATGAATGAAAATAATGAATTACTATTTTTGCTTAGATTCCAAAAGTACAAATGGACAATCTTTTTTATTTGATTCTATGATAGTGCATGCACTTTAGAGTTGGGAAAGTTTGGTGTTTCTCATTGAAACAAACAAACAAACAAAAAAATGAAAGGCATTCATTCAGGTTAAACAAAACATTTCAAATGTTGATTCAAAGTGACTTTTTCCCCAATAAAATGTCAAAAATTTGTTTCAAGGTTTATGAAATTTGGGTCCTTTGTTTGAAAATCCCAGCCTTACTGCTGTATATCTTGGGTTTCCAGTGTTGTTTGTGTTTTGCTCACTAACATTCTTGAAAAGTAATATGGGCTATGTCTACATTTACCAAAGTTAGTTCGAATTAGTTAATTCGAACTAACTAATTCAAACTAAGTTTAGTTAGTGCATGGCACTTGCTTATTTCGAATTAATCAATTGCATTGAGCTCAATGTGCCGGTTAGTTTGAACTAAGCACTTAGTTTGAACTAACATGGCCACATTGGGTTAATTCAAACTAACTAGTTCGAATTAACCCTTAGTTCAAAAAGTATAAGCGAATTTATTAGTTTGAACTAAGGAAGCCTTTAATACAAACTAATGAAAGCCTAGTGTGGCTAAGGCTTAAGTTAGTTTGAATTAAGCTTCCTTAATTCGAACTAACTTGCCAGTGTAGACATAGCTATGCAGCCTAACCACCTATAACTGTCTTGTTTCACCTTAACAAAGGGGCATTTGTATAGGACAATAAATGCACAATGTGCTTTACAAAACACTGACTATTGTATGATCCTGGTCTTGAATGTCCTGTAACTAGAGCTGAGTGACAATCAGAATTTCCACCCAGTGGGACATTCTGATATTTTAAAGTTTGTTTTCATCCTGAATCATGAAAAAAGGTGGCATATCAGTTTTTCATGATTAGGAAATGTTAAACAAAACAGTTCATTGTTTTTTATCAAGTTCAAATTATTTGACATCCCTGAATTGAAACACTTATTTTCAGTAAGTTGAACCTAATTAAAACATTTTGACTCAGTTCAACATTAAAGGGCATCTTGGGCCCATGGTTGCTTGTGGAAGTGGAAACCTGTGTGCCTCATGTCCTTATTCTTCCCAAAGGCCTGGGCTGTCTGGCTAGACTACATCTCCCAAGATGCATTACGGTGATGTGATTCCCATGATGCACCACATAGCTCAGGTAGAGTGTTGCCCATGCTTACTCATGGGAGATATAGTCTGTAGAGGGAACCTAGCCCATAGGGAAGAATGTGGCTATGAGGAATCTAAACTATTCCTATAAGGCACTGCAGCACAATAGGTAGATTAAATGTAATGTCCAATTGACTCAAAATGAAATGTTTTGCTTTATTTTGACAAGCTGAAATATTTTGATTTGCATTGAACCAACTGGAAACAAAGTATCTCATTGTGAGTTTCCTGATGAAAAAGAGATTTTTAAAAAAAACACTAAAATCTATTTTTTTCAGTATAAAAAAATCTATTTTTGCAGAAACTGCATTTTCTGTTAAAAATTCATTTTGAGGGGGAATTCCTGACAAGCTATACTGAGGGGTCACTCAAATAGACAGGCTAACCATTCCAGTGTGGAGAGATGAGAGAGGATGAAGATGGTTTCTTCCATCAACCAGGCTGAATACTTTTTTCCAGTATTCTCTTTGGAATGGTTGTTGAGCCTAATATAATTGTCTAATAGCATCTCAGCAGGAACTAATGCTTTGACCTTTATTCCTAACAGGAATGAATTGGGTTAGAATAAACTTCCCTGTGGTTACATTTGCTGTAAAACTCAATGCAATTTTTCAAGGATAATTTTTTTCTTTTCATTTTTTTAAGGGAAGTAAAACTGAACCTTGGGGCTCAGGATTTTTTCTTATCTCTTTGCTATCACTTCTTGGTAATTTCTTGTCACTAATGACAGAGGCCTTCCTTTTCCTAACACATTTTTAATATCATAAAGGATAAATAGGGGATAAGCCTTTTAAACTGAACAGGATTAAATGACATGAAACCTGCACAAGCGTAATTGGATTTAACAAGAATGTGAATGCTTATACTAATTGTACACTTTTCAAAGGCAGTATAAAAAATGCACCATCATGACTCTGTGGGATTTTCACTTCTGTGCCCTCCTGATGCTTTTTGGTGTCAGATTTCCCAACTCTGTAAATGTATTTAGTAGTGCAAAAGCATCAGATAGATGGAAGAGGAAAAACTCTTTACATTTAGTATTCAATCACTTTTAAGGCTGAAGGATTTCTGTCAACTCACTCTTACAGTCGTAAGACTTACCAGTTCAACTCTCATGAACAGATGTATGTGATTACTATAGGAGAAGGGTGATGAACACATGTAGGTCATTTCTATAGGACATTTTGAAGGTTAAATCAGTTGAACCTGCAGGCTTGTCTACATGGCAATAAAAAACCCTATGGCATCGAGTCACAGAGCCCATATCAACTGTCTTGGGCTCATGAGGCTAAAAAACCAGTGTAAATGCCTGATCCTTGAGACTCTTCAGTTTCAGAGTCTGATCCCGAATGTCTCTACTGATATTTTTAGCCCTACAGTCTAAGCCCTGTGTGCCCAAGTCAGCTGAGATTCAGTACCACAAGGTGTTTATTGCAGTGCAGACATATGCTGCAAATTAGCAATATTTATGTGATGCTGGTTACGAGGGTCTTTTCTTGCACCTGTTAATGTTAATTTCTGAAGAGTCTCAACAGATGGCTTTGACTCCTGTTGAATTCAGGTATCCAAAATTGTTTTAACGTATATAACAAAAGTCCTGTGGCACCTTAAAGACTAACACATTTTTTCTAGCATAAACTTTTGTGGGCTACAATCCACTTTGTCAGATGCATGACAAATCCGACAAAGTGGATTGCAGTCCACGAAAGCTTATGTCCGAAGAAATTTGTTGGTCTTTAAGGCTATGTCTACACTTGCACTTTTAAGTCAACTTTAACTAAGTCGACTTAACTAAGTTGACTTAAAGGGGAACTTACAAAGTTGACCTAGAGCGTCGACACTGGATGCTCTAGGTCGACTTTGTGGGGCTAGGGGGACCTTGGGCAGGTACATGGTGGTGGGGGGGCACCCCTTGTGTACAATGGGGCAAAGGGGTACAGGGACCCTGGCGAGGCAGAGCACTGTGTGTGATGCTGTCTGGATTTAGGGAAGCATTTATGATATTATTTTCTATGGATATGTCATAAATGCTATAATCCATAGGAACTATGTCATGTTTGGTATCAATAGAAAGGTAGTAATTTGCTGGGAATGATTATATAGTTTATGTCTAGGAATTCTATTTCAATTAGAAGTTAGGAATTTGATGTTATATCCATACTTTAACTTGTGTCATTCTGGACAAATGCCTTAGACGGGAGGGTGTGAACAACCATTGTCTCCTTAATGTTAAGGAATCTGCCAGGTGATATGGTCCCAGGGAGTAAACTGATGATCCATTAAGGACACAATGGTTGTATTCTTTATGTCCTTAATGGCTCATCAGGATACTCCCTGGGACCATTCTACCTGGAAAAGTGTAGTGTAGACGCAGGGCACATTAAGTCGACTTAAGCCAAGCTTAAGTCAACTTAATTTACCAGTGTAGATGCATCCTAAGGTGCCACAGGATTTTCGTTGTTTTTGTTTTATACAGACTAACATGGCTACCCCTCCAGAACTTAACCTATATAATACCCCTCCTCCCCTATGTTTCATCCTCGCAGTGTATACTGTCATGCCTGGACAGCTGGCTTCAAAGGAAAGTCCAGAAGTGAGTACTGGTCTCCCCACACTTCTTTGGAAAGTGATTGCAGAACAAGTTTGGCCTTTAAAATAAGTGACCATCCAACTACCCTTCTTCAGTGCTGTTTTACATTGGCCCAAGAATTTTTAATGCTGAGCATCTCAGTAAACCAGGTCTTTCTTTTCTGCAATTTAAATAATTCAATTTATTTTACACACCTCACTTGTGAGATTATTTCTTTCCTAATATAACTCTTTGGCCCAAATTCATCCCTGTGATAACTGCATTCACATCATGGCCTATTATATTTCA
The DNA here is from genome assembly GCA_007922175.1 of Pelusios castaneus. Lineage (NCBI taxonomy): Eukaryota > Metazoa > Chordata > Testudines > Pelomedusidae > Pelusios > Pelusios castaneus. Next base: position 21,248,603 of record ML685784.1, read on the forward strand.
TATTCTATTTTGGAGTCCATTCATCTAATCTGTCAGGATTATCCTGTAAAGAGCTGCATCCTCCAATGTCTTAATTATCCCATCCATTTTAATGTTCTCTGCATTTTCAAAGAACTTACATATTATAATCTTGGCTAAATACTTAATAAAAAACATGGAAGAGTCTCAGGGGCAGTACTGAACTACTCCTAACAATAACCCTTCATTTTTTATTTACCAGACTCCTCTTAAACCCTTTTAGTTATTATTTAACTACTATCTAGAATGAACTAATCTACTATATGGACAATGTGATGTGAGGATGGCAGATTTTGGCTACCAGCATGTCTTATTTGTAGAGCTGGTTGAAAAAGGTGTGTATATTTCAGGAACAATTGTGAAAGAAATGAGTTTTTTGAGCTTTGCTTAAACAAAATCATTAAAAAATGGGGGGAAAATTAACAAAACTCTTTGAAAATTTTCCAAATATTTTGAGAATTTAACTGTATTTTGGTGGGAAACCCAATCTTTCTCCTTGTTTTACTTTTTTATATTTGGGGGAAAGAAGAGATATAAAAGAGATAATAGCTTCCCACCAAAACAAATTGAAAAATTTCAAAACCACCTGCAGAAATATCAGCATTTATTAAATTGCCTGTTTTCTCTGAAAATTTTAAAAAAAAGAACACTTGAATATTTTTTTTTTATTTTCATTTTATTTGAAAAGATATTTTCAGTGGGGAAAATATTTGGCCAGTTTTGCCCATTGCTAATGACCCTACTGTCTATGTCACTGCATGCAGAGTTGCATTCACACAGAGCTGGCCCTTTTTTCTCTTTCTCCTGGTATCTAAATTATTAACCACCTTGAAAATAGAAGTGGAATGAACAGCAGGAGGTGTATAAAATCTCCCTGCTGGAACACTGCTTCCTTTGTCAGATGCTACCATGGACACACTTGCTGGTCGGAAGGCTGCAGACACAGAAACTCCTTATCTTCTCATGCTATCCTCACTTCAGATCGCTTGACCTCAATGACCAGCGAGGAGAGGGAGGTGTTAGAGCACAGTGCTTCTCCATGCCCTTTCCTTAACACCTGACGTAAGAATAGTGCACTGCCCCTCTTCCTTTGTGTCTAGAGGATTTGTTGGAATTTGGGGAGAGTCTACTGCTACACAGGGTGCACGACCATTGGTGACACTAGTGGCTATGTCTACACTTGTAAATTTAAATTCCAAAGGGGTAGCCGTGTTAGGGTATTGTAGAAAAACAACAGAGTCCTGTGGCACTTTTAAAGACTAACAGATTTATTTATCGCATGAGCTTTCGTGTGAGAAAATCTCACTTCGTCAGATGCTTTGAAGAACAAATCGTCTGACAAAGTGGGATTTTCTCCCACAAAAACTCATGCGATAAATAAATCTGTTTGTCTTTAAAAGTGCCACAGGACTCTGTTGTTTTTATTGTAAATTTAGGTAAACTTAGCATGTCTACACCTAAATTAAAAGTTGACTTAGGGGGGAACTTACAAAGTCAACCTAGAGCGTCCTGCCTAGGTTGACTCCTAGGGGCTGGGAGAACCTTGGGAAGGTCCACGGTGGTGGTGGGGGGCACCCCTTGCCCAGTGCCAGGGAGATCAGCCTTTGCCCCATTGTACATGGGTACAATAGGGCAAAGGGGAGCAAGGACCCTGGCAGGGCATAGGGACAGGGTGGGCAGGGCTCTACCCTGCCCTGGGGGGTGCATGCCAGGCTCCCCCTGCCCCCCCCAGCAGGGAGAGCAGTGGGGGAGTCCTGGAGTACCCCTAAGTCGACTTAGGGCTACTCCAGGTCTACACTGGCTTAAGCTGACTTGAAAAAGTCGACTTAAGCCTAAAGTTGACCTAAAAGAAGGTTTAATAACGTTGACTTAATTTTCATTAAGTCGACTTTATTTTCCTTAAGTCAACTTAAGGAACTTGCTTAAATCGACTTAAGGAAACTGGAGTGTAGACACAGGGTAAATTAAGTCAACTTAAGCAAGCTTAAGTCGACTTAATTTACAAGTGTAGATGCACCCAGTGAGATGCGGACTCCTACAGCAGTGTGTAAATATAGGCACTACTCATATAGGAACAAGCCACAGGGAAAGGCAGGCTGAATTCACACTTGTCATTGTGGTGTCTAGTTCCACATGAGTGGGAAGGGCTCTTGAAGGGGAGAGGAAGTCGGGAGGCAGTGGGGAAAAGCACTGGCTGATATCTGCTGTCAGACCCTTTCCCTGTTGCCTCAGTCTTTCCCCACTTCCAGAGCATTTCATTGCATTTCGAAAGGCTCTTGTGGCAGTGTGAGTCTACACTGCTAAAATAGTAGATTAGATGTGGGGAGGGCATTGCTTGAGCATAGAGAGCCCCGGTAGGGTACATACTCTGGAGGTTCAGGCGTATAAGACATTCTTTGCTCTTCTCACCCAAGTTCTGCCTCGCTGGCAACCTGCCCACCCAGTGAACAGCAGAAAAATCAGGTTTGTGGCAGAGGTCAGGGGAATCTTGAAAGCTCTCTTTTTTCCACAGAGATTTCTTGCACTTTATTATTTTGTCAGGGAAGTGGGAAATACTCCAAGCATAGCCTTTCTTATGGCATTTGAATAAGTATAAACCAGGGCAGCACATGCAGGGAGGAAGGGGGAGAGGAAAAAAGTGCTTTCCATGCCTCATTGAAGTTCAAAAAAGGTTTGGTGAGAACAGGTGATATCCGTGTCAGCTCCTATTTTACTTTAGCAGGTTCTCCCATCCCCAGTTAAAATACTGCCATTTGCTCATTGCACAATATTTTGTTACTGGCAATTTCAAAGAATTAGAAGAGGTATGAATTAGTTAGAGTCTCCCTAACACAATCAATGATGAATGTCATAATACAGCAGGAAAGGGATGCATCCAATTATGGACCTGATGATTCAACTTGTGAGAATAAGGAGTATTTATTTATTATCTGGTAGCATCATCTGGGGCTCAGGGGCCCACTGTGCTAGGAGCTGTACCGCTCTTCCACATAGTAAGAGAAATTTCTTGCTCCAATGACCTCATAATCAGAGCATTGGATTAGCTATAAACCTTTGAGAAATGGACAACACAAAGAATGGGAGAGGAGTAAAGTGACTTGTCCAAGATCACACAGCTGATCAGTGACAGACTATGGTATAGACCCCAAGTGTGCTGAGTCTAACATTAATATTCTGGACAAGATATCACATTGGCTGAGTAAAGGTCGTATGATCTGGTCTTGATTGCCATTTAAAACACTGGTAGCAGGACAGGGGGACAGAGTTGATGTGGTTGATAACTAATCTAGTGATTTAGCTACAGTATATTTATTTTTTAATGCAGTAACCACTGCCCAGGCATCTTGATATCAATGGGAGCTGAAGGTGCTCACTGTTTTTGAGGATTAGGCCTTGCGGTGTGTTGAATACAAATTCTTATTGAGTCCAATCCCGCTTGCACTGAAGTAAAGAGAAGTTTCGCCAATGACTCCATAAGAGCAGGCTTTAGTGATTATATTTGCGGACTTCTCTCACAGATGATTAACAGGCATAAAAACAAGTGCAAGGCAAGGTTAAAAAAACAAGATTAAAATTAAAAGTGTTCTCGAGGGAAAAAGTTAGCAGGTTTTTAAAATTTCCCTAGTTTAAATCTACATTGCCAATATGATCTCTGACTCATCTGACTCTGTTTAATTACGAAATCTCAGTGTGATTGAATATGAAAAAAATGAGAATCTAAGGAAATGATGCTCAATCAAGCCAAGCAATAGCATCCAAGCTGCTGAAAGACCCAGCTTTGAAAAACAAGGAAATTTGGGATCTGGCTCACGGTTTATTGAGTGGGGTGATATTCACTTAAACGCTTTTCTCTCAAGGGGATTGAGAAGCTATAAACCTAATAAGCTTTTATTCCTCTGGGAAATTTGAAAGAGTGTTAGCTCTAAACCTTAGGAGATTTATAAGCAGATGATCTTTCAACAATTAAAGAAAACACCACAACAAAAAAGATTCATTTGGATTAACACCAGATCGGTAACTGTCTTGCTGGAAGCTCTGTGACTGCCTTACTCGGTCCCTAAATGTTGTACCGCCAAGTCCTATTACTGCTAATCATTTGATATAAATTTCAGGAATGGCACTGCAATAGCCAATTATTATGTATTGCTGGTTGGTTGTGGATGCACTGTTTCAAAATGAAATGGAAAATAGACTAGAAGCATAGTTTAGTCCTAAATAGAGCTGGTCAAAGAAAATGATTTCTATATGCATTGAAGCAGCACTTAGGTATATACACGAAGCACCCATAGGTTAAAAAAATTGGCAGCATTAAAGCTGTGTGGTAGTGTATGCAGCCTCGGGTATTATCAATATGTTATGGAAGAAGGATGGCAATAGGTGAGGTTTGATCAGACTTTTATTGGCTTAGGTGGAGAGAGATATATGGTTATTGACCAGCAATGATGCATTTGCTAGCTTTACATCATTTGAAGAAAATGTTAATGAAGTAGTACATAGCCATCTGAACTAACTTTAAACAACTTTCTATTCTATAGGAATTCTTTTTGTTTTACAGTGGTGTCTAAAGACTCCAGCAGAGATCAGAACCCTGCTGTGCTAGGGTCTGTACAAACACATAGTGGGAAACGCTTTGATGCAAGAGGACATATTGAGTGAATTTTTTTTAAAGCACCTAAGGGTATGTCTACACTAGCAATTTAGGTCGACTTAAGGACCCTTAAATCTACCTAAATTACTCCATGTCTACACCTGACTTTCATTAAGTCGACTTAAGAAATTCCTTAAGTCGACAATGAAAGCTTAAGTCGACTTAATAAGAACCACCCATTAGGTTGACTTAAGCCTTAAGTCAACTCCTTAAGTCGACTTAAGGACAGAGTGGATGTGAAGTAACCCTTAAGTCAACTTATTAAGTCGACTTAAGGGTGGTTAGGTCCACTTAACAAAGTGGACTAAGTCGACTTAAAGATAAGTTGACTTAGTCCACTTTGTTAAGTCAACTTAATAAGGTCAGCTTTAAGTCGATTTAATGGCTACCTTATTAACTTTTTCTAGCGTAGGCATAGCCTATGTGACTTAGGAGTACAAGATTGGTTGATTTTTTTTCCCAATGCTTTTTGTAAATGTCACCCATTAAGTTATTTTTGAGTATTCAAAACACTGTGAGGGCATTTCAGACAGTGTTTGAGACTCCTGAAAGTTTCATGACCTTTAGTATGAAAGATTTTTTATAAATAATTAGTTTAGTTATTTTCTTTTTTAAGCAATTAAAGTTGGTGTCATAAATGATACTTTATGTTTCAGTAGGCGAATAAGAAAAGACATGCTAAAGATCTACCAAATAGTGAATGGTACAGAGATCAGACATTGCTCTTTATTCTTCATAGTATGCTCTTTATTCTTCTTGGTATGAAAACAAGTGGAAAACACAAATACAATAAAATTGAAAGCAAGAAAATTTAAAATAGATAAAAATAAATATTTTTCTTATGCACAGTTTTCCTGTGGAACTCACTGCCTCAAGGTATCAGCATCTTGAAGAGTTGGGCCCACACTCTTCTTGTATAAATATCAAAGTCTGCCTTGTTATGTATGAAGATTGGATTGGATTGTTTATCCATTAGTTGCCTTCAATACTGTTGATCATGAGGTATTGTTAAGTTGTTGGCAAATGATAGCAGAAAAGGGTGGCACTGTTTGGGAGTGGGGAAGGCTATTCTTATCTTGCTGAGCATTTGCAGGGAGTGGAGTTGAGCGATTGCTCTTCATCAGACTTTCTGTGTCCTTGCTCCAAAATAGATTGAATGTGTTGACATTCTGGGCTTTCTGCAACATCTTAACCATTTATCAAGGATTTTAGGCAGAATGGATTGATGAGGACTTATATTTGTATAGGATGGAGGTGTTGTTTGGATTTACATGGTGGCTGTCTATTTTTTGGCATGGGGTGAGAAGCGTTTTCTGGTTCTAATTTTGATTTGAATTTTAATTTCTGGCAAAGATTTCCAGGTCCCTGGCAGGCTTTTTCCCATCAATATATCAATGTATTTATGTTAACTAGAGAGCAATAATAGCTACATAAAAAAAACCTGTGATCTACAAAGAAACTTTGAGGCCAGGTGGCATTCAGTGACCTTTCAATATGAGGAAACTCCATCCCTCATTATTTATTTCAAATCTCTGTAGCTGAGTTACGACAAAGTTGGGAACGTTAGCCAGAATCTGATCCTGCAACCTTTACACACAGGAATAATCCTTTCTCAGGTGGCCAATCCCTTGGATTCCAGAGGAGCTTCTAACTTGGATAAGGTTTGCTCCAGTGGAAAAGAGTTGGTGGATTGGTGTTTGGTGTTCTAATTCAGCATTGTGTTACAGATGTTCAGTAACTCAATCCGTGCCAGTAGTTGCCCTCCTCATAAACTGCCCCCTGCTTTTGTTTTGTTTGTTGATTGCTTCTTTCAAGCACCTTCCTTGTTGAAGCTAGTATTTCTCCTTCCTGGGACTCATGCAGATGACTATACTGATAATTAGGAGTAACAACTCATTCTCATTACGTCATCAGTGAAAGCTCTTGACTGCAGACTTCCGTGTCTTTTCAAACTACAGCTCAAATAAGAAAAACAGGCCCATCTATGGCACAATTGGACATCTCAGATTTCAAGGCGATAAGTAAAGGAGCACAGAGAAAGATGAAGGCTGAGAGATGCACAGGTGCTTAGCCACAAAAAACAGTTTTTAGGTGCCACTGTGAGCCACAAACCTCCTACTCAGTAGCAACTTAACCTTGTAGGTACCTCAAGTAGTTCGATGACTAAGATTTTGCTGTAGAATTGCACTTTGCTCCTATGCTTGTGCCTGAGGGTACACACAGTGCTACCTTACTTTAGATGCCTGGGTCCCTGTCTCCTGTGTAAGTCCCAGAGCATGTCATGAACCAGAAGAAGAGAGGTGTTCCACTCCCTAACTTGCATGCAAGCCCCAGGATGATAGGTTGCTCAGAGGCTGTTTACCAGATTGGGTTCCAGAGCTGAAGTCACAAAAAACAGCCAAGGGTGCAGGGTAGGTAAGGAGACAAAGGGCCTCCCTAGTGATCTTTAGCATAGGGTACAGAGGTACTTGTCTTGGATGTGTGAGGGTCTCTGCTTCAAGTCTCCCCTCTACCTAATGAGAATGCCATGGAATGTACTGCAATGGGTTTCCCTCACTCTCTCCCTGTAAAGTCATTCCACTTGAATGGAATAGTTAAATATTAATGGAGACAGAAAGCCTGAGAGTAATTCTGTTTCCATCAATGACAATGGAAAGTTACTTATAGACAAAGTAAGAAAAATGCTGTGTGAGACCCAGAGTTTGAATTGAAGAGATGTACATTTTGCCACAGGACCTTGACAATGTGTGTTTTAATGGTTATAAAGCTTTCACCTTTTGAAGCTCAACATTTATTTTTATTTAATAATTACTTGCCTCTCCTCCCCCCCCCCCCATTGCTTGCCTCCCATAATTTCCACACTACTGTGAAAATTTAATGAAGTAAAACGTTACAAAATGTTTAAAGTTAATGATTTTGAACAACTTTTAAAATTTAAATGGATAAATGGGTAGCTTAAAAATAACCATCTATATTATCTGTCAAAACTATAAAAAATAAAAATTAAATTCTGTGTAACCTATATAACCTGTGGTACCTGAACAATCATTAAGAGCAGTCCAATTGCAATAGTTTGAGCTGGTGGATCAACAGGCAGGGGCAAGGTTGATAACATTAAGTAACTGTTGTAATTGTCATGCTAAACACAACTGAAAAAAAACAACTATCAAATATGTCTGAGGCCAAAGCACCTCTACATTTTGGGACTCATTGATGGGTCAGACATGAAAGTAAGCATTGTCCTCCTATCTCTTAATTCACTAACCCCTACTCATAGTGAAGTGAAAGGCAACATTTCCATTTATTTCAGTGGAACCAGAGGAGGCCACTTATGCTTTTGAATTAACCTCCATTACTTCCATCTTATCTAGAGTAAGATACAATGGATTCTGCCAGCCAAGTGCACCTCAGCCAGGCATTGGGGAAACATGCTCCATTCTACCTTGTCCCAGTGAAAGAAAGACAGAGCTAAGGGTCAACTGCATTTTGATGGCTCCACAGGCCAAGCTGTCTTGCTACCTTCCCCTGAGTTTGAAAGCGATGACTTTGACACAGATTTTGATGAAGGACACAGCTGACAATTGGGAAATAAGATGCAGTCAAGTAAACAATGGATCTCAGTAGCTACTCAGTCTATGTGACTGAAGGTAATTAGTGAGTGGCAGTGAATAACGTGAATTTTTAGCCCACCATGTTTCTGGGTGGAAAGAAAATGACCAAATTTCTCTCGAAATGTTACCAAGCAAACTAGAGTAGTCCTCAAAGTTGCTTTGGCCAATGGGACAGTTGACAGCATTAGGCCAATGGCTGCTGGGTTTTCTCAAGTCGAATTGTCATTTGCCTCAATAACAGAATAGGGTGTGTCTTCACAGCCATCAGGCAATTGACTTCAACACATGTGAGCACACCCCAGCTAACTGTGAATTAACTAGCTTCATTCACAATAGCAGTGAAGCAGCAGTAGCACAGGCTAGCCAGGGAAGTACATACCCAAGGTCCCCATGTGGGCTTGTACAGCCTGTGCTGCAATGTCCCCTTTGCTATTGTTTTTCAAGCTAGCCAAATCAAAGTCAGCTTGTGGAACATCTACATCTGCTGTAGTGATACCTCGGAAATGCAGACATACCCTACGCATTAGGCCAATGCTACTTGACATGTATAGGGCATCTTCAATCCAAAGATCTAAAAATACATTCCAGATATTAAGCCTTACCAGCATCTATTATTATAAACATTTTACAGGTGTATAATCTGAAGAACGGAAAGCCTAAATAGCTGGGCCAGAGTCACATAAAATGCCAATGTTAGATACAGGAACAGAAGCCAGGAATCCCGGCTGCCAATCTCTTTTTGCTAAATCCTGGACCGTACTGTTGATGAACCAATTGTAGGGAAATATACAGTATCCTCCATGCTGGTAAATCTACAGATTCTGAAGAATTCAGGTTACATATTGATTGCAGAAAAATGTTTCACAGAACTGTGTAATTTTGGTGCAATAATTTTCATGCTGCAATTTCCTTGCATTTCTTCACCTCTTTCCTGACAAACAAGTAGAATAACATAAAATGTAAATTATGCAGAACCTATTAGAGGAATTGAACTCCCCAAATGCTAATTACAACAAAAAGAAAATTAAAAGTTTAACAGGAGTGCAGTAAAAAGAGGAATTTAAATGGTCTAAACATGCTCAAATATAACACTTAATTGGCATTGAGCAAGTTTAAGTTAGACAGCTAACAAGCTAAACACTTTTGGTGACAGGAAATTAATGTAATGACACAGCAAAAGCCTATTTTATTTGGTATTTTATGTGTGTTCTATGACAATTTAATTAAATGTTGGAGTAATCCAGGCAAATAATTCCCTAGTGAAATAAACCAAGAATGACCAACTTTCTTTTCTTTAGAGGATTGATGCAGGAGAACACTTAACTAATTTACATTTTATGAGTCTATAATCCAAACTTTTATCTCAGAATTAATAAAATAAACTAAATTTCCAGGGGCTTCTTTTTCTCTAGTGTTAAGTAGGGCTATGTCTACACTTTGTGATTTAGCATGCCCACACTATAAAATTAGATCGACTTAAAGTCAACCTTGCCAAATCGACTTAGAGCATCCACACTGGATGCCTAAGTCAACTTCTAGGGGCTAGGTGGACCTGGTAGTGGTTCATGGTGGGAGGGAGGGCACCCTTTTCAAAGTGCTAGGGGGCTCAGCATTTGCCCCATTGTACCAGGGTACAATGGGGGCTAAGCAGGACAGGGACAGGAACAGAGTATAGGAGCGGGGTGGGCAGGGCTGTGTCCTGCCCTGTGGGTGGGCATGTGAGGCTCTGGCTGTGCCATCCACCCTGGCAGGGAGGTCAGTGGGGGAGCCCTGGGAGCCCTTTAAGTCGACTTAAAGTCGACTTAGGGCTAACCCGCATCTACACTGGCTAAGTCGACTTAATAACGTCGACTTAGCCAGTAAAGTCGACTTTATACTAGGTTTTATAAAGTCTACTTAAAATTTCCTTATGTCGACTTAAGCAGCAGCTTAAATTGATTTAAGGAAATTGTAGTGTAGACACAGAGTAAATTAAGTTGACTTAAGCAAGCTTAAGTCGACTTAATTTACAAGTGTAGATGCACCCTAAGTTATTTGGTGTCAGGAATGGACTGAAGTCATGCAACAGTTCAGGATAGTGTGATGTTCTTGCTTTGTATTTTTACTAACATTTTAGTGGATACCACATGAACCATATAAAACCAGATTGGACACAAATTATATAAAATATGGCACAGTCCTTCTCTGGGCTGGATTAGGTAATCTACTAGGTCTTTTCCATGTATGACTTCCATGGCATATTCTATGGAGAATTTTAGCATCTTCTTTTTATATAATAATAAGGATTTACAAATAGACTCATTTGTAAAGTGGATGAAAAAATAGAGAAAGAGTGCAACCTGTCTGTATCGCTTCATTTTTGTAAATTGTTCTCTTACACTTTGTCACACTAAAACAATCTAACTGAGAATATGTGGTAGAGAAGGTGATCCTGATGTGTTTAAAATGATTGGATTTCTATATAATATAGTCTTCAAAGAAGAATCCACCTACAAGGAGCTGCACCGAGGTACTTAATAGTCTTCTTTTAAAAATAATTTCCTTTGAAAGAAAGATGAAGCTAATGGGTGACAGCATCTTGAAAGTAGCTATAAGGCAGAGAAGATTAATAGGCTTTCCTGAAATAAATGTCCCAATAATTTGCAGGGAAACTGCCCAGTACTGAAAATATTCGGTTTAGCAAGAATAATAGATAACAGAACTGAGTAGAGACTAACCCCCTGGACAAATGGAGCTAAGAAATTCATTTCATTGGACTAGATGTTTCACTGAAAAAAAAATAGACAAACACAGCAGGAAGTAGTAAGAGTTTGTCACTGTTGGGCACGGCAATAGATAATGATAGGACAGCGAAACTTGTTGGCTGTGAGAACTCAGTTAAAGACCTGGAACGAAATATATAGCTGGAGGTAAGGTAGGGCAGCACTGATGAAAATTCCTGAGGCTATAACACAACAAGGGCATGAGAGTTCAGACAGAGCTGCAGAATGACAGTTATTTAGTCTGCTGTCAACACCAGAAGAGTGAAAAATTAGGAACTAAGCAAATAGTGTAAATCAATTAACCTTTCCCACTCTCCTTCCGAGTCAAAATATGATAATCCTGCAAGATTATCATTATATGTTCTCCTCTAAATAGAATGCCAGGAGAATATGGATTGAGATACCAAAGTATTTCAGCAGTGATTTCATGCAAAAGCTGATTAACGTATCAAACACATAATTTGGGAAGTATATAGAAGCAAAGAGTATAAACAAACTCAAGGGACACAGTTATTTCTGAAGAGAGAGAGGAATAAAAATAGAACTGAGGTAATAATTTGCAACAAATAATTTCTTAGGAGTTCTTTCTGTCTCCTCTCCCTACTCATGACTAGATTATGGAATTCTCTAGTTTGCTCATTATTTCTTTAACATATTATTCTTGGTTTGCTAAACAGCTTGTTGCCAGTACTCACCATTTGTGCTACGTGTGTTCCTAACATTAGTTGTGTGATATTTTCTGTGTTCCTTGATGAGATCATATAGATGTCAACCCAATCCACTGGGAGTCTGATTAGGGATTAAATGGCTTTGTATATGTCAGGAGAGTGCCCTAACCTTTAGGTTAAACCCTTTCGTCTCTCCCAGGCCATTTTGTATAAGATTGGCTATGGGGGCCCATTCTTGCCGGTGAGGTCTGAGCATACTAAATTGGACCCCACTGGTGAGTTTGGTGGAGGAATGTCATCTTCTCCCAGTTTGTAGATTGCTTTGGGGTTTAGGTATCTGGATGCTTGGCATGGAGCTGCATTCTGATTGCCAAGAAGCAGAAACATAGGCACATAAGGAAATAGCACAACAAAAATTTAGGTGCCAAGTGAGGTTAAGCATCTACAAAGATTGCATCAGGGCAGCTGAGCAGGGTTTTGTGAATCCCAGTTTAGGATTCTAGGATTTAGGTGTCTTAAGTGGCAATTAGGAGCCAAAGTCCCTTGGTGAATCTAGCCCTCATTTTCCAATTTCTAATAATATATTTTTTTCTAGCATTCATTAAACTCTAATTTAAAGTTGTGAGGAAATGGTAAAAAGATGGGATTAATTTATTGTCCCTAACTTTTGTTTGTATTGTGATCATAGCACCAAATTTCTAGGTTGTACCACTAATTTTCTATTGGGGTAGCAGTGTATTAAAAAACACATCTGTTTAGTGTTGTCTGTAGCAGCAAAATATACTTCAAGTTGCATTCCAGAAATCTTTTTATCATATTTCCCACAAAGACACTCCTTTTTATTTTCTTTACAAAAATATTTTCTGTAAACCTGTTTTAAAGCATTGTTTTTTTAAAAAAAGAGTCAGTAACCCATCTATGTAGTATCTGAGCATTTCAAAGTCATTCATGGATTTTATCTTCACTCCACTGGGACACAGAGAAATGCTATCCCTATTTGTACAATGAGAAAGTGAAGTTAAGAGTAGCTCAATTACCCTAGCTAAGGTCATCCAAAAATTCTGTATTTGAACTGGGAATTGAACTGACTTCTCCTGAGTCCCAGAAGAGCACCCTATCGACTAAACCTAAATATTTTTCATAGGCTTATCTTGAATCAAAGTATCGTACAAGATGAAAGAAGAAAAGCTGTGTTAATTTACATGTATTGTGCGGGTGAGAGATGTTAAAACAATTCAGTTATGGTTCAGCATTAAACAGCGTTAAACAAGGTCTGGAATTTGATATACAGAGACCATAGCCTACTTAAAACCAAGAGCTATGTCTACACTGGCAGTTTAAGTCAATTTACGGAGGCTTAAGTCGACTTAAATTAAGCTGCATCCACACTAGGCTTTCATTAAGTCGACTTAAGAAATTCCTTAAGTCGACTTAATGAAAGCTGAAGTAGACTTAATAAGAACCGCCTATTAGGTCAACTTAAGCCTGCTTAGGTCGATCTAATCCTTCTTTAGGTCGACCTAAGCCTATTGTGGACGTTTAACTCCACTTTATTAAGTCGACTTAATAAGGACAATTTTAAGTCCACTTAAAGTCGGCCTTATTAAGTCGACTTACCAAAGTTGACCTTACTTTTCCTAGTGTAGACATAGCCACAGTAAAGTATAAGATACAAACCAAATATTAGAAATTTATAAATTGAGATACACAAAAGGAAAAGAAGCAAACTGAGATAAAGAGCATGGAAACTGAAATTGATTGTCCAAAATAAACCTAATGAAAACCCAAAAATGTCTTTTTTGAGGACATTGAATGTAGGTTTTCTAGTCTTATTCTGTCAGATAGTCCTTTCTGCTGGGGAAGAAAGTGTTAGTGTTTAGTCAATGGGCTTCAACTCTGATCTCAGTAACCCTACCTCTAGGTAAGAAGTTAATTCAGCTTCAATGTTGGTCCACACTGGCTGCCAACAATAGAGGAAGATGTGGGGTAGATTTTATGATATAGCCATCTCTGCTCTTGGAGTTAGATAGTCAGAGGCCAAATTCTCAGCTAATGTAGCAGTCTGCAGCCTCATTGAAACTGATGGTACTACATCAGTACACACTAATAGTGAATTTGAGCCATTTACTATTTATTATTACTATTATTTTCTTTTGGTTTATTATATTTATTTGGTCTCACCATGTTACAGCAGCACCTTTTAAGGCTTAAGCTAAGACAAAGAAGCTTCAGGCCTGGTCTACACTGCTGGTGAAGTTTGACATAATTCTGCTTACCTTGACCTTCTTCAGCCTGTGTCTCCACTATCAGAGCAGTACATTAACAAAAAAAAAAAAAAAAAAAAAAAAAAGGTGGGGGCTGGAGGGTGGAGCTGTAATTCAAACTGCCCCTGCAAGTGGCATACCATGGAGGTCAAAATCTACAATTCCAATTTAGGTCCCAGTAGCCAGACAGAAGCTTTTCTGGTTTTTCCTGTTTCTTTACCATAGCAACTTAGCTCATATCCTGCCTGAAGTTTTCAATTAATTCCTCTCTTTGAATGAAGCTCTGTGCCTTTCTGTTGTGTCTGTGGCAGAGAAACAGCAAGAAAAGCTTTTCCTGCTTTTTTTTTCTTTAGAGAGGAGGGGATGGGGAGTGAGTGGAGGATGACTGCTTCCCCACAAGCCCCTGCACCTACTGTCTACAGTGCAATTCATTTCAGGAAGTAATGTGAGTAGTGGGGATGCGAGATCCCAAGCAAGCAAGCAATTTGATGTGATCATTTGCCTAGCCTTCTGTAATTTGACAGCCTAAAATCAAATTAGAACTCCACCCCCAGTGTAGGCAAACTCTCAGTAAGCAAGATTAAACATCCTACACTATGGGTGCCTGGAATTCTATCTGTTAATAGGAGTTTTGCCATTGACTTCAAAGGACCTAGAATGGAGCCCTCTATTTGTATGTTCTCATCATTTTCTGAGTCGTGGGTATTTGGATGTGTATGGATGTGAAAGGGGAAAAAAGAGATAAAAAGAGCCTTGATAATTTTTGGGTAGCTCTGCATTACTCTGTCCAATGACATTAGCTGATTTAGGGTCACAACATCTGTATATTTCCATCAAACCCCAAGCCATTGTTTAAATTTATCTTTTCAATAAGCTTATTTGGCTTTTAACATGAAATACTGCTACTGTATTATGCTTCTGTCCAAACACTGGAAATACAATCACGTGAAATTAATCCAGATTTCTGCCTTCATTGATCAGTGTAATGACTGCTGAAGTATTGGATGTAAAATGGTGTACCAGTTTAGCTAACTCTTTATTTCTTCCTGCTAACAGAGAGAAAGCAACTTGCCCCAAGGGTACTAGGGTACTTAGCAATCCTGTGTATTTGAGAAAGATAATGATTTTCTTCTACTTAACATGTGTCTTCTCTTTATATTTTTGTTGAATGCTAAGATCTTTCTACATCCTGAATATACAGAAAGCATTAAATCATTTGGTTTTAAAAAAAAATGATCATTTCTCTCTCCTTACCCTTGTAAAATGAAATCAATGACTTGGCACTCTGGACTGGTGACCCAAATAGCTGAAATGGTTTAATCAATGTAACAACTGAGATGGTGTCGAAAAATCTGCACACATCACAGCATCACACAATTACATTTGACACTTTAAGTCTCTAACTGCTCAGCAACCTATATAGGCAGATAATGGCTCTGCATTACATTGTTTATGCACTTGAATTGCTAACGCATTTCCTGGTGGAATTGAAAGCCCAGTGTCTGTGGTCTGACAAATGCCTTGTGTGTAAAAGGATTAGGCATATTTGTAAGTACTTGTGTTGGCTAGTTCCCTACTGGATTAGTTTTAGCCAGAGGGCACAATGACATCCATTAGAATTCTGAAACCAGCAGTATTGTGTATGTTTATGTCCCCCTAAATCAAATGCACTTAGTAAGCAGAGCGGAGCCGTTCTTGCTTGGAGTGGGGAGAATGTGCTGATGATGACTGAGTGTAATTATGTTCTGATCTGACATTTTTTTCTTAATGCCATTGCCTTCAGAATGTATGTGTTAGGGAAAAATTGCTTGCTTGTGGTCTCTACGAGGGAGTTTTGATGTAGAATCATAATGCACTTTCTCTTGCAGATATGTATTATAATGGCATACAATGTTTTTACCCTCACCTTCATCATGATTATTAGTAATATTTTTCCCCAGGGACCAATCTTTTGAGCAAAAATACAAAGTGGGGTGAAGCTGTATCATGAAAATAAAATAAGGGCCAAATCTAAGGCTATGTCTACACTTACAAAAGTTAGTACAAATTAGTTAATTTGAACCAACTAATTCGAACTAATTTTAGCAAATTTTAGTTCGAACTAAGCAAGTGCCATGCATGACACTTGCTTAGTTCGAATTAGTCAATTGCATTGAGCTCAATGTGCCTGTTAGTTCGAACTAAGCGCTTAGTTCGAACTAACATGGCCACATTGGGTTAATTCGAACTAACTAGTTTGAATTAACCCTTAGTTTGAAAAGAATAAGCGAATGTATTAATTCGAATTAAGGAAGCCCTTAATTTGAACTAACTTGCAAGTGTAGACATAGCCTAAGATACTGATTCCAGCCCAGGTAGGGCTGTCACTTATATTGGTGCAAACCTAGAGTATCTCCATTGATGTCAATCAAGTTATTCTGGATTTATATCATTGTGAATTGTAACAGAGAGGAATTTGGCACCTTGTGTTTGTGTAGTTCTTTCTCAGGTGAAATTCCATTTCATGTAAATGGAAATTTTGCCTGAGTTGGGACCAAATACACATAGAGGGTCCAGAATCTGATAGCTTTACTCATTAAAGAGCCTTTCCACACAAGTGGGCCTGTTGAAGTCAGTGTAAGCATTCCTGCCAAAAGGAGAGCCGCGGTCTTAACAACTTTGTCAATGACGCAACTCACTGAGGCTATGTCTACACTTGCACTTTTAAGTCGACTTTAACTAAGTCGACTTAACTAAGTCGACTTTAAGTCGCCTTAGTTAAGTCGACTTAGTGGGTCTACACTTACAATTAAAATCAACTTAAAGGGGAACTTACAAAGTCGACCTAGAGCGTCCACACTGGATGCTCTAGGTCGACTTTGTGGAGCTAGGAGAACCTTGGGCAGGTCCACGGTGGCAGGGGGGAGCACCCCCTGTGTACAATGGGGCAAAGGGGGACAGGGACCCTGGCAGGGCAGAGCCCTGTGTGTGACACTGTCTGGATTTACGGAAGCATTTATGATATTATTTTCTATGGATATCTCATAAATGCTATAATCCATAGGAACTATGTCATGTTTGGTATCAATAGAAAGGTAGTCATTTGTTGGGAATGATTATATAGTTTATGTCTAGGCATTCTATTTTGATTAGAAGTTAAGAATTTGATGTTATATCCATACTTTAACTTGTGTCATTCTGGACAAATGCCTTAGACGGGAGGGTGTGAACAACCATTGTCTCCTTAATGTTTAGGAATTTGCCAGGTGATATGGTTCCAGGGAGTAAACTGTTGAGCCATTAAGGATAAAATGGTTGTATTCTTTATGTCCTCAATGGCTCATCAGTTTACTCCCTGGGACCATTCTATCTGGAAAATTCCTAAACGTTAAGGAGACAATGGTTGTTCACACCCTCTCGTCTAAGACATTTCTCCAGAATGACACAAGATAAAGTATGGATATAACATCAAATTCTTAACTTCTAATCAAAATAGAATTCATAGATATAAACTATATAATCATTACCAGCAAATGACTACCTTTCTATTGATACCAAACATGACATAGTTCCTATGATTTATAGCATTTATGAGATATCCATAGAAAACAATATCATAAATGCTTCCCTAAATCCAGACAGTGTCACACTGTGCCCACATGCCCTGCCCTTTGGGGGGCATTCCAGGCTGCCCCTGTGCCCCCCCCAGCAGGGAGGGCATTGGTGTAGTCCTGGGGTAGCCCTAAGTCAATTTAGGGCTACCCCAGAGCTACACTGGCTTAATTCGAGTTTAGAAAGTCGAGTAGAAAGGTGGTTTAATAAAAACGACTTAATTTTCATTAAGTCGACTTTAGTTTCCTTAAGTCGACTTAAGCAAGTTGCTTAAGTCGACTTAAGCAAAGTGTAGTGTAGACGCAGGGCACATTAAGTCGACTTAAGCCAAGCTTAAGTGGACATAATTTACCAGTGTAGACGCAGCCTGAGTGTGTTGCTATTGAATGTGAATGAAAGTGGTTGAATCGTACTAGATGCTAAGACTTCATGATTTAGCTCAGCAAGTTTTTAGGAAAAGGAATGACACATTACTCTCTTTTAAGGGCCCATCCCTCCAAGGTACCACTGAGATCTCTGGTTCCCATCCAGCCAAGCACTTAAGCATATGCTTAACTTTAAGCACACGAATGATCCTACTCACTTCAAGTTAAGCATGCACTTATGCGCTGGCTGGATCAGAGCTACTATGTTCAGCACCGTGCAGGATTAAGGCCCACCAGAGTATCTCAAAACACACATTAGTAAATTGACTTTCATGATGCATCTGCAATTTAGACACGATTATTCCATTTGATATGTGAGTAAACTGAAACATGGACATGTTAAATGATGGTAAATCAGCAGCAGTCAGTGATATTTCTTTTTGCTTTATAGGGAGCCCTCCCCAAAATGCTGTTGATATTGATCAAGAGCAAGTGCTAATAGGAAAAGTTGAATCCATCTTATCAGCTATTTACTTGTTTATATATTTAAAAGGAAAAAGCATGAAGAACTGGTTAACATTGCAATATAAGTAAAAGTCCATTCCTAACAGGTATTTGTCTAATTGTTCTTAGAAACCTCAATTGATGGAAGTTCCACAACTTCCCTAGACAATTTGTTTCAGTGCTTAACTATTCTGATAGTTAAGAAGTTTTCCTAATGTCCATTCTAAACCACCCCTATTACAAGTTAAGCGCATTACTTCTTGTCTTTTCCACAGAGGTTACGGAGAACAAATTTTTTTCCTCCTCCCCATAATAATTTTACATACTTGAAAATGGTTATCACGTTCACCTTCAAGCTTCAATTCTTCAGACTAAATATTATTTTATTTTTTTCCTGGGCTGGTCATGTTTTCTAGGCCTTTTATCATTCTCATTGATTTCTTCTGGACTTTCTCCAATTTCTCCATATCTTTTCTGAAATGTGGCACACAGAACTAGACATAATACTCCAGCTAAGGTCTTATCAGTGCAGTGTAGAGTGGAAGATTTTTTTCTTGTGTCTTACTTATAACACTACTGCTGATACAACCCAGAATGATGTTGGCTTTTTTTGCTGCAGTGTTACACTATTGACTCACATTTAGCTTGTAAGCCACTATGAACCTCCCTTTCTGGTCCCTTTCTGTAGTACTCTTTCCTAGCAGTCATTTCCCATTTTATATGTGTACAATAGATTGTTCCTTCCTAAATGGAGTACTTTGCATTTGTCCTTATTGAATTTCATCCTGTTTATTTCAACACATTTCTACAATTTGCCCAGATTGTTTTGAATTTTAAATCTATCCTCCTATCCTATTTTAAGCCTATCCTTTCGACACCTCCCAGCTAGGTATCTTCAGCTATGTCTACACTTGTTAATTTAAGTCGACTTTGTTAAGTCAACTTAGCATGTCCACACTTAAATTTTAAGTCGACTTTGAGAGGACCCTACAAAATCGACCTAGAGTGTCCACAGTGGATGCCTAGGTAGACTTGTAGAGGCTAGGTGGACGTGGGACAGGTCCACGGTGGCAGGGGGGTACCCCTTGCCAAGTGCCAGGGGGTTCAGCCTTTGCCCCATTGTACCTTGGTACAATGGGGAAAAGGGGGACAGGGACCCTGGCAGGGCATAGGGGCAGAGTGGGCAGGGCTCTGCCCTGCCCTTTGGGGGGGCAGGCCAGGCTCTCCCTGTGCCAGCCACCCTTGTAGGGAGGGCAGTGGGGAAGCCCTGGGGGGAAAGTGTAGTGTAGATGCAGAGTAAATTAAGTTGATTTAAGCAAGCTTAAGTCAACTTAATTTACAAGTGTAGACACATCCTCAGAGGGAACCTATAGAGTAACGAAACAAATATTTGGCCAAATGTTTGTGTTGGGCAGAAGTTTCTGTTACTGAATGGCATGCAGTTCCCTTGAATTAATATGTTAATGAATTTTTCAATATCTCTTCAAGACTTTCATCTGGCCCAATCTCTATGGAAAAGCAGCTGATTAGCTGACAGTAGCATGAGGGGTAGATCAGGATAATAGGCACTAACTTGATCTATTATAATTATTTTAAAAATACCAATGTACACAAAAATTGTGAATGATCCGATCATATTCCCATACCCTTTGGACTTTCTGGGGCCTGAGCCATCATCTTGTTTATTAAGTATTTGTTTTGTGGTAGCGTTGACTGATTCCTGGTTGTTTAGTAATTTAGTTGTGGTTATAGGCTCGCCAGTGGATCTGATCAGAAGATAAGGAGGTTCTAGAGCCTGAATCAGCCTAAAAAAAGAGATTTTACATGAGGGGTGAAAAATAGGAATATTCACACCGATGATCAAATACGTATACTTTTATGAACTTTATTAAGATAACATAAAATGATAAACAGATAACTAATTAAAAGGAAATGAATAACCAAATGGATAATGATTAGAATTACAGTCTTATTTTAAGGTACTTAAAATATATTTTATACTGTATGCTTTGGATTAACATACTCACACTCTTCCCTGATGACCTGATCAAGAGAGATGTTTGGTACCTCAACTCTGGAGTGGAGAGATGGAGTCACTGCTAGAGCTAAAAGCTATAAGATTGAATAAGACTAAAATTGCCAATTATACTTAAGTTCCAAAGGCATACCCAGGTAAGTCTTTAAAGATGTCATCAGACTCCTTGTTTGTTTTGCTGAACTAGATTAACAAATGTATTATCACATGAGCTTTCATGGGAGAAAAATCCCACTTCTTCTTCAAAACCTGACGAAGTGGGATTTTCTCCAATGAAAGCTCATGTAATAAATCAATCTGTTAGTCTTTAAAAGTGCCACAGGACTCCTTGTTGGTTTTAATAATAGTTAAGTATCTTAAAACAAAATATCTTAACAAATACCAAAGGAGAAGCCCAAAGAAAGGAAAAGTTGGTGAACACACCCTAGCAACACTCTTTACCCTTATTATACCCTGAACAATATGGGTCCTCCTTCCAAGTCCAAACTCGGCTTCTTCACCCACAAATTCTCAGGGTACACTTTTCCTATAGGCTGACAGGTTTATGTGTATTAATAAAATATTAATGACATATTCACCTCCTTTCCAGATGGTTCCAGGCAGTATGCTCTTCACACCTATTGCTATTTCTGGCTTTTTCAGTGGGTTTCGTGGTATACTTGCGAAGTTTATTTGTGCATAAACTGCCAGCCCCCTCTACTTTGATAGCTCCTGACTCTCTAAGGTGATAGAGTCCTAACTCTATCTATCTATCTATCTATCTATCTATCTATCTATCTATCTATCT
>ML685784.1:21269865-21321635 GCA_007922175.1 Pelusios castaneus
TCTATCTATCTATCTATCTATCTATCTATCTATCTATCTATCTATCTATCTATGTAAAAGGCCCTGAATATGTGTATGTTTAGCTTTCATGCAGGAAGTGGCCTGCAGGCTCTTGTGTTCCAGCATCACTATTTGTATACCAATCTATGATTTTGTCATAAAACAAATACTTAAACCTATAAGGGAACTTCAATCTATGAGGAAAAGTGTTTGAGCCAGAAAGCAGGCTGGATAGACTACTGTAGCACCTAGACTCAGGCCAGGAACCCATAGTATTAAGCATTGTAGAAAATGCTTCTCTTGTCCTTATTCATGCTGACTAATGCCATATTCTGCACATAGTCCTGTTAGCTTTATTTTAGCACATGTATGTTAAGAGCCCAAACACTATAGTGACAAGTGCTCTAATAGCACCTAAATAGATCTACAGGCTTATGCCAGAGTGGTACTGTGTATTGACAGAGTAGTGCATAGTTGGTTGGGCACACATAGGCTGCATCTACACTTGTAAATTAAGTCGACTTAAGCTTGCTTAAGTCGACTTAATTTACCCCTGCGTCTACACTACAGTTTTCTTAAGTCGACTTAAGCAGCTTGCTTAAGTCAACTTAAGGAAAATAAAGTCGACAATGAAAATTAAGTCAACTTTATTAAACCTAGAATTACTTTGACTTAAGGCTTAATTCAACTTTTTAAAGTCGAATTAAGCCAGTGTAGACGTGGGGTAGCCCTAAGTCAACTTAGGGCTACACCAGGACTACACCAATGCCCTCCCTGCCGGGGAGGGGGCACAGAGGGAGCCTGGCATGCTCACTCCCACCCTCCCAAAGGGCAGGGCAGAGCTCTGTGTGATGCTGTCCAGATTTAGGGAACCATTTATGATATTATTATCTCATAATCCATAGGAACTATGTCATGTTTGGTATCAATAGAAAGGTAGTAATTTGCTGGGAATGATTATATTGTTTATGTATAGGAATTGTATTTCTATTAGAAGTTAGGAATATGGTTGTTATATCTATATTTTAACTTGTGTGATTCTGGGGAAACTCCCCAGACAGGATGTCTACAACCACTGTATCCTTAATGTTAAGGAAACTCCCAGGTACAATGGACCCAGGGAGAAACCTAATGAGCCATTGAGGACACAATGGTTGTAGACATCCTGTCTGGGGCGTTTCCCCAGAATCACACAAGTTAAAGTATAGATATAACAACCGTATTCCTAACTTCTAATACAAATACAATTCCTATACATAACCTATGTAATCATTCCCAGCAAATTACTACCTTTCTATTGATACCAAACATGACATAGTTCCTAATGATTATAGCATTTATGAGATATTAATAGAAAATAATATCATAAATGGTTCCCTAAATCCGGACAGTGTCACACCCTGCCCTTATGCCCTGCCCGGGTTCCTGTCCCCCTTTCCCCATTGTACACAAGGGGTGCCCCCCTGCCATCGTGGACCTGCCCAAGGTCCCCATAGCCCCTATAAGATGACTTAGGCATCCAGTCGACTTTAAGTCGACTTAGTTAAGTCAACTTAGCTAAAGTCGACTTAAAATTACAAGTGTAGACATAGCCATAATTATTAAGTAGCACCTGACAAAATATTTTTCTCACCTATGACCAAGAGTAGTGGACAGGAGAACTCCTAGAATCTATAACTCAAAGTTGAAGTGACAGCTGTTTTGCAACCTGTTAAGACTATCGTATCTATCTAGGTGCGTTATATAGCCCCCATTATCACAGTAATGGAGAGCACCTTACTGTTGGTATTCTCCCAAGACCTCTTCCACTTGGTTCCCCAAGAACTCAGTTTGACATATATCTCAGCAAGCAGGTTATTTTATTTGGCACACAGTAAAGCTACACTGAGATGATCAGACTCAAGCAGAGAGGGTGAATATAGGGGATACCACACTTTCAAAGTTATACAGCAAACTACTTCCTTCATATACCTTTACATATCTCTTTACATTTACTATACATTGCATCACACATTTTGGCGATTGGCTTAGTTCCTTTGTAGGAACCAGTCTCTGTACAGCATGCTTTTTTCATGCACAGTCCACACTCGACCTACTTTTTATCTCATCTTTTCATTCCTGATTGATCTTGTCCGTTGTTATCTTATTCATATTAAATGGTTCCCTGGGTGTTCTGTCTCTTATTTTCATTAGCTCACACATTTGGTCTCTTAGCTTACTGACCCATTTACTTATCACAGTTGCCACAAATATTCCATATTCAGCCTGCAAATCAATTTACGTCCCTACTCTTGTGTTCCAAAAAATGAGGCGTTCTCCCTGTTTAATTACTTATGTCAGTCCAGGCCTACATTCCTACACTTACGAACAATGAATTTATTGTCACAATGGCCCTGTGAGATAAGGAAATATTATTAAAGGGAGAGAACAGAGACAAACAGAATCAGTGGCTTATTCAAGGAAGTCTGTAGGAGATGAAGGAGTTAAACTTGGGTGTCTTAAGTGCTAGGTCATTCCCTTAACTACAGGAGCACCTTTTCTCTCTGAAGAGACAGATTAGTCAGGTCAGACTTCTGAGTCTCAGAAAGAAAGTCTGCACAGGCCTGATTAATGTGTGAGGAGAACTATGATCTGGTAAGTGTTAAGCAGGTCCAGTGAAATTTCTTTTCCAGCTTTGTAGTTTTTCTCTCTTCTGTAATTCCTTGGTAGATTTGATCCTAATGGAGAGCTGAATCATTATACAGGGACCATTTAATCTTTTATATTTTTAATTTCCTGAGTTTTGAATTACTAAACTGAATGTTTCGTGAATAAATCAGTTAGTTTAAGAACCTGTTTCCAAGTGTTTAATGGCTATTACACAGCAGTCTCCTGAGTGTTAGGATTCACCTGGCAAGTGCTGCTTCCCACACACTTTTCAGCAGGATTATTTTATTTAGTTTGGAAAAATGTATTCAAAAGATTAAGATTTGATTTTCAGACCTATTAAGATTTTTAAAAATATGCAGATGGAGAGACAGTTGCCCCCTTATCTGCAGCATATGCAGGAGAAAACAGCATGAATAATTTAATGTGAATGCACCAGTTCAGGCACCATTTGGGATAACTGGGCCTACAAATTTGCCCTAATTGTGATCTTAACTCACAATAACCTATAACAACTAATGTTGATGGGGGAAAGTACAAAAGGGAAAGAAATAAAACAAACAAACAAACACAAAAAACAGTTTAAACAAAAGGGCCTACTGATAAAATCCAACTACTATGTTAAGATAACACCTGTTAAACAAGAAAATTGTGGAACCAATACTCAGTTAAATAAATTGATGTGTCTAAAATTAGGCCTAATTGGTAGGTAAAAGAATAAGGGGATGGGCTATTTTGCCCATCTCTCACTTTTGGGTCCCACAAAACGAGACTTTGGGGGAGAAGGCTGGCAAGTACAACAATTGCCGACTGAAAGAGAGTGAAAGAACAAACTTCATCATCATGGCTGCCACTCCCACTCTCTCCTGGGACCCCAGATCTTCTTCATCCTAAACCGGAGAGGTGTCCTGACTAGATGGGGACAGCAGGAATGACACAGATGATACTGCCACCTCTATTGATTCTAGCTAATTCCTGAACACCACTTCAGATATAAAGCTTTGTTTCCCTCCTTACTCACCAATTAGTTCTTTTTCTTCCTCTGCTTATTTCTTCTTTTTTCCATCTTTTCCTTTTTCCTTCTTTCTAATAAAAATCTGGCTTAGCCAGCCACAGTTGAATATTTTGCAACATTGCTCTGAACTTGCGAAAAAAGGCAGATAAAAGCAACGCCCGAAAGCCTGATGCTAGACAAATTTGCCAGACCTTGAAGTGGCTGATGTGTGCTGGGCCCCTGCTTTCTCAGCAGTGACGTTTCAAGTGAGAGTCAGCACCAGGGACAGAAGCTACATTTTCGATTTTTACTGTTCCCCTCTTTCTCCTCTTGTGTGTATTTGTCTTATAGGATATGAGGGCAGACTTTAATACCACCAACATCTCAACTAACTTTTTTTTCCCCCCAAAGGATATTTATTACCTTCGAGACACTGTCAAAGAGGAGGGCTTTTCCTCCTAAAAGCTCTCTGCAGTTAAAGGGAAAGAGAATGTGGGACGTTGTTAGACTAAAAGCCATACTTGGTATTTTATATTTCTGATGCTTTAACTGTTTTTCTTTCTTATCAGTATCTTTAACAAAATGTTAAATGGATTTTTAATGGTGTGTTTTCCATGGCATTATGTAGACTGAGATCTCTACATATCAAACCATGAAACTTATTTAACATTGTTTAATATTGGGATAGTGACAGGGTCATGTTAACACCTTTAATTTGATTCTTAGGGCCTAACTAGTCCATCAAATTAATACAGCATACCACAACACTTACTCAGACTTCTGGTTAATTACCAACTTGAACTCAGGTTGTTGTGAGTATTCACAATTTTTTTAATGATTTTATCTTGAGGATCATAATATTTCATGTTCTTTTAGAAGCTCTAGCTACCGGTATCATGTGAATATGTGAGAATCTGAACTTTGATTTTTTTTAAAATTTAAGTTTCTAACCCTTATGGTTGTGTTGACAAACTTCAAAATGTGACCATCTGTGATAGAACGTATGCTCTGTCCACACACTACACACTTTTGTAACAATCTTTCTACAACGTATTACTTGTGTGGTAGTATCTGAAAACCTATAATTTACTGGCCAATATTGTCCTCTTAAAGTATGTGGGGTAACATTATAGGTGAACTTATATGATTTCCTGTATAATGTTGTTAACACATGTTCTAAACCATAGCAAAACTTGGCAAACAGGTCTGTTTCAAGCAAAGAAATGTGTGCTTGCCTTACTTTGTATTTAAACATAATACAGGAAGGGGAAGACGATGAAACCGCAAACTGGTTAGGAAGAGCAGCTTCTTCAAGAGCTTTTTGTCTCCAGCATTTCGACTGGAAATGTTTTACAAGACGGGGATTAACACTATAAATAAGAGTGACAAACAAAGACCATTGAACTGAGTAAGGAGTCCTGGACTAAGAAGTTTGGTCAGTAGGACTGATGAGAGCATCTGATGAGAAAAAAAACCCACTTTGCTTTGAGGTTAACATAGTTTATTTAGATAAGCATCAGTTGCATTTTATCTTTATTTTTCTTGTAACCATTTCTGACTTTTATACCTCATTACTTGTACTCATTTAACATCTCTCACTTTTTAGTCAATAAACTCATTTTAATGTTTCATTCAATGCAGTCTGTTTAAATTGAAGTGTTCGTGAAACTCCATTTGACATAAGGTTTGTGCATATTATTTATATTAAGGAAATATTAACTTTATATGACTGTGTATTGTCTAAGAGAGAGCTAGACAATACAAGGCATGCATTTCAGGAGGAATATCTAAGACTGAGAGCATGCAGGGGTCACCCTACAGTATATTTGGGGTCGGGAAGGAATTTTCCCCCAGGGCTGATTGGCTTGGGCTCTGGGGGTTTTTCACCTTCCTCTGTAGCACAGGGCATGCTTCACCTACTGGTGAATTCTCTGTATCTTAAAGTCCTTAAATCATGATTTAAGGAGGTAAATAACTCAGTCATAAGTTGGTGGTCTATTGCTGGAGTGGGAGGGTGAGGTCTTGAGTCCTGCATTTTGCAGGAGGTCAGACTAGATGATTGTACTGGTCCCTTCTGACCTTACAGACTATGAGTCTATGAGTATAACCAAGGCTGGTAAGAGCCTGAGGAGAATGGATTATAGGAGGTTAAAAGACATGGTAATATATCAATAATGTCCTTAGTTACTATTTGTATTGCAGTATCATTTAGATGCCCTAAGATCAGGACCCCATTGCCCTGGGTGCAGCACAAACACATAGCAAGTGATTGCCCCTGCTCCCAAAGAGCTCCTAATGTAAATAGAAAAAAAATGTATGAGAAAGGAAGTGTTTATTTTTATCAATGGGGATCTGCAGTTGAGAAAAATAAAGTGACAAAGTCACATAGGAAGCTGAGGGTAGAGCCAACACTTCAAATCCAGGCCTCTCTCTAATGCCTTAACCAGAACAATTCCTTTCTCTGTAATGAAAACAAGGAGTCCTGTGGCACTTTTAAAGATTAACAAATTTATTTATCACATGAACTTTCCTTGGAGAAAATCCCACTTCTCATGTGATAAATACATTTGTTAGTCTTTAAAAGTGTTACAGGATTCCTTGTTTGTTTTGCTGACCTAGACTAATACGGCTACCCCTTTGGAATTTCTCTGTAATGATCGAATTAGGCCTCGGATTGGGCCAAGAGAGGAAAGAAAAAGATAAGCATACATCAAAAGGAAAGTGAAGTTGCTGACTTCTGTTGGAGGTATGATTCCACCACCAGCCTGGGGAAGAGAAAAACTAGCATGGGGATGAATGAAAGAGTGGTCTGGGTTGTGATTAGGAGCAGATGATCTGAGAGAGAAGACCTGTAAGGTTTGGACAAACCCATGATGTTTCAGGATTCATCTATCCTGAAAAACAACATAAAAACTTTATGAAATTTGTGCCTTGGCTTAGAAATTTGTTCATGCTTTTTTATAGTCCTAAAGATGCATTATATTTGGATTTTATAGAGAGATGGTGTGACGGGATGCACATCCCTGCAGCTCTAGGGCATGACCTGTATAACTTTTCTGTTCAGTTTTGCAGTATAATTGTGTTATTTGATGCCAATTACGCTATACCAGGTTCCTCTGTGAATGCTCAGAACATACGCCACGTGATTACCAGGGTGCCATGTTCCCTGCTGCGACATGTATGTATAGATGTGAAGCATGTTACAGGGTTCAGACTCTCAGGACTCTCTCTAGCACAATGGCTGAAGATTTACACATCAAAGGGAATGCTAATGCCCTCCCCTGCTCAGGTAGGAGTGAAGAGAACAGGACAGTGAGGGGGAGGGGCTGTCAGCAGTTTGTTAAAACAAAGACACAGAGACTGTGGGGAGAGAAGCTGCAGGCTTTCAGCCTGAGAAGACACCATCTTGCAACCAACTTCAGCAAGATCGGGGCCCTGCCTGGGAACAGGCAGAGAATGGCTGTAAAACATCGAACAGCCGAACACCATGCGCATAATCTTGGACTCTGAGGTCAGTTTAGGTGAAGATGTTAGAGTAGTATGCGGTTTATACCCTTTATTTGATAGTGGTCACTCCTGACTCATTTATAACATGTTGCTGCCTTGATTGGCCATATTCTCACTTGAAATCAAACTCTGATCAATAAACTAGTAGTTGTTTTACCTAAAGCTGTGTGGTCTTTAGAGGGTGTGGATGTGGGAGGCTGGGCACAATCCACTTCTTTGTTAAGTGGACGGACTTGAGACTAAGGTGATTGGGAGTGGGTCCCAATCCCTGTAAGGCAGTGGCTCCCAGTGTAGTGTCTGGGGCTGGGTGTGCTTGCTTGGGGACCAACGCCTGTGTGGCTAGTGGATTTACACCCACTGCCTGGGACCAATTACACGCTGGTGGCTGGTGTGGACTGACTCAGGAGTGAGTGGTCACCCAGCAGAGCGGGGCAAATTGGGGTTCAGGAGCGGGGTTCAAGTGGTCATAGCAGCACACCAGACCGGATTTGGGGAGCAGCCTGTCACAGATGGGCTGATGCTTCCAAACCTGAACCCAGATTTCAAACGTTTTGAAGTTCAGATCTGAGGTTTAGTTTAGCTAGAACTAGATTCTGCCACCCTTATAGTGAGAAGCAACCTTTATTCTGAAACTAATCCCATTACATCAAATTAATTTGTCATGATTTATTGAGCTAAATAGTAAATATTGACCAAATGTGAAAACAAGCTCAGTAATTACCTTAAGGGCCAATAAACATTGATATTCAACTCAACAAATCAGTATTTATTAGAGACAAGCCCAAAGCAAAACCTTACATTCAAACCTTCCTGAAAATTGACGGAACTTTGCAACCTGTTCTGGAATTAATTTTATAACCAGCTCCTCTCTTTAGAATGAACTGAAGCCAAATTCCAGATCTGAACAGACTTGAACTATGGTGCTGGTCAAATATGGATTCCATCATTCTGTATCGCCTTGTTACTGACTGTCATACAATTTACTTGTGAAAAAGTAAGAAATAGAAATATATAATTGACTCATCACGTGTCTGTTTGAAGATACCGGTAATCAGGAATCAGGACTTCTATAAGGAATGTTACAATAATAATTACCTTGCTTAAAGGAATTTTGTTCATTGATAATAACATGTAGTGCTTTATTTTAGCACCATTTCATCTTCAAAGAGTGGTTCTCTTGTGAAAAGTGGCCGTACAATTGTCACACTTTCCACTTTTATTTGGTCATAATGAAATCCAGCAAAATACATGTTCACTTTTTTTATGTAAAGAGAATGGGTAACCTGGTTAAGGCAGTGTCATGGGTGACATAGGTTCAAATCCTGGCTCTGTCACAAACTTCCTGTGACATCATGCAGATAGTCACTTTGGCTGCATCTACACTTGTAAATTAAGTCGACTAAAGCTTGCTTAAGTCAACTTAATTTACCCTGCGTCTACACTACAATTTCCTTAAGTCGACTTAAGCAGCTTGCTTAAGTCGACTTAAGGAAAATAAAGTTGACTTAATGAAAATTAAGTCGACTTTATTAAACCTCGAAATAAGTCGACTTAGGGCTTAAGTCGACTCCTTAGAGTCGACTTAAGCCAGTGTAGATGTGGGGTAGCCCTAAGTCGACTTAGGGCTACCCCAGGACTACACCAATGCCCTCCCTGCCGAGGGGGGGGGGGGGGGAGAGCCTGGTATGCTTTCCCAAAGGGCAGAGCAGAGCCCTGCCCACTCTGCCCCAATGCCCTGCCAGTGTCCCTGACCTCCTTTGCCCCATTGTACCTATGTGCAATGGGGCAAAGGCTGAGCCCCCTGGCAGTGGGCAAGGGATGTCCCCACTGCCCCTGTGGACCTACCCTAGAAGTTGACCTAGGCATCCAGTGTGAATGCTCTAAGTCGACTTTGTAAGTTTCCCCAAAAGTCGACTTTAATTTTAAGTGTAGACTCACTAAGTCGACTTAAAATTACAAGTGTAGACATAGCCTTTATCAGTCTGTTCCTCCATGTTCTACCTGTAAAATCTCAATAACAAGATCTCCTTTAACTTTTTAATTTAGACTGTAAACTCTTCAGAACAGGGACTGTCACTACATTTGTACAGTGCCTAGCATAATGAGATCCTGATGTTCAAGGACTACTGTTATGCAATGAAGAAGAAGAAGAAGAAGAAGAAGAAGAAGAAGAAGAAGAAGAAGTATTTTTCTGGCTCCCAGCCCTATACATTCAGTCAAGGATCTGAGAGTCAGGCTGGGGTCTTTCTTTCTTCTGCTTTACCAGCCAGATTAAAAGTTTCACTGTGATGCCTCTGCATTTCTGTAGGATGAATAAGTGTAAACAAGGTAAAAACGTATGCACGTCAGTAAACTCAAATCAGAGGGCATCATTCTGAATACATGCCTGTATATAAGAAGATATCACTTTAAGTCACTGTTCAGAGAGTAGAAACACTGCTCATATAGTCATTGTCTGCAGACCATTTTGTTATCCTTAGATGAATAGTGCCAGATAAACAGAAATTAAAATATGCTAGATACATGTTATTAAAAAAATGCCAATCGCTAACTGTAAACTGCCCACTCATGATAGAAGGCAAGAAATAATGGGGACCAAAACTCTCTAGCTTGAAATTGCTTTGCATTGAAAAGTCAATGAATATTGATTTTAATATGAACTTTGTTTGTGTTATATTGCTAGCTATATAATAGATTTTGATCTAATAGACAATTATGTACAAAATAACTCCTTGGCATTTTTTTCCCCAGTAGCCCCTGGAGAATATTCTCAAAAGAATAATGTGACTGACAAAAACAAAATTGTAGGGAATACATTTTTATTGGACTAACTTAAAAAAAATAGTTACCAAGCTTTAACGGATTGTAGTCTGTTTGTCAGCTTATTGAAAGAGAGCAAGATACCCAGCTTAGACTCTCTGTTAATTAAAAAATAAATGGTGTCAAAGGAGGGAGTTTAAAAAACAAATCAGATATAGTGGGTATTACTTTTACTGAGTATTAATAGCTTTTTTTGCTGTAATAGGGAATATTGCTGTTACCAGTAGTGAGTGTGAAGAGTGTTCTGGGGCCCAAACAGGGAGACAGGAATTCTTGAGTTCTAGTTACATCTCTTTGTAGCCTTGTGTCTTGTAAAACAAACAAACAAAACCTGTTCGCCTCAGTCTTACTACATATAAAATGGGGATAATAAATACTTTGTTATCCCCTTCACGGGGATGTTGCAAGTATAAATTAGTCCCCACATGTTAATACTAAATGAAATCGGTATGTGTTCACAAACAGTTGTTTGGAGTAAACAGTTGGAAATCATTGTTGGAAGATGGCTGTGTCAGCTTGAACTTCCCAGATTACACTGTTAAAATCCTGTTCTGTTCAAAGCCTGTCTTTTGGAATTGTGCATACGTAAATAAAAGATTAGCCTAATTTAATACGCCTGTGGCTTCTGTACCTTTTTAAACTCAAGGAATAACACCTCTCATTTGTTGAAAAGTGCTCTCCTTTTGTTACACTGACAATCTTATTCTTGGGAATAAGAGAATTTTAGAAAAGAAAGAAAGAAAGAAAGAAAGAAAGAAAGAAAGAAAGAAAGAAAGAAAAACACTGTTCAAAACTCTTGTCCTCCCACCTGCATGATTATTCCCTGAAATACATTTTATGACATAAATAACTTGTTTCCCTAATGAGAACTGTGGATGTGGAATTTATTTGGATGCGCAGGAAACTTTTTGTTACAAATAAGACCTGGGCCGATGTTCACCGACATCATTCCAGTTGATTCTAATAGAGTTTGAGTCAAGTCCGTGGCACACAATTGGGAATATAACCCTATTGCAGATGTTGGGACTTTTGCATCAACAAAGGGATAAAAATTCAACCTTTACATAATTTGTTCGGGACAAGAAAGGATGGGAAATGATGATTTCTCCACCAAGCCAACTGTAGACATATGCATACAGCATGAAAGCAATTAGGCAAGGATTTTCATAAATAGCTAAGGAAGTGAAGCATCAAAATCTCATTGAAATTCAGTGCAAGTTAGATGACCATCTCCCATTGGCTTCTTTGAAAATCTTTGGCCTTCATGCATCTGTTTCCTTCCTAGTGTACTAAACAAGAGTTTTTAATGAAGAGCTATGGTTTTTCTAGTTACATTTTTGGTAACTTCCTCTAATTTAAGAAAACTTTAAATTTATCAATTCAGTTGGATTAATTTTTGCCCTAATAGTTAGGTACTGTTCATAATCTCACTGTTTCTAATAATATCCAAGAGCCATATTCTGCCCTAGATCCACACATACACAACTCTTCTTGACAGGAGTAGGCGTTCCTCATACAGACCAACAGACTTAGGGCAGTATATGACCTATGGTCTCTACATTTGTGATATCTCCTCTCTAAGGAGGTCTCTGTTCTCCTTACCTCTGCCAAACTCCCTTTGACATTAATTAGGAGAGTGTGGATATGAAGAATAGATCCCCAAAGCTTACCATTAAATCGAATGAAATGTGATGAATTGCTTTCTAAATTGTCAATTAAATCCCAGCCTGTTTAACTGTTAGCAGCAGAGAAGGCAACATTTTAGGCCAAATGTTTTTTTGGTGTAAACTGATGTAGCTCCAATGGAACTATGACAATTTGTGCTAGTCAAGAATTTGGCCCTTTCCTTTTTTATTTTTGAACTCCATATAGGAAATTATATCTTTGCTCCATTATTTAGAGATTAAATTGTTTAAATCCGATGACAATGTTGCGTAGTGGTGAAAATATCAACAATACATGACTTCCTTCTCTGTTGCAGATGCACTCACATGCATTTATGTACACACACACGCACACACATGAAGGGATCATTACTTTTCTCAGCTGATTACGTCCAGCCCATTTTGCCACATTCATCAATGGAGAATCCCTCAGTGACCCCATCTGCTTCAATTCCTGGCAGCAGCTCTTAGCTATTAATAGGCTCATTGAAATGGTAAGTAAAACACAGCAAGGAAGCTAATTTGCATTGTCTGAACACGTGGTTACTGCTGCCCTCCTTTTCTAAACCACAGTTATATCATTTTTTATTTTTACCAACCACAGTCAGCTCTTATTTCTAATAGGCACTGTGTCACTCAGTAAAAAACACATGTCATAAATAAGCCCTGGAAGTAACATTAAAACTCTCTGCAAGAGAAGAAAATGGAAACTTTGAAGCAAACTTTGCAGTGAATGGCTATTTGTTTAACTTTAATACTAAAGAAAGGGTGCCTATCAATAGTGCCTTGACAATTATTTAGAATCCCAACCTATAAAGTAGTAGTAACCTGGAACCATAACACAGTTCACACACAAGAAGACTAAAATAAGGCAATCAATTAGCAATTCAAAGCAGCAACATAAATACCACCCTACCCAGGACTCATAGATGGACAAATTTCAAACCTATAAGAGACTATTGTCATTACCTAGTCTGAGCTGCTGTATAATAATACAGGCCATAGACACCCCCCCACCACCACCACAATAATTCCTACTGTGTATCTTCAGCCCTGCTACTCCTAGGGGCAAACCTGCCAGACTGGGGTTGACGCAGAGAGCTGCTTCTGGCCCTAGGCACCCCTCCCCCAGCACTGGGCCACCCACAGGCCACTGTGGTGGGGGGTTAGGGCCCCAGGATGGGGGGGGACTCCACTGGTGGGGGGGCAGCCTGCAGCTCTGTGGCCCCTTAATCAGGCCCCGCTGACTGCAGTCATGGCAATAGCACAGAAGGAGGTGTTCTTATGCAAACTATTGTCATGGAAGTCAAGAGCCACTGAGAGATTTAAAGGTCAAAATCAGTTTTAACTCCTTTAGGAAAAAGTTAGGCATTCAGTGCAGACCTGGTGCAATGATGTTCTCTTATAGTGAGCTATTACATTTAATTAGTAAGCTGCAGCCTTGTGCATCAGCTTCACCGTTGGCTCTGTGTAGCCTCACACCGCCAAGGTATGGATCCCAGCAGTAGGGTCTGAATCACAACCTCCTAGCCAGGCACAAATGGAGAAAAAAAAGAAAAGAAAAAAAACCCCAAAACATCCTGACCACTGCTGTAGTACGACCATCCAAAAGCATCTGGAAATCTAACAGCCCCCATTAGTTTGCAGATTGTAATGATGATTAATTCATATAACCAGAATGTTAACTACAAGAATGAATGCAAAAGTACAATGGAGTTCATGTAACTGGATTTTAAGCATGCTTGTATTAATTATGAAATTAGAGGGGTAGTGATAAGTAATTTAGTCATGCATTTAACCTTCTCCTTATCTATATTAGGGGCTATTAGTCTAAGTCAGGGGTCTGCAACCTGTGGCTCTGGAGCCACATGCGGCTCTTTGGCTGCCCCCTTGCGGCTCTGGGCTCCCCCAACCACCGGGGTACCCTGCAGGAGGCCCATGCCTGGCTCTGGGCTTCCCCCAGCCACCAGGGACCCCACGGGCAGCCCATGCCAAGCTCCAGGCTTTACCCCCCCCCCGCATAAGGGGACCCTGCAGCAGAAATCCTGGCTCACCTCCCTGCACCTCCCACCAGGAGGCTACACCCATCGTGGCTCTCAAAACACTTTGTTATTGAAGGAATTTTCAAAAATGGCTCTTCTTATCTTTTGGGTTGCAGACCCTTGGTCTAAGTTATAGCCTAGATTTTAAAGCCTCTATGATTATCCAGTCTGACCTAGATTCAGGGACTGCAGGTCTTGAACACTCATTCCCAGAGACTTTTTGACACAAGGATGCTTTAACCTGCCAGCGGTGAACGAGTACGAAATTAGAAGCTCTTCTCTAACAGAGGACTCGGATTGGCAGAACGCTGGGGGTCCAAACTGAGTCACAGTTTCTATATAGACCTAGCACAGGAACAAAAAGTTGTCCATGCAACTGGGTTGTCTCTCTTTTGGCTGCTTCTTCCATGGTACCAGCTCCTACTGCAGATCTCCTGGCAACCTGACCCTGTTTGCCTCCTGATTCTTGGTTTGGATTCTGGTTCTGGCCTGTCTTGGACTCCAAGCTCCTGTTATTAGGTGGCCAGACTGTCCACATCTTGGTTATGACAGGTACTGAACACCAGGCTCTAGGGATTCTTACCAGGGATTCTTACCACATTTACACTGATCATGACAAATTCGCCGTCATCGGGTTGATCTCTTCGGTTTGATTGAGTGGTCAGTGAAGACCCAGATAATCAATCTGGAAGTCAATAGAGTAGATTCACCACCTCAGGAAGAGTAGCACAGAGTCGAAGGGACAGCATTTTCCTTCAACTCCACACTATGGAGATGCTGCGGTAAGTAGGCGTTAGAAAGTCAAAGGGAGATATGCAAGTTATTTTATGCTGCTTGAGTATCCCCCTTTGACTGCCACCAAAAACCATGGCAAGTGTAGACAAGGCCTCTGTGTGTTTGAGCTGGAGCATCTTTTTTGGAAACAGAGCTAATCTTGATTTAAAAGCTATAGATGAAGAAGCAACCACATACCGGTACTTTGCTAACCTGTTCCAGAGATCGTGGGCCAGGATTTTCATTTTGTTGTAGCAGTGTCTACACACTGAGGCTATGTCTACACTTGGAAATTTAAGTTGACTTTATCTAAGTCAACTTAACTAAGTTGACTTTAAGTCGACTTAGTTAAGTCGATTTAGTGAGTCTACACTTAAATTTTACGTCGACTTTGGGGGGAACTTACAAAGTCGACCTAGAGCGTCCACACTGGATGCCTAGGTCGACTTCTAGGGGCTAGGGGGACCTAGGGTAGGTCCACGGGGGCAGGGGGGCACCCCTTGCCCAGTGCCAGGGGGCTCAGCCTTTTCCCCATTATACATAGGTACAATGGGGCAAAGGTGGACAGGGACCCTGGCAGGGCATAGGGGCATTGGTGCATAGGGGCAGGGAGGGCATTGGTGCAGTCCTGGAGCAGCCCTAAGTTGACTTAGGGCTACCCCAAGTCTACACTGGCTTAAAACGACTCTAGGGAGTCAACTTAAGCCCTAAGTCGAACTAAATCTAGGTTTAATAAAGTTGACTTTATTTTCCTTAAGTAGACTTAAGCAAGTTGCTTAAGTTGACTTAAGGAAACTGTAGTGTAGACACAGGGTAAATTTAAGTCGACTTAAACAAGCTTAAGTCAACTTAATTTACAAGTGTAGACGCAGCCTGAGTCAGTTAGTGCACCGCAAGTTGGTATGCTGTAGGTTCATCTCCTAGCTTGGTGTGCACTAACTCGCTACACAGACCATCTATCCTCAGTAGCCATATGGTGGGTTACTGGATGTTTCACCTTATTGTCTCTTTGCTTCCCATCTACCAGAAAACTCAACAATATTATGTCATTAGAAAAAAATTACTAAGGTCTCATAAAAACAAACAAGGAGTCCTGTGGCACTTTTAAACAATAACAAATTTATTTATTGCATGAGCTTTCATGAGAGAAAACCCCACTTCATCAGACGTTTTGAAGATGGGGAACTTACAGCTGTTGCTGTGAACCTGAGCTTGCTCCTTTGGGCTGAGATGCCATCTGGTTGGTTGCCAGGAGCCTCTCCTTTTTTAGTCTTTTCAGCCACATAGTATACTTGATCTCAAGATCAGATGGAAAGCCAAGAGATAGAGAGAGAACAGGAGGAAAATAGTCGGGGACAGATAGGAACATGCAAGAGATAAGAAAATGAAAGGGGATTCCCAAGTATATCAGAGTGGGAATTCATTGGCTCAATGGTGATGGTCAGGTGTCCTCACCAGCATGCTGGTCTAGATGTCCTGGTGACCAAGCTTACTGAGAAAAGGCAGAATCTGTGGGGCAAAGCAGAGGTCGGTCGGTCTTTCCTTAAGGAATCTTCTAGGAGTCTGTTCCAGAATTTAGTCCCCAAAGTCTCTTTTTAAAGTTTCATAAAAGTGGATCGTGATTGGAAGTGACAATCCCTTCATTATTTTATTCACCACTGAAATCAAATTTCCACCAAATTAATTTTGGTTCATTGGTTTCTGAATCTTTTCTCCCCTTGTTCATCAATCACAATCCCAACACAGCCCTTGGATTTCATCAGTAGTCCTTTTTGTTTGGACTAATTCAGTTTTTCCATCTCCTCCTTTGTACACCTCTTCTATCAACATTCATGGTTACATGTTATTGCAATATTTTATGAACTTGCACTGGCTTTCCAACAATTGGTCTTACAGTCGGAGTAGATCTGCTAATGCAACCCACACACTTTTCATTTAATCTTGTTTTTCCAGGGAAGGTGAAGCAATAGGAGGAGACAAGGATCTTAACTGGATACTCCATGGCTTTGCACATGTGCAGTGCAATTCAGAGATCCAGAAATTTCCAAAACAGAGTGTGGTAGCTATCAGACTGCTCTTAAACTGTTAGAAAGTTTCCATTGTGTGCAACACAGCTGACAGGTTACACATTAGTCATTCTCTGACAGCTGAGCTAATCAGACAGCAAGGGAGTTTGGAAATTATAAATAGAGGAGTTTAAAAGAGACCTGTAGACTCAGCTAGTGATCTGGGCAACCAAAAATTACGTTTTCTCTGAAAGCAAGTTCCCAATCTTTGTACCAGTCCAGTGCTCTTCCAGCTTTATTTACTAGGGAAGCCCTTCATTCGGATACTTTTCCGTCCATGACAGTGTGTTTTACAGACTTAGAGGGAGAGGCCTTTGTAGCCTAAAGGCTACAGAGCCACTGAAACTTATATTTAGGTACCAGTTAGTTGCTCTATACTGGGATTCGATCTCCATTAGAAATGAGTCAGCACTTAGTGGGGTGAAGGTTTGTGAATTCTTGCCTGATTTAGCCGCTGTTAAGGGGAGAAAACTTTGCTCCCGAGTGACAGACTTATAGAGTTCCAAGTACTTGATATTTTATATGTTGATCCCGAAACCTATACATTTCAGATACAGGTTGCACATTTCTGTTTCACCAATTACTGAGAAGACCACTTAGGGTATGTCTACACTTGCAACTTAGGTCAACTTAAGGATGCTTAAGGTGCATATCTTCTTGTGGGAGAAAAGCCCACTTCAACAAATGCTTTGAAGATGGGGAAGTTACAGAATGGGAGGAAATTAAATGCAGGGAATTGTATGACATAGGATCAGGTCAGGTTGTAACAGCAAATCAGAATAAGTGTTGGGATTCAAATACTGGGGAACAGCATATAGAGGAAGGTGAGGTCAAATCACCTGTTGTAATGAGAATAAAATCCATAGTCCCTGTTTAACCCTGAGGCAACAGAGTCAAATTTACATATAAGTTCCAATTCTGCAGTTTCTTTTTGAAGCTGTGATTTGTTATTCATTTGTTTGAGCACTGCTGTTAACCTAGAATGCACATCAAAGGTTTGCTTTGCTATATTTGGGGGACAAAGAAGACACCTTGTCACCCTTCACTAAATGAAATAAAGTAGAGTGGTTTTGCTTAATGAAAAATGGTTGTCAACCAGTCTTGGCTGAAAATACTGGAGAGAACTTTGTATGAGACAAGTTTCTTTAGAGAGGAGAACAAACAGAGTACTGTGGCACTTATAAAGACTAACAGATTTATTTATTGCATGAGCTTTCGTGGGAGAAAATCTGACAAAGTGGCATTTTTCTCCCACAAAAGCTCATGCAAAAAATAAATTTGTTAGTCTTTATGAGTGCATCAACACTGTCAACTTAGGTCAACTTAAGCATCCTTAAGTTGACCTACACAAAGCCGTGTCCACACTGGGCTTTTATTAAGTCGACTTAGGCGCTACCTTAAATCGACTTAATAACAGCTTAAGTCAACTTAATAACACCACCTCTGAAGGTAGACTTAAGCCTTAAATCGACTTATTAAGTCGACTTAAAGCCAGTTTGGATGGGGAATAGCGCTAAGTCAACCTTATTAAGTCTACTTAAAGCCAGTGTGGATGGCTATGTCTACTGTTAAGTCAATTTAACAAGGTCGTCTTAAGTCGACTTAAAGTATAGCCACTCTGTTAAGTCAACTTAACAATGTCAACTTTAAGTCGACTTAAGGTCGACCTTGTTAAGTTGACTTAAAAGAGTCGACTTAACTTCATAAGTGTAGACATAGCCTATAAGTGCCACAGGACTCTTCGTTTTTCTGCAGTAGACAAACACGGCTACCCCTTTGCAACTTTAGACAGGAGGTTAACTTCTTTGTTAAGTTCATATCTAGAAAGTCTGTTACAGTTTGTTTCAAGTGTAACCATTTGTTTGCAATATTCTTACTACCACTTGAATCTGTATTCTTTTATAATAAATTTATTCTTGTTTTCACTAGAAATGTGCCTAAATATTTTGGTGTTAAGTGAAGGGATACTTCTGAATTGAATCTTGCAAATTGATGTGTACTATTCTTTTGGGAACAGCAGTTATGCTAATTCTGGGAGTGTTTGGTGGATAAGGGGCTGGAAAATACAGGGAAGACTCTAAGGACTCAGGGGGTAGATAGGTGTGTGTTCATTGCTACTATGGGGGACCCGGAGAGTACTGCTTGTGCTGTCAGAGCCTGATGGTTCCACAGTGGGCACATACAAGACTTCTTCATAGTAAGAAGTGGTGGTGAGATATCTCTCAACCTTAGTTAGATATAGGGGGCATCGCAAGCAGAAGAATGGTCCTATGATGAGGATAGTATACTTGGCCTTTCAGAAAAGCCTTTGACAAGGTCCCTCATCAAAAGTTCTTATGCAAAGTAAGAAGTCACGGGATAAGAGAGAAGGTCCTCTTCTGGATCAGTGACAGGTAAAAAGAATAAACCACCAGTTTTCACGGTGGAGAGAGATGAACAGCAGTGTCTCCTAAGGATCTGAGCTAGCATACCTTTCAATATGATCTGGAAAAACAGGTAAACAGCAAGGTCTCAAAGTCTGCAGATCAACAGAATTAGACAGTTAAGTCCAAAGCTGATTGTGAAGAGTTACAAAGGGAACTCACAAAACTGAGTGACTGAACAACAAAAGGGCAGATGAAATACAGTGGTTGTATGTATTAGCAATACACATTGGAAAACATCACCCAACTGTACATATACAATGATGAGGTCTAAATTAGTTGTCACCACTCAACAAAGAGATCTTGGAGTCACTGTGGATAGTTCTTTGAAAACATCTGCTCACTGTCCAGTAGGAGTCAAAAAGGGCTAACAGAAAGTTAGGAACCATTAGAAAAGGAATAGATGAAAAACAGTAGGCTCATAATGCCCCTTTACAAATCTACGGTACACCTACACCTTGAATGCTGCGTGATGTTTTGGTTGTCCTATCTCATAAAAAGATATATTAGAAATGGAAAAAGTACTGAGAAGGGCAATAAAAATGATTAAGGATACGAAACAACTTCTATACCAAGAGAGATTAAAGAGATTGGGGACTTTTCAGCTTGCAAAAAAGATAATTAAGGGGGGATATGAAGAGGTCAATGAAATCATGCACAGTGTTTAGAAAATGAATAAGGTTTGTAACACATGAACTAGGGGCCAACTGATACATTTAATAGTCAGCAGGTTTGAAACACATAAGGAAGTACTTTTTCACACAGCGCATGGGCAGTCTATGGAATATGTTGCCAGCAGTTGTTGTGAAGGTCAAAACTATAATGGGATTCAAGAAATAATTATGTAAGTTTGTGGCAGATAGTTCTCAGTTCCCTATCTATAAAATGGGAATAATAGCAGTTCACAGGTACATTGGGAGGCTGCATATATTAAAAATTGTGAGGTAGTCAGATAGTGTGGTGATGCAGGCCTTACGAGTATCTAAAGGAAATGTGTAAGGTTCACCATATACTAACATGCTTTGCTGATTGATGTCCTAAATCCAAATTTAGCAATTTGTGCATTCAGTGTGATTCTTTCCATGACAATCAATTCAAGGGTCATTATTTCAAACAATTTAGGCACCCCTGCACTCCAGGGTTTGTAGGGACTCAGTCAGCATTAACACCTGAAAGGAGGAAAATGAAAGGCAAATTAATATCTGGGAACCATTATTAATTTGGAAGGTAGGAGGGGAATATATCCCTTTGATATTGTTCTTTGGTAGAAATCGGGGTTAAAACACAGAAAGCCAATTCTGCTAGGATTGACTAAATCTGCTAGTATTGACTAAATCTGTTAACATTTGGAAAATCTGTTCAGTTAAATGGAGGCAAGCACCCAACTATTTGAATACTTACCTGGGTGAGATTTCCTGGGTTGGCAAAATACGGCTGGAAAGCATGTAATAACATCCTTTCTCTTGGGACTCTGGCATTTTCACTTCTGGTCTTGACTGAAACATAGATATCTTGCACTGAAAAAATTACTAAAAAATTACGCTGACACTTTCAAGCTTCAGTACAGGATTATCTTGGATTCAGCTCATATTCTGGTGAAGGTTTGCGGAGAGAGGAGTCTTATTTTATCCAGATTTTTTTTCTCTCCCCTTAACTTTCAGTAATGGCATTATTCATATGACTAGTAATTAGAGTTGGTTGACCATGTTCTCCTCCAAAATCCACCCCACCCAAAAAGAAAATTGCACCATTTCCCAGCTAAGATCCACCAATAAACAGCTTTAGTCACTGCTACCCACCTATTCTCCTGTGATGGGTCTTTTCTCTGTTTATCTAAATGCATGAGTAAGATATTGTTGGTTTTTTTATTATTATAAAACAGTGTGATAAAATATGTGGGCAATCAGATTTTATGTTCATTACATTTTGATTACCATTTTGCAGAGCTGCAATAATATTTACAGCC
The DNA here is from genome assembly GCA_007922175.1 of Pelusios castaneus. Classification (NCBI taxonomy): domain Eukaryota; kingdom Metazoa; phylum Chordata; order Testudines; family Pelomedusidae; genus Pelusios; species Pelusios castaneus. Next base: position 21,290,768 of record ML685784.1, read on the forward strand.
TATGCACTGGAGAGGGTTTAATCTTTAAATTGCTTTATAAACATTTACCCTTAATTTCAGTTCAGCTTTCTCAATATTTCCCCCCTTAAAATGTTCTATTTTGCTAATGATGTGTAACGATCCTCAAAAACATCAGCTTTTGCAAAGGTTTACCAATGTAAATAATGCTGGAAGGTGCTGAGTCTGTAATTCCAATCCAGCCATAAATTAACTTCAAACACATGAATAATCCATTATACTCAATGGCCTTTATTAAGAAAAGTGCCTCTATTCAGGAGAGTCAATGGGAATTAAGGAGATGTTTGAAGCTAAACATGTACATAAATGGATTGGGACCACAGCATATAGCACAGGGGCGGGCAATAATATTCTGAAGGGGGCCGGGAGAGAGCTAGCCGGGGGCTGGGTGTGGGGTGAAGAGTGGGGCTGTTGGGCGTGGGACTGGAGGCAAGCTGGGGGGGGGGAGCCAGCAGGGGGAGGCGAGAGCCTGTGGGGGGGAGCTGCCAGGGAGACAATGGGTGAGTTTGTGGGGGGTGGGAGGAGAGCGAGTGGGGAGGGGGCGGAAGGGCCGGGGGCAAAGGAAAGCTAGAGTGGGAGGAGGGTGGAAGAGGGCAGCACAGTGCTGGCTTGTGGGGAGCAGAAGGAGCCACGCAGAAGCAACCTGCCCTGGCCGGAGCACCACCACCGCAGCACCAGTTGGGGGAGCGGAATGGGCTGCACAGAGCCGGCCCTTAGTGGCGCGTGGCACGGGAGGAGGGCAGGGTACCTCTACACCAGCCCTGCCTGAAGAACTTTGAGAGCAGATGGGGGCAGCACAGTGGCAGCACTGGCCCATCCTTGTGGGGGCAGAAGGGGGCAGGAGAAAGCAGGCTAGGGGTGGTGGGCCTCAGGTGGGCTGGATGCAGCCCGCGGGCCGTATCTTGCCCAACCCTCATACAGCACCTTTCAGGATTGAGCCCATCAATTTGGGGGAGGGAGGGATAAACAAACATTTTTCTTCCTTCCCAAAATGGGAATTGCTATTAAAATCTGTCATCTCATAAATCTCAGAGGCTTAATCTGTGAGGCAATAGATTCAACAATTCATACTTCAGTGAAGCAGTGCAATCTGATCAAAACAAGAGAGGTTTCATATTTTCATCCAGCATCTCTTTGTAGTTTCCGTTTCATTTGTTGCACTGGCATATTCCTATGAACCAAGTTTGGTAGATGTAAAACAAACACAGTTAAATTACTGTCACTGACTTCCCTTTAAAAGACAGTGCTAACACTTAAAAGAGTAAGAGAGGGAGCGAGAGACTCCATTCCCTCTGCTTTATCCATAGGCAGGTGACCCAGTCTTTTTTCAGGTAAGAACAAGAGAAACGATGGAAATCAATTTCAAGAGGCAAAGGGGTAGCCCTGTTGGTCTAGTTCAGCAAAACAAACAAGTTATTTTAATTCAGACAGTGTGGGTGTGGGATATTAACAACAATTGATGAGAAGGTGAGAATGTTTAAAGAGGGGAAATTTCATACTAAGTTAGCTATTCTAAGTCCCTATTCAGACCCAATCTAATAGTGTTATGTTTGCCTGTTCCACATGGATAGCCGTGTTAGTCCAGTTCAGCAAAACAAACCAGGAGTCCTGTGGCTCTTTTAAAGACTAACCCAAATTTATTTATTACATGAGCTTTTGTGGGAGAAAAGCCTACTTCATTGGACTCTTTGGTGATGGAGAACTTGCAGAATGGAAGGAAATTAAATGCAGGGAAGTGTATGACATAGGATCAGGTGAGGCTGTAACAGCAAATCAAAATAGATGTTACAATTTAAACACTGGAGAACAGCATATAAAGGAAGGTGAGGTCAAATCACCTGCTGTAATGAGAATAAAATCCATAGTCCCTGTTTAACCCTGAGGCAACAGAGTCGAATTTACATATAAGTTCCAATTCTGCAGTTTCTCTTTGAAGCTATGATTTGTTATTCATTTGTTTGAGCACTGCTATTAATAAGTTGTCAATGGAGTGAGCAGGGAGATTGAAGTGTTCCCCTATTGGTTAAGAAAGCTTATACTTTAAATAAATTTGTTAGTCTTTAAAAGTGCCGCAGAATGCCTTGTTTAATTTCAAGAGGTTTTCTTTGACTTTACACAGCAAAGAGCTGTAACATCCTTTCTTGTATTTCCCTTCCATTGTGTAAATCTACTAACTACTGCCCTGGAAGTTCATTGCAGGAAGTGGATGCTTGTTGATATTAAAAAGGTGTGACATCTGCCATACATTTTATTCTTGGCAGGAGATAGACAGGTGACAGTGAAGAACTAGGTCTGGAGGAAAAACATCCACAAATCAGGTAAAGATAGACAGCAGGTCTTGACACAAATGACCTTTATGGGATAGCTTTTCTCAACAGTGTAGTTAATCCACCTTCAAGACAGGAAAAGCTGTTCCATTGACCTGGCACTGTCTACGCATTGGAGCAGGTTGGTATAAGTTATCGCTTTAGGTGTAGGCTTTTCACACCCCTGAGTGACATAGTTATACCGATGTAAGCTCATAGTGTACACCTGTCCTTGGAAAGGCTGATCTTTAAAAAGAGGCCATGACACAACCTTAACCACAGTGGTTCTCCTGCGCCACTCTCATGAGATCACCTAGCTCTGATAAGGCAGCAGATCTCACAGTGCATTAGAAGGTCAACGGCATTATTCCCATTTTGTAGAAGAGGAAATTGAGGAACAGAGAGGCGAAATGACGTGTCCAAGTAAAAAAGCTACTGATAGTTCTGTCTGCTTTATTTCAGTAAATTTTTTAAAGTGTTTTTGTGTCACTTTAGCAAGTCTTACGTGCACCATTGCAACGAATCAGAATGAATGGCTTTCTTCTAACACTGAACAAGGAACATCATTAAAGTAAGGAAAATATTGACTCAAGCTCTCACTTTCTCTCTGCTTCATTGGAGAGCTTTTGCCTGGAACCATCTCCTCTTCAGTCCTCCCTGTCTTCCTGTCACAGATTTAAAGAAAAGCTACACATCCTATCAAGTATTATTTATTGTCTTTAGCACTGGAGTTTCAAGGTGATCCAGAAACCAAATGGTAGCTAAGTGGCATTAAGCCTCATACTGTTGTTTCTAATCCATGTAATCATGTGCTGTAACGGTTTTCTCAAATCTGAGATTTTTAGGTTATTAACAAAAATAAAATGATACAAATCCAACACCAGTTTAAATGCTTTGATGGTATATGCATCAGCATCAGAATATTTCTGAGAATGACTAAGTAAAATGTTCTGAAAGACAAAACAAGCAATCTTGGGTGAGAAATCCAGGTATTGTTCCGGTGGAATATTAATTTCATGAAATCGCCTGACTGCCAGATACTGTACTTTCCTCTAGCTGAAGCAGAATAATAGACTGAGGAAAAACTTCCGAGGAATGCTTCTTTGCCCTCTTTTTGTTGCTCATTCTGTCCCATTATAGCTCATCCTGGAGCCTTTCTGACAAACATTCAGTCATTGGCTGCATTTTAAAGAAAGATTGACCAATCAGTACACTGGGTCATTGTGGTGGGTATAAATTACTGCACTATACGTATTTTTTTAAATTGATCACTCGCTAAGTGTTTCAACCTGTATATTTCCAGAGCGGCGAGATTGCTATGGAAATAATTGATGTTTTGTTTCGTTATTCTGTGCTTGTACAGCACTTAACACAATGGGGTGCTCATCCACAACTGGGGTTCTTTAGTGCAATGATCATACAAATAAAAATAATAATAATTTGAATCTGGTCTTTCTCACAGTCTTGAATCCACTGTGAGCAATCTGAATTTGTATTTGGAATTAAAGTTCTGTGGACAAAGGTATTAACATCTGGATTTTCTGATGTTTTCATACCACTCACTGTTCTGGTTGAATATGATGCCTCCTTGATCTAGTAGAACTTACATTTTCTTAAGTCTCCTGAGTCATAGCTTGATTTAGTATCAGTAAAATGTGAGTAGGTGTAAGGATTCCTACGCTGGTATCATGGGATCTAACTTACACCATTTTATACCTCAGTGCTGAATATGGCTCATTTTATGGCAGTGATAGTGTATTGATTTACTCTATTCATTATTTCAATGGTGTGCTTTAGAGTAGATCAGATACTGAAACCTTCTGGGATGAATCCAATCCTAAATTGAACAGCTAATAAACCACTGGAAATTGTTATCCAACAATATAATAAGCTCTCTTTATTTAATAACATGTCTCCTTTGGGGTACGACTCAGAGTTGTTATATCAAATGAATAATTAGGGCCAATTTTCTGCAATTTGGTACAAGGGTACCCCAGCCAACACCTATCCATACAAAGCTGATTCAAACTGTGTTGCATTACATTGGGTATTATTTTTAACCATGAGTATTGCAGAAACTTTTGTAGCAAAGGACAGTGACTTACGGAAATGCTCTTCTTAGGGTTGTGATCATTTGTCAATTCTACCATGTTTCACCATAAATAGGTATGCTGTCAAATGAATGGTTAGAAAAGGGGTCCTTGAGCATTCGCGTCAAAGAGGTCAGCAGGACAATGTCGGCCTGATTCATCTGATATGAGGAGACACAGTCAGTGTAAATCACTGTAGCTTTCTGTCATTCCAGGAGCTACTCATGGACATAGGTCTTGATTTAGCACATGCTGAACTTCAAGCATGTCTGGCTGTGGCTGCTTTGCTGAATTCTGATTGGGAAACTTTCTGCACCGTTAGAAATTGCTTAGGGCACAAACAAGGCTTCACCATTCCTGTTTATTCTGGGTAGATTTTTTCATGAATGTCTCCTTTAATATTAAGTGAGTCCCATATGGTTTCGCTCTCTATATTGTTTAGAGAGATTTTTTTTCAGTTGGCCCCTTTTTGTATTCCTTCAACTGCCCAATGGCATGTCTGCCATGGAAGATGCTCTGGCTTCCTTCTTAATGCACCATCCCAGACATTTTCATATTTTTTTTTCTTTCTGGATAACTTTGGAGATAAGAAGGTGTTGAACTCTGACAAATCTTGCTTTTTTTTTTTTTAATTCCCCCTAATATCCAATATTTTCCTAAAGCATTTGTTTTCAAAGCCACTTGGACATCTGTCTGTATCTTTGGTGGGTTTCCAGCATTCATATCCATCTGTTAATGTAGAAATAACATTTGAGTTGAAGACTTATAGTTGAGTCTTTAAGACGCAGATTTTTGATAACCATATTTTGCTTAAACCTCTGAATACAGCTGCTACTTGCCCATTTTTATCATTATTATCTTCTAGATAGATAGATGTATTTCTTTGCCATCTAACTTAATGCTTTAGTTGGAGGTTGCTGAGGTTCTCATTAGATACATTTTATAATAAATAATTATTAACCCTCTCTTTTTGGCAATGTTGGACACCCTTGCAGTGATTGCTTGCATGTTGAATGAGCTGTTACTTAGGAGAATGAGCTTGGTGGCAATCTGAATCATATAGATTTTAATGTATTATTTTTAAAACGACCCAATGCCGATGTTTTATCTGTTCAACCCTTTCTTCCTTCATTGTCAATTTGCAGAAACGGGCCCTTAAATTATCAAACAAATTGATATCAAATGAATGCTATGAAAGTATGTTGCCCTGCTACATTACGGATAAGAAGATCTTTAAAAAGAAAAGGCAATTTTGTTATACTGGAGCAGTTGACATAGTCACATAGTTCTAGCCTTCCACTATCACTGACAAATTATCAAAGACGGAACAATCAAGTAGCAAGTCAGCACCATGGACATTCTGATAATGGAGGAGTTGGAAGGCAGGGTTCGATTCTCAGTTGGTGTAAAAACTGCCCCCACTTAAACCAGCTGGAAATCATGCCCTCTGCACAGCAGTTACCGTATTCCTTGTATTTCACAAAACTTTACTACATTAACACACACCACTTCTTAAATAACACAATGGTATAATTTAGTGCCCCGGTGATGCCATACTTCTAATTGCTGTATAACAGGTAGGAATAGTTGCTCCCTGCCCTGAAGAACATATGCCATTTTAACCTCCATGGTCTTTTAAGGGTCACTTGGTAAGGACCGGAAGACCCTTGCCTTATCTGCTGCTCTATACAAGCTTAATGATTATTTTATTTGTTCTTCTGCTGAGATGGTATTGAGTTTCTTTATTCCCCTTCAGTTTGCTGCTTTGTTTAATCAGAAGAGTTTTCCACATAGTCAGCATTTCTGTATCTTCCTCTAGAATTGTTTTTCTCTGGCCTGTGAAGCTTGTAGATATTGCTTTTAAATCATGGCTCAGATAAAGTGGTAAAAAGGATCTTCTGATTTTAATATCACTCTCAATCCTGGAAGAAAACTCTTGAACCGGACTGTGATGGCTCCTATTTCACTCACTCTTCCTATGATGTGTCATCAGTTATTTATTATTTTGTTTCTTTTTGAAATCAGGATGTGTAGGGAGGGTTGGCTTAGAAAGAAAGGAAAAAATAATGTTTTCATTATGTGTTTGGACAAGGCCTACATTTTAAGTGCTCAGTTTCAGAATCCGACAAAACATTGTTAGAGCTTAAATGACTTCTTAATAGTCCTGGGCAATTTAGATGCACTTAGAATGTGACATAGCTTCCACTGCAGACCAATTGTTGGAAGGAAGTATCATTTATCAAAATGTTTTCCAAAATGCTCGGTTTTTTAAAATGTCTCACAAACCTACACATCAGTGTCAATCCCAACGTTCTCCTAAGTGTTTAAAAGATATGCAATACATTTTCTTGTTATTGCATGCTCCGTTTGTGCCTCAGAAGTAATTTTGCAAACTGGTTTTGAAGCCTTATGTTTATGGGGATAGTCTCAAGGTACAAAGCATTTTAATCCCATCCTCCTGCGAACTGGGAAACCAACGATTAACTTCCAAATTGAAGCAGTTTTCAAAGTCTGTTCAGCTGCAGTCTTTGTAAACAAACTAATCCATCAGTCGATATCAGCACTGCATGGGAGAGGGCAAAATAATTTGATGGATACCGGCCAGTAGAAAGATAGTGAGCAAGTTGAATAAATTAATGGGAGTTATTATTGGAAAAAACATAGGGCCATTGAAATGAAATGTTTTCATTTTGCTGTTTGAAATGAATTCTGGCTTCAACATTTCTCATGACTTTATTAAAAACATTTGCATTTTAGGGGCCTTTTTATGGTGCCTAAAGAAAACATTTAGTTTGACCCAAAATGAAATTTTTTTGCAGCTGTTTGATGTGCAAATTTAATTTTTATCTTTCAATTTCCAGAGAAGTGAAAAATCAGTTATTTGCACAGCTGTGTTCACCACTTCCAATTATTGATCTTAGAAGTTGTGGAACCTGATAATTGCTTCCCTCCATTAGCTTTATTATTTGCATTACAATAGCACCCAGAGGCCCCAATGGATCAGAGCTACGTTGTGCCAGGAACTGTATATATATATATATATATATATATATATATATATATATATATATATATATATAGTAACAGACAGACCCAGCCCTAAGGATCCAACAGCGAAAGCCAATAAATCAGAATTGTTATCCTCATTTTATGGATAATGGTCTGTGACACAAAGTGAGTAAAAGGCTTTTCCAAGGAAGCCTGTAGCAGAGCTAGAACATGAATTCAGATCTACTGTGGCCTAGGTCAATGTCTTCACCTCAGACTGTTCTTCCTTTCTTGAATATTTAACAATAGGATAAATAGATATCCTAATTTCCATGGGAAGGTAAATGAGTTTTGACCTCTTTAAGGGACCCAGACTGAACCAGGCTTAGAGTCAAGCATTTTTACACCCTATTCTTTGGCAGAGGTCAATAGATTCAGCTTCTCTTTCAGATCTCAGATTTTTTTTCTTTGGGTCCATAATGATTCCTCTGTTCTATTAATGCTCTTACTTATTCCCCACAGTTATTATTTTAGAATAACTAACTTTGCTTCCAAAACCCAACTTTGTAGTGGATAGGTGGGGGGAAGGAAAAGGTCAAGAAAGAGCAACATAAAAAGATTCAGAAGTAGAAATGCTGTTGTAGGGGCATGATCTTTTACAAACCAATTCAGAGTTTAGCTAGGTTGTTGAGTATAGGAACAGACAACAAGTGTCCAGAGCTGAGAAGTAATTTATTGTTTTTCTCCAATATTTGACACTTCGAGTCACATCATGTCAGTCAGTGAAACCGAACGAACGTATCGACACAACTGAATATAACTCAGCATAAAAAATAAATTCCAGGTGTGTTAAAGTGGCCTTTTCTTCAGATGTCTAACACATTCAAATAGCTAGTCTCTGTTTCAGAACAATAGCAGCGGATGGAAGCAAAACTAATGACGGCGTGTGCCACTTCTCATCAAAACAGCAGATGCAGAGGTTCTCTAGCTACCTGAATTATTTACAGTTCATTTGGCAAATCTTTACTAATGTCTGAGGCTTTTATGGATCTCAGACATATATCTGAGAAAAATGCACCCATATTCATGCACCTGCATATTTTTAATTATGGATTGTGTAACTGCAAGTCATTTAGAACTTTTGGCTGAATTGTCCAGACAGTAATTTGACGTTCTTTTCAAACCACAGCAGAGCATCACGCATCTTTCCAAGCATGTTCATTTTAATCCAAAGCCATTAAAACAGGATGTGATTTAATTGCAAAGAAACACAGGAACCATGATACTGACACAGAGCCATGCTTTCTCTGTCCTGGCTCTGGCTGCAGTCCTGTGTTTGGATACAATGGTATTGTATCCTTTGCAGTTAGTGGAATTCCAGTCAGGTGCAAGGGCCTTCCTAGCTGATCCTGGTGCAGGATTATGTTCTATGGCTATGTCTACACTTGTAAATTTAGGTTGACTTTAGCTAAGTCGACTTAGCACGTTCACACCTAAATTTAAAGTCGACTTTGGGGAGGACTTACAAAATGGACCTAGAACATCCACACTTGATGCCTAGGTCGACTTCTAGGGGCTAGGGGGACCTAGGGCAGGTCCACGGTGGCAGAGGGGGCACCCCTTGCCCAGTGCCAGGGGGCTCAGACTTTGTCCCATTGTACATGGGTACAATGGGGCAAAGGGGGACAGGGACCCTGGCAAGGCATGTGGGCAGGGTTCTGCCCTGTGGGGGGGGGCATGCCAGGCTGTGGCTGTGTCCCCCCTCCCCCCACGGCAGAGAGGGCAGTGGTGGAGTCCTGGAGTAGCCCTAAGTCGACTTAGGGCTACTCCAGGTCTACACTGGCTTAAGTTGACTTTTAAAAGTCACCTTTAGGCTTAAGTCGAAGTAAAAGTAGGTTTAATAAAGTCAACTTAATTTTAATTAAGTCAACTTTATTTTCCTTAAGTCAACTTAAGCAACTTGCTTAAGTCGACTTAAGGAAACTGTAGTGTAGACACAGGGTAAATTAATTTACAAGTGTAGACACACCCAATGATAGTAATCCAAGGCAAGAGAACCCTCCTATGTGTCTCATGCAACTATTTACACATCATACACATTAATTCATAAATAGTAAATTTTCCTGTGGAAATCATCCTGGCATCCTTGTTTTATTTTCCTGAGCACACATGAGTCTGCACTTTGTTGCTGCACACATGTGCTAAAATTCTAATATTTGCATGTGGCCCTAATGAGTGCATACAAATGTTGTCCTGAATCTGTGCCCACAAAAGTCTCGGAGATGAATGGACATTTTATAGGGACACTAAGGACACCCAGAGCAATACGAGTCAAATGCAAACATTTTGCAAGGATGTGAAAACCTTAAATTTCAGGATTTAAACCAATCTTTATTTGGGATTACGAGGAAACCTTCACTGAGGGCCAGTTATTTTGCATCTTCCTACTGCTAGGTTTCTTCCACCTTCCTTTGATGCATCAGCTGCTGGCCATTGACAGAGATATGATACTGGGCCAGATGGACTCCAGTCTGATATAATACAGCAATTCCTATATCCCTGTGTAATTTTTTTGTAGGTAAAAGTTTTTGTAGGTACAAATGCTGCCCACTTATTTTCACAGGTGTTAGCCTATTTAATGCAGTGGATTTTAAACTTTTTTTCTCAGCACCCAGTTTAAAAAAAAATCATTTATGTCTGTGACCCAGCAACTGCATCTTTTAGCAATGCATTCCAGTCTTTTGGCAGAGGCAGCAGGAGCCTCCGTGACCAAGTACCTGAGGGTCTGTGATGCAGTAGTTGGTCCTGACCCGTGATTTGAAACCACTGATTTAAAGGGCACTCACCAGGATTAGTGAAGTAGTGTTTATTATTTATATTGTAGTAACACCTCATAAGCCCAGATCTGAACCATGACTTCATTATACTAGGCACTGTACAGACACACAACACAAAGACTGCACCTTCTGCAAAGAGCTAGATTATTTGCAAGTATTTACACTCACAGATGCAAGAACATGAGCGTGTAATAATGTGCAAATAGAAATGGGGACTGAGGGTGAAAATCTCAGCAATGATTTTTTAAAGCATTTTGAAATTATGAATCACTGTTATTTGTTTTATTTATTTCTATCTGTTCCCTATGGGAAATTTCTTCCCAGTGGAATTGGTGTTTCACTTATGCTTTTAAATTTGATGATTGACACACAGCTCTTGTCATTATATCCTGGGGCAGGGGAATGGTGATGCAGGGCCAAATTCCTTGCCGAATGACCCCGTACAGTCCCGTGCAAATTTTCAAAAGGGTGGTGACCCAGAGGTTGGGTTATTAGCCCAGGACTTTGTAGACTTTCAAGTTCCTGTTTCACCCCTGACTTCTGGTGGATAAGTCACAGAGCTAGGTATTTAAAAATGTTAGGCACAAAAAGATGTTAGGTGCATAGGTGCTTTTGAAATTCAATTCCTGCTAGGTACCTATCTGCATCTTTAGACACCAAATACCTTTCTAAAAATCCTCTGCTTCTCTGTACTTCGGAGAGGAGATAATAGCATTTTTCTAGCTGAAGAGACTGAGTGGTAATGATGAAATACATTAATCATTGCAAAGTGCTCTGATGTTATGGTGGTGGGGGCCATATAAGTATTTTAGATAGATATTCTAATAGATTGATAATCTCATATTCTTTTTCCCTTTTGCTAAACAACTTGGTGAATTACATCACAAGGAATAAAGCAGCCCTCCTCTACAACTGAAGAACCAAGGACCTTGGAACTTCGAAGATGTAAATCTGAAGCTATAGAAATTTGCATATGACCTCTGTCTTTTTTACTGAATTGAGCCACAAAACTGATTCTGCAATCAGACCACCTTAATGCTTAGAGTCCTTTGAATTAAATTGGAGCTGGACTAGAATAATCGAGAGGAGAATGTGGCTTAAAGTGATTTTCAAGTATTTAATTTAAATCTCACAGTATCTCTGTGAGCTAAGGAACTATAATTAAACCCATTTTACAGAAAAAAATGGAGGCACAGATAAATTTAATAACTAAGGTCTTAAAAATCAGTTGTATAGGCTGGATTACATCTGTCATGATGGAACTGGTGTCATTTGACTCCCCTTTTGTACCACAGAGCTTGGTCTGATGAGTCTGCATTGCATTATATAAGATATAGTCACCCAGGGAGCATGGCCCATATGAGACACAGATGACCCAAACTACAATTTACATAAGTCAAGAGAAATGCTGTTTTTCTCAAAAACAAGTGTTTCAGGTCAATCCAACAAAGTGAAACATAACATTTCTGTTTTATTAATGTTCATTATTTTATTTTATTTTATTTGGCTTTAGCAGAAAACACTGAGAACAGAACATATTAATGTTTAACGGCGATCCGGGCTTGATCCCAGACTTAGGCCCACCCTGTTCTCTGGGCCCCAGGTCAGGGACCCTCTGTGCAGCAAGCTCTGCACTGACCTCCTCCCACCACTCTTTGATAAAGTCTGTCTCCCTAAGCCACTTTCCCCAGAGCCCCCAGTCTTATATGAACTGTATCTTAGGGACATGCCTCAGTCTGCTTCTGGCCTATTGTTCCGGAGTTTCAGTTCCTGTCTTCTCCAGGCCCCTTGTTTCAAGACCACTTCAAGGGACCTCTACCCCTCTGATTCTGGCCTCTTGTCCCACAGCTGCAGACTCCATCCTCTCCAGGCCTCTCATCTCAGGACCACTCTTCTGGACCTCTGTCCTTTCTGGCTGCCTTCAGGACCCCAGCTCCTGGTCAGCTCCCAATGTTCCCCTGTGAGCTCTCCAGTGTGCTGGCTTTCTTAGCCAGCCAGCCAGGGATCGAGCGCACGAGTGCAAGAGAGAGAGCGCGCGCGAGAGAGACTTCCAACTAATTGAAATGGCTCTGCAGCTCCCTTTATATACAGGGTTCCTGGCCCCACACTGGCCAAGCAGCCCTCCCTTCTGATTGGCTGCTCCACAAGCCCTTTTTAACCCTTTTTGGGCCTGAGCGGGGTAAACCACCCTGCTACACCAACATAAACCTCCCTTGCTACAATTTAAGTCCACTGCTTCTTGTCCTATTATCAGAGGTTAATGAGAATAATTTTCACCCACCTCCTTCAAATAACTTTTCTGTACTTGAAAATTGTTATCAAAAGTAGCTCCAGTTCCATCACAGTGCCTAAAAAGAGCAGATTTCTTATTTCCTCCGAGGTTTTCTGGGTAACCAGGAAGTATGGGATTTAGTTGAGCAAGGATGCACAAAGGAAGAATGCCTTGCATTTCTTTACTTTGCATATCCACACACTGGCTGGCTAGCATCCGACTCTGACTTTTTATACTTCATATGAACAGCCCAGATAACTGTGTGGCAAAATATCTATTCCCTACCAAATAAGGGACAAGAAAATTAAGAGATAGAAATAGAAATGAAATTAGTGAAATGGAAAAAGACAAACTTATATGTAAACTATCTGTATGATGAATGGACACTATAATCTTAATATTACCTCAGTTACTACAGTAAACTTCAATAAATGACATTTTAGAAGGCAAACATCCAATACGACATATGCTACATGATTTGATTGGAAGAGTAACAATGACATGCGATGGACAAATCATCTGTATAGCTAGCAAAGGCTGAGGGAAAAGAGAATGATTGAGAGTTATATTGAATTTATGATGCTTGTAAAGACACAGTTACACTGGATGGCATGTAATATTAGCAATTTTCTTCATTTCTTTTAAACAACAGCATCATTCATAAATAGTACAAGTTTTTTCAAATCTCCTTTTTCCTATGTTTTCATTTTTACAAACAAACAATTTAAGCCTTTTTCAGCTGAAATGTTATTTCGAAGCTAAATAAACTATTTTTTTTCCATCTCTTGACCTTTTTCAGCAGAATTTCAGCCTTCTTGGACAACCATAGACAGAGCTAGGATGAGGTGAAAAAGCAACCTAGTAAAGCAAAAAAGAAACAACTTCATTATAATTAGACTTCGATCCTGCAGTCCTTACTCAGGCAAAACACTTCGTGATCTCAATCCTCAAAACTGAACAATTAGTCTTGGGTAGATTAGATTTTTAATGTTATGAAATCGGATGAGTCAGATTGATTTCCAAGTCTATATCTAGATCACTTTAATTCCTTGTATTATCAGGAAATTGAATACAATTAGATACTAATTATTAGTGTTAGAAAATATAATGGCTGTAGAAATCCAGACTCATGATGGCTTCATTTAATACTTTATAATATTCACACCTTATCAATTGGTTGATTGCCAGAGAGAAGTAATAATAATAGAATAAACCAGCTGAAATGTGGAACTTATGTTTTTTAACTTCCCCACTCAGTGCAATTTAATTATTAACAACAGAAAATATTTCTTATCACTTTTTGGACAGAGTGGATGCATTTTCTCTTTGCTCCATGCAGGAGTTCACCACAAATTTTATATACTTACTTCTTATTTACTCCTGGATACGAAGTGGGATTTTCCTCCATGAAAGCTCATATGATAAATAAATTTGTTAGTCTTTAAAAGTGCCACAGGATTCCTTATTTGTTTTGCTGACCTAGACTAACACAGCTACCCCTTTGCAACTTAAAACACCAGAGAGTTTGAATGGCTACATTTCCCTGTATAGGTTTGTATAGATCGGGTTATAGATTCAGAGCTTCTATTAATCTTAATGGGAATTGTGTGTCTACAACCACATAGATAGCTTTTGAAGACCTCAGCATTCCTTTTTAAAATCCAACTGACTATTACTGTCAATTGCTTTTTAAAATCAAATCCTTCCTCCTCTAATTATAACACAGGATCTTTCTACACCCACTCCTGGAAGTATAATCTTGATTCAAGGATCGGAATTAAGCCAGAATTTAGTCATCATCTTTAATTTCCAAGTCAAGAAGTTGAAGAAGCTGAGATGTTATGATTCCTTTTTGGGGACTGAGTTACAGAATTAAAATAGACCCATTCAAAATGAAGGCTTTTTTTTCTGACAGAAATTGTTTAAAATAGTTCATTCTATATTTAGTTAACGTTAAAGCCAAGTTTGCTTTTAGAACTGTATTAACAGTAAACCTATGATTTGCATCTTGGAATTAAATCTTTGACACTGTGGGAAAAAAACAACAGAGAAGCCTGTCTTTCATTACCTTTGTTTGTCAGGGAAATTGATATTCTGTTGCGCTCATATTTTACATATAAAGCATTAGAAGGCATTATGTTGAGTCAGTACTTATTTAGTACTGTATTTCTCTGAAATGCTTTGCTTCTAACTTCCGTAAAGCATATACTAACAATGCTATGGCAGAGAGTAAATGGCAGATGGTATTTTTGGTATTTCTGTTGATTCAGAGGAAATATTTAGACATATCAAAAGAACCAATAGACTTCTTATTTATATAGGCCCCAATTTAGCAAAGTTCCTAAGTGAATGTTCAACTTTAAGATATATGATTAAATAGTTTGTGGAATGGGGAAGGCAGTATTTATATACTTTAAGCAATGGGATTAATTGCTTTGCTGAACCAGGGTCTTAAAAACTAGTGGTGTTTCCTTTTCAATCTTCCAGAGTTCTGGTCAGCCATTCATCATTGGTACAGATTGGCGGGGGGCGGAGGGGGTTGGAGTTCCTTTACTGAAGTTCAGATGTCACCATTTTTATAATTCTTCCTGAAATTTCTTGTCATTTAAAAATGTGTCTAATGGTAGTTACTAGTGCTGGATGGATAGCTGTACACAACTGTTTAAACCAAAGACCGCAGAGCAGGCTTATCAGAAGCAGTACACTCAGGTCTATACTGCAGGTCATGGGATCAACCTCTATGGATGCTCCGGGTCATGTTTGTTACAGTAGTCCTATGTTATTGCTCCTGGGCAGAATGCAGATATACAGAAGTTTGAAAAATAATGACCCTCACCCTTAGCTGAGTTTTAAGCTTTTTTTTTTTTTTTTTTTTTTTAAAGAGCTGGCTGGTTTCTGAAGCATTCAGGTTCATTTTGATTCAATTGATCAAATAGTTCCATGTTTTGCCTGGAGTTTCAGAGAATTCTTACTTTAGTCAAACATATTTGCCCATTCGTATGAAAGCGTATATTTTGTTGGGTTGAAAACACTTATCGAAACAATTTACTATCCTACTCTTTATAATCATGGATTTGTGAGGGGAAAAGTGAAACATAAAAGGCATCAATCATATATTTCAGTGAGACAGTCCTGTTGTCTTGGAAATGCAAGAATTTCACATCTTGACTAAAGAAACCTACTGAGCTACAGGAACATATGGGTATTTTTATAACATACTCAGGCTATTCAGCTTCATGGATGCATGGTCACACAAAGAAAAGAAAAAAAAGGAAGAAAAAGAAGTCAGAAAAATAAGGTTAAAATATATATGTTAAATTGGCCCTTTCAAGTGGCCTTTTTAATTAAATTTTTAAATATATATCTTACAGCACAAACAGTCATGTACTAAGCTACATATTTAACATAAAAACAAAAATAGAATATACTACATATGCGCAATACAGCTTAGATAATATTGCTGTCACTCATGCTAGTAATGTATCTGTTCCATATTCAAGCTGACAAAACTAGATCTAAATATTCATACGGGCCTCATTACAGCAGTGTCTGATCACCTATAATATATTGTACTATTATTTCTGCCTTGTTTCTGCCCTTCTGTTTCTCAAGTTCTGATCTTGCTTTTCTCTTTTCTCCAGAATGGGTGGAGGGGAAAGGTTGCAGTACTTTTCACTCTGACTGAGAAATTAGGCTGGAGTAGATATAGATATAGATATATAGTTTCAAAAGGGAAAGGTGCACCTACATATGTCTGATTTTCCTAGGGTTTCACAGTGCACCACTACCTCTAGTTTGCCTGGTTTTGTTCATGTATGATGTCTGAAAACTATCAATTGCTACAAAAGTCTGACCTAAGTTCAACAAAGATGATTTGTTCCATAGGGGTAGCCAAGTTAGTCTAGTTGAGGAAAACAAACAAGGAGTCCTGTGCCTCTTTTAAAGAGTAACGAATGTATTTATTACATGAGCTTTCGTGGGAGAAAAATCAAAGTGTCAGACGAAGTGGATTTTCTCCTATGAAAGCTCATACAATAAATAAATTTGTTAGCCTTTAAAAGTGCCACGGGACTCCTTGCTTGTAAAGATGATTTGGTGCCTTGATTTTCGGGTTGTCTCTTTTGGTTTGCTTCTTGATCTCATAATGTTGTCCTCTGGATCAAATTTTAAAAAGGAATCTATAAACTTTATGCACATGTTTCTTATAGAAATTGGATGGTTCAAGGATTTCAGTTCCGCAAGGAAACTTTATTAGCTCCTTATTGGAAACAAACAGGCTATAAGATGGTTATGTGCAAAGTTCTCCTTTACAGGAGTGCGGTCAAACCATTGAATGTAAACACATCCCATTGAAGAATATTAGATTTATAACCTAGCCTAGGAAATGGGTCAGCTAGTCATCTGAGATGACAGTTGATCTGAAAGTTAATAACCCCAGCAATATTTAGAAGCTAAAGCATGTCATCAGCATTTTTTCAGCAAAGGGTCTCACTGTTTTATGTGCAGTTAAATATTTGTTATTAAATGTCAGAATATCACATCAAAAACTCCCTTGTCAGGTACAAGAGTGATAAAATCATAGATGTGTTTGACTTCAGAGATACAATATGTTATGATCTTCTCCTGATGGGATACACCAATAAAAGTTACTGGAGATATATAAAAGTAAAAGGTTACTTTCCACACAGGCACTGTGGCCATTAACTTCAGTGAGAATGGTGTGCTTCAAATTAGCCCTGATACATATGGAGTGGTGCCTCACCCGGTATAAATTGGCATAGCTGTATTGGCCTGAATAGAGAAATACAGATTTACAACAGTTGATGAACCCATCCGGTACCTGAAATTTCTACCCATTTGAGTCATAGCTGCTGAGATTCCTAGTGTCAATTTCATAGGAAGTACCAAATTCAACCAAACCACAAAAGAAAATTGGCCACTTTGTTGCAGTGGAGTATCACCTGGAATGAGGACCCAGACCTTTACATACTGCCAATGTTGTAAAATTCAGTACGATTTTTGACAGGACAGTTTTAAAAAAATCATCTTTAAAACCAAATTAATCACTGTCTCAAACAAATGGCCATTCAGTCGACAACAAATTACCTCAATCAAACTGTAACTGATTTTAAACACAAACACCTTTAAGTCAGACAGCTGGAGAAGTTAGATGTTGGCATATGACACTTACATAAAGATACATTTTCCCTTCAGTTGCCCATGAGGGGCTACTACCAAAATCAATGGGGGTACATCTACACTGGCAAATTAGGTCAACTTAAGGAAGCTTAAGTTGACCTAAACAAAGCTGTGTCCACACTGGGCTTTTATTAAATTGACTTAAGCATTTCCTTAAGTTGAATTAAGGAAATCTTAAATTGACTTAATACTTGGTTTTAGGTTGACTTAAGCCTTAAATCGACTTAAAGCCAGTGTGGACAGGGATTAGCGCATAATAAGGTTTACAAGGGGCTATGTCTACACTAGAAAAGTTAAGTCGACTTTGTTAACAAAGTTGACTTAACTTTTCTAGTGTAGACATAGCCTGAGAGCCATTAAAAGTAAAATATCTCCTACGTCATCCTTCTTCTGGTTTCAGAGAACTTTATAAACTCACTCTTGTGAGGCTTAGCTGCTTAATATTTGAAAAGCCATGTAAAAGGAAGCAGAGTGGTTAAAACAAAAGTTTTCCAATTAGAGTGCCTAAAGTTAGACATCTAATCCATAGACAGAGTAAAGGAAAGCTCTGATGTTCAGAGTTACTGAAAACTAGAGCTGCTCTTCGCTTCAGTAGTGTTTGATTAGTTATAAGTAATATATACGCAGAAGGGTAGGAGAGCACTTAGCAGTCAGTGTTACATGTGACGGCTCTAGAATTTAAGTGTAAAGACCCTCAAGAGATAAAATGAAATTCCCTGGTGTCACCACAAACTAGGGCCTGATCTGCAATGCAGGGGGAGGTTGATGAATGCTGTCTTGCATCAACCTAACTGTGGAAATGTCTTCATTTAAATTTGGTTCCCGCTGGCATAAGTGCCTGTGGCTGCGTCTACACTGCTAAATTAAGTTGACTTAATTTACCCTGCGTCTACACTACAGTTTCCTTAAGTCGACTTAAGCAGCTTGCTTAAGTCGACTTAAGGAAAATAAAGTCGACTTAATTAAAATTATGTCAACTTTATTAAACCTCCTTTCAACTAGACCTAAGGCTTAATTCGACTTTTTAAAAAGCCAGTGTAGACATGGCATAGCCCTAAATCGATTTAGGGCTACCCAGGACTACACCAATGCCCTCCCTGCCAGGGTGGGGGGGCACAGGGGGAGCTTGGCATGCCCCCCAAAGGGCAGGGCAGAGCTCTGTGTGATGCTGTCTGGATTTAGGGAAGCATTTATGATATTATTTTCTATTCATATCTCACAAATGCTATAATCCATAGGAGCTATGTCATGTTTGGTATCAATAGAAAGGTAGTAATTTGCTGGGAATGATTATATAGTTTATGCCTAGGAATTGAATTTTTATCAGAAGTTAGGAATTTGGTGTTATATTTATACTTTAACTTGTGTGAATCTGGTGAAATGCCCTAGACAGGAGACTGTCAACAACCATTGTCTCCTTAATGGCTCATCAGGTTTCTCCCTGGGCCATTGTAGGTGGGAGTCTCTACAACCATTGTGTCCTTAATGTTAAGGAAGCTCCCACCTACCAGGGAGAAACCTACCAGGGAGAAACCTGATGAGCCATTAAGGAGACAATGGCTGTTGACAGCCTCCTGTCTAGGGTATTTCACCAGATTCACACAAGTTAAAGCATAAATATAACACCAAATTCCTAACTTCTAATAAAAATTCAATTCCTAGACATAAACTATATAATCATTCCCAGCAAATTACTACCTTTCTATTGATACCAAACATGACATAGGTCCTATGGATTATAGCATTTGTGAGATATGAATAGAAAATAATATCATAAATGCTTCCCTAAATCCAGACAGCGTCACACCCTGCCCACATGCCCTGCCAGGTTCCCTGTCCCCCTTTGCCCCATTGTACACAAGGCGTGCCGCACCCTGCCACGGTGGATCTGCCCAAGGTCCCCATAGACCCTAGAAGTCGACCTAGGCATCCAGTGTGGATGCTCTAGGTCGACTTTGTAAGTTCCCCTTTAAGTCGACTTTAATTTTAAGTGTAGACGCACTAAGTCGACTTAAAATTACAAGTGTAGACATAGCCTGTGAGTGCCAGTTTAGTAACGCCATCTCCCTAAGGTGAAAGGACTAGAGTCATGATTTATATAATTAGGTCGATGCTCTGTCAGCATAGACACTGTGTTGTTTATGACAACGGTTACTGGCTTTCAGGAGCTGTCCCACAATGCCCCATATTGACAATAAAATCTGTACAAGCATTCCTGAGGAGGAAACACACTGCTGAGACCAGGAGCCATGTCTGCACACACACTAGTGATTTTATAACTGCAGTAGCTGTATGCTGGCATAAGTTAGGTTGACATAATTTTGTAGTGTAGACATGACTTAAGTCGCTTCTAAAACTTGACCCTACAATGGGAGCTGTGGGTTCCCAGTGCCTCTGAAAATTGGAGGGCATTTATTTAGGTGAACTGATGCTTTTAAGTCTAAGCACTCAGGTTTGTAAAATTTCGCAGACGTGCCTTGCCCAGGGCCACAAAGCAAATTAGTGAGAATCCAGCAGGCCTATCTTCTGGTTTATTGTTCTAACTATTAGAAAGCCTCCCTTCCTTTTCTAGAGAGCTGTATTTGTTGGTTTTATTTTCAAGGATTTAACTTAAGCTTCACCAGTTTAAGTAGCTTCTTTTATTTCACTAACAGTCACAGAGAAGCTACCACAGCCATCTTGCAGAATGTACTCAATTATGCCATTGTTTAGAATTCAGGCCGAGTTTGAAAAGATGAGCCCAATGAGGGTGCAGCCACTAAAACCGATAAGTCTGTCTGAGGATGCTGATGCTCATACTATGCCAATAAAAAATGATATTTTAATATAAATTTCGGAGGTCAGCTGATTGAATTGTTGGTAACAAAGGTCTATAAATACAACAAAGACCTGTATGGTAGTGCAGTGGTCCTATATATTTACAAATCTGTCAGGGAATAGCTCTCAGATAAAATAAAGTCTCTCTTTTCCTTCACAGTAAATATTCTATACATTTCCAACTAGGGGATGTATCTTTCTTTCCTTCCCAATGTGTATTTCTTTAATTTGCATTATAATTAGCTTAAAAGTAATTCTTTACTACAGACATATCTGAAACTCCCTAACATTGCTGAAAATATAGGGATTTCACTCATAAATCACCCAAAACTCACTCAGCAATTTTTTTCCCTACTCAAAGCTTTTGAATGTTATTTCATTAACACAGCATACCTACCCAAAGGCCATTAGCTCAACCTCCATACCTACCCAAAGGCCATTAGCCCATTTCATGTTTAACGACTGTTCAGGTTAAAATACTGGAATACTCTTGAGGTGTTCTTTTTAATCAAACTATTTTACAAAGAAAGAAAGAAAGAAAGAAAGAAAGAAAGAAAGAAAGAAAGAAAGAAAGATTTATTTTGCCAGATGATTGCACCAGTTTCTCTCATCTGTTTATAAAGCAGTTTAAGAGATTTTAAAAAATGGGCCAGATTCTCAGCTAGTGTAAATTGCCTTTGATTTTAATGGGACTATGGGAATTTTCCCCAGTGGAGGATCTGTCCTGGTATAGCTCACTAAGGGTATGTCTACACTAGCAATTTAGGTCGACTTAAGGACCCATAAGTCGACCTAAATTACTCCATGTCCACACTGGACTTTCATTAAGTCGACTTAAGAAATTCCTTAAGTTGACTTAATGAAAGCTTAAGTTGACATAATAACTACTGCCCACTAGGTCAACTTAAGCCTTAAGTTGACTCCTTAAGTCGACTTAAGGACAGTGTGGATGGGGAGTGGCCCTTAGGTCTACCTTATGAAGTCGACTTAAGGCCAGTTAAGTCAACTTAACAAGGTGGACTAAGTTTATGAACAGGAGAGCCACTTTGTTAAGTAGACTTAATAAGGGCGATTTTAAGTCGACTTAAAGTTGACCCTATTAATTCAACTTAACAAAGTCGACTTAACTTTTTCTAGTATAGACATACCCTAAATGTTTTCAACTGTGGATCATCTTATGGGCTATTAAGTAGTATAAAATCATCCAAATCTGTGGGATAGAGAGTTTTTTTAAGTGACCTTATTTGTAACTGTGCAAAGGAATCCCTATTCCCACTCAAGTCAATCAGAGCTGCCGATGAAAAATCCTTCTGAAAACCAGCTACTTACTTACCAAAACAGACTTAAGTGTGCAACTTTAGGCATCCAAGATTGAAAATGTTAGCCCCAATACATTGTCTTAGATGCATGCTCTTTAAGACTCTCTCTAGGCAATCTAGCCCTGTATCTGCACCACCTTGCAGTGTGACCATAGGAAAGTTACTGAATCATTCACTTCAAAGCATCTGACGAAGTGGGATTTTCTCCCACGAAAGCTCATGCGATAAATAAATCTGTTAGTCTTTAAAAGTGCCACAGGACTCTGTTGTCTATCTGCAGAATGGTTATCACAAAATGTATCTTCCTCATCAGAATGTTGGGAGGCTCAATGAATGCTCGTAAAAGAGCTTTCTGGTCCTTGGGTGAAAGTTGATGGATATAGGCAAAGTATTATTTACAGAGTTTATATGATCTGGCCAGATACTTTTGAAATGTATACAGCCTGATCTTTCAGCCCTCAGTATTGCCCCACTAACTTTAGAGGGACTCTTCCCATGAGAAGGGCACTTCAATTGGGCCTATAGTTTTTGTAGTGTGAATGATGATGGCTTGCAGTTCATCTATTTCTTTTCTTTCTTGCAGGTATGTTTGTTAAATTCATACCCAGACATGAAGCTGCTAGTAGTTGGATACCCAGGAGCAAATGCAGTGCTTTTCATAAATATGTTGAACCCCAGTGGGTGTCAGCATGACAAATTTTAGAAGCCAAGTCCCAGCTTGCATGTCTTGGGAGAATGCCAGGAGGATGACCACTATTGAGGATGATGATTGTGAGAATGATGAAGAAGATGATGATTGACACTCTGGGTTTCTCCACTTGGGATGGTATGTGTAATGCAAAGTCTAGATGTTTGGAATTATTTTCTCTCTTCTTTATCAAGGAACAAGAAGTGATTGTGTTTGGTTGGTTCTAAAGTAGTAGCCGTGTTAGTCTAGTTCAGCAAAATAAACTAGCAGTCTGGTGGCACTTTTAAAAACTAACAAATTTATTTATCGCATGAACTTTCTTGGGAGAAAATACCACTTCATCTGATGTTAAGGAAGTATGGGTTGGATGAGTGGACCGTAAGGTGGATAGAAAACTGGCTAGATCAACGGGCTCAGCAGGTAGGAATCAATGACTCAATGTCTACTTGGCAACCAGTAACGAGTGGAGTGCCCCAGGGGTTAGTCATGGGGTCAGTTCTGTTTAACATTTTCATTGATGATCTTGATGATGGGATAGATTGCATGCTTAGTAAGTTCGCGGATGACACCAACCTGGGGGGAATGGTAGACATGCTAGAGGGCAGGGACAGGATCCAGGGAGACTTAGACAAATTGGAACACTGGGCCAAAAGAAACCTCCTGAGGTTCAACAAAGACAAGTGCAAAGTCCTGCATTTAGGACGGAAAAATCCCATGCACTGTTACAGGCTGGGGACAGATTGGCTAAGTAGCAGCACTGTAGAAAAAGACCTGGGGGTTATGGTGGACAGGAAGATGAATATGAGCCAATAGTGTGCCCTTGTGCCAAAAAGGCCAATGGCATATTAGGCTGCATCAGTAGGAGTGTTGCCAGCAGATCAAGGGATGTGATAATTCCCCTCTATTCAGCACTGGTGAAGCCACATCTGGAATATTGTGTCCAATTTTGGGCTTCCCACTACAGAAAGGATGTGGACAAATTAGAAAGAGTCCAGCAGAGGGTAACAAAAACCCTTGCATATTAAATAGGCATAAATTCTCCCATTAGGTTAGGTAAGTGATTAAAATAACTCGGAACTATACATAAGATTACAACAAGCAGAATCTCTAGGGAAAGCAGGGACAGGTGAAAGCTCTGAAAGTTGCTTTCTCTTTTAAAGTATGATTGAGTGATTGGGATAATATATCTCTAAAGATGCTAAGGTACCTGGCAGCAGAATGAAGCCAGAAAGTTCCATTTAATCATGAGAGGTGAAGGCCTATTGTTTGATAACAGTTTTGCAATCATGCATAAGAGAATAGAAGTGAAAAGTTGAGAAAGGAACTTGTGTACCCTTTATTTTTTATTAATTGGGAGCTGATCTTTTTTATTTTAATTTTTAAATGTTATGTGCTAAAACTTCATATACCGCAATCTGTCTGTAAAAGAAGCTGTGGGCCAGATTCCACCCAGAGTGGGGAATCAGTGATGTCAGTGGAGCTATGTTGATTTATACCAGCTAAGGGTTTGGCCAATGGGTTACTATATAAATAAATAACGATGTCTTTTGATAAGTGACTTATAAAGGTGCTAACCACATGGAAATAAAAGAAAATAGGATTTAAATATGTCACATTCTGAGCTCACTAATGGCATATTTCGGTACATGAGATCACTACTTGTTGGTAACATATAATGACAAGTACAAATATTCTGACATGTAGTTTCCAGGAGAATTAATATAATTAATATCATGTTGTAGGGGCTGATAATAAATATCAAATATTAATCTTATCTGACCAGAAAACAAACCAGGAGGAAGCATTCAGACTTGTAGAGCTAAAGATGAATTTATACCATAGAATTGCTTCAAACAATAGAATATTCAGTGATAAAAATACCATGCTTATTCATTTACTTGCAACTCCATATTGTAACCAAAACTCCATTTGGAATTGCTTTCTTCAGTTTGTATTGCTCAGCCTAAATTTTGCTGAAACTTTGTTTAGATGTGTAAACTTAGTTTGGGTGTGTGAATGAGGGGTGTGTGTGTGCTGGGATCAGTCTCCAACTCCAGCTTGTCTTGATGACAAACTGCCAGCACCACCTTAATGACTGAAGAACAATGCAGACAAACCCTGCAAAAACAAGAAGAATCCACCCTAGAAAGAAAGGGAGAAAAAGCCCCATCAAGAACAAGATCAAAGTCACATCTGCCATTTACTGATGACTCATGGTCATACAATACCCTGAGGCAGTGTGGACACAGCAAGATCCCTGGATAAAAAATGGGTGAGACTCCATAGCTTTGGGTAATGTTCTGCACACCATCCAAGAGCTTTGGTGCACAGTTGTGTGCCCAACAGAGAACCTGCTCTTCCTCATGCCCAGCTTCCCTCACCAGGTAGCTGCCATGAGCTGCGAACACCAGCCACGAATTCAAGCTATGATCACAAGCAATCATCAGGACTGATAACTATACATGACCAATAGCAGAACATTTGGGTGTGTGTGTGTAGTCTTTCCTTTTCAAGTCTAACAGAGTCACAAGGCAGAATTAAAATAACTGGGAAAGCCACTTTTGTCATTGTCTGGCCGTTCCTGCTGTTCTGAAGCCAGCTGGCATAGCTACATCCACTGGATGGCCCACGTTTATGTAGTCTGTGTCATGACCTGCGCTTAGTTACCACATTTGTGCTTGGACCATAAGAACTCACCTTCCTCTGTCATGAGGACTGAAGAAAGGAAAGAGACATTGATATTTAGAGCAGAATTGAGTTGGGGAAAATAAAGTGGAAACAATTTGAGGCTCAGTATGTAGAGCAGCCTGGCTGTGCTTTGTGGATCCTGCTGCATTTTAACAGATGGCTGTGGGAGGGAGATGAAGAAGGAGAAGAGAGAGGACAATACGTTCACTCTGTCTCTTCTCATAAATGTGATCTCCACCTTTAAGACTGCATTGATAAATCCAGAAGCCGTGGTGTGATTCTGGGTGGGGAGTAAGTTTGCAACTGATTACTCTGGGCAAAGTTCTGGTTATGTTTTTATTTATCTGAGGAGTTTTATTGTTTCCTGATATGTCACTTCCACTTCTGACGGTATCAGCCATAAAACACTCAGGCAATGTAAAAATTACCCAGCCCACCTGTGATAGTTGTAGCACCAATAAAAGGGTTAATCAGTTCTCAAAAGTTGCTAGGCAACAAGGTTCTGACCTTTGCATAACTAATCCTCCAGTGAAAGATTGATCTGATAATGCAATGCTTTTATTTTGCATTTCTGCATGTTATTGCCTAATATTCTGCCTGGAGAGTTGTATGAGTGGAGGGGTGTAGGTAGAGAAGGCCAGAGGATGACAATGCAATTTCATAACAACTTTCAATGTTTTAATATTGATTTTTGTTACACACTGAAATAAAAAAAGAATCTTTCCAACATTAGTGAAGAAACAGATTTATGTGGAAATGTCCATTTACAGAATGAAAAGGTTAGGCTTCTTATTCTTTTTTTCCCTTGACCAGAGAGCCCTGGATCTCAGAAATCTTCCCATTGAAAACTTCATTGAAATTGATTTGTCCCTGCTAAACTTTTTGGCTTCCAGATAGCTTATTTCAAGGTAAACAATTTTGTCAAATAGATTCAGAGAAGCTCTAGCTGTAAGACAATCTAGATGTAAGACTCCAACTGGCTTGCTCATGGCAGTCAATATAATCCTTAACAAAAAGCACTTGTTATTTTTCTCTCTCTTCTATGCTAGCTTTGATAGGTGAAAAACTGACGCCATTAAAGTCAGTGGCAAAATTCCCTTTGACTTCAGTTGGACCAAGATTTTGCCCTAATTTTACAAATATAATTGGACTGTGTGATGTACACAGGTGGAGAATGAGGCCATTATTTGCCTATCAAATGTTTTCCAAAACCCAAACCCAACTCAATCCTTGCAAAACCAAACAAAATTCCAGTTTCAGGGTTGATGGCATTGCGTGTGTGCCCCATTGAAGTCAGGAAGCTGTCAACTGCAAAATCCAGGTCTCTGTCACTATGTTTGCTGCATTTCTACAAGTTCAGAGACCAACTCTGAACAGTTTCTCCACTGGAGCAGAGTGCTCCAGCACTAGAAACTGGTTTGGGGAAGAAGCATGCACATTTGTTGTCACAAGGAGTCACCATTTGCCAACAATTTATCCAGTCATAGCTGAGACACCAAACTTTCCCCTATAAGTATAATTGGAAGTAACTGTAGCAATGGTGTGGTATCTGCAGTATTGAAAACAGAAAACTACTCGGGTGTTTTTCAGGATTCCAAGGGTGGAAATGGATGTTGGGCTGACTTCTGCTCTCGCTTTCACCAGGTTGAATCTTGAGAAACGCCAATTAAATTTAAATGGGTTACTCCAGATTTTAACTGGTGAAATATGCAGCATTTGGCCCTTTGTGAAAAATATCTACCTCTGTGTAATTGTTACCATCTGTTTGGGATTCATGATGTAAAAAGGCACTGACAATAAAGTCAGATTTCATATCCTTTTCTCCATTTGGTGATATGAATGATGCTATCACAGTCTGTAAATGCATCTGCTGATGATAAGGTAGTACAGCTGGAAATGGGATGCTAGATTGTGCATGGTTCAGGAAGTCTGTGTGTGTAAACTGCTATATTTCAGTGTGTGTAGCTAATCTGTGAGCCTGTTGGCTGATTGATGTATCGTATAAATAGGGTGACAGAACAGTAGTTTGGTGGGACTAGGAAGTGCAAAATGTAAAAAATGCCCTGAAAATAACTTTTCAAAATTATGCAAATTGCTTAATTAATTGACCTCATTTGGGCTTGCAGGTGTCCTTTTCATTTTCCTTTGTGAGTTAATTATTTTTCATTGTACACTGAGACAATATTCCCAGGCTAACTAAACCATTTAGGGCTACTGGTTAATATCCAATTCATATGGAAAAATATTTATAAACATTAATCAGATCCAAATTACCCATTTTATAAATACTCCTTTATTCACTTACAGTTAATGGTTGTATTCCCTGTATTTATTCAATATAGGGCTCAAGAAGTTTATATGATTTAGTGGATACTATTTGTTTAAATGGTGTGTTGCTGTTTACTATTTATATCTGTTTCCCCTTTGTTTCTTGTTCCTATTAAGGTTTCAGCATAAAACTGTATTTGAGCTGTTACATAAGAATATAGAAATCAACATACAGAATTGGACCCCATGTCTAACTAGTACAGTATGTGTATCCAACAGTAGCCAGTACCACTTCAGAGGAAGTTGTAAGAACTCTGCAGCAGGTATATGGGGTTAAGGTTAGCTAAAGATTGTCTCAGATCCTGTACCGTGAGTTTTAATATTCCATCCAAAAATTTTGTTTGCATTAACTCGTAGAACTCTGGATATGTTGATATAAATTACTTCTTGAATTATGCTAAGTTTTTGGCAAGTTCTTCCTAAGTGGTTGCAAGTATGTGGAAAGCAGGAAAGCATGTTCTTCTACAGAAGACAAAACTTCTCCTCCGGTTTATGTTATAAATGTTGTGTGAATCCCAGACAGCTGTGTAAATGCTAGTTCTGTGTGCATAAGATTGGGTATAAGAAAGGAGATCTCAACACGGGAGCATAGTATATATAACTGCTTAGGGTGGAGTAGGGACCAAATGAAAATGATGCCTTAACGCCGGGAAAAGGAAAATGATGCCCTACTCCCAGTCATTTGACTCCTTTCTCCTTCAGCTATCACCTGCTATTTTTACGACAGTAACACTAGAGACGTTGCCATCAAGACTGGGCTCTAAGGTGGTAGGCTCTATACAGACTCTGTGACAATCCCTGTCTTGAATAACTTACAGTCTAAGGCTATGTCTACACTGGCAATTGAAGTCGACTTAAGGAGGCTTAAGTTGACTTAAATTAAGCCACGTACACACTAGGCTTTCATTAAGTCGACTTAAGAAATTCCTTAAGTCGACTTAATGAAAGCTTAAATCGACTTTATAACTACCACTCATTAGGTCGACTTAACCCTTAAATTGACTCCTTAAGTCAACTTAAGGACAGTGTGGACGTGGAGAAACCCTTAAGTCAACTTTATTAAGTCGACTTAAGGGTGGTTAGGTCGACTTAACAAAGTAGACTAAGTCGACTTAAAGTTAAGTCAACTTAGTCCACTTTGTTAAGTTGACTTTAATAAGGTTGACTTTAAGTCGAATTACAGTCGACCTTATTAAGTCGGCTTAACAAAGTCGACCTAACTTTTTCTAGTGTAGACATAGCCTATGTACTTAAAGCAGACAAGAGGTGGGAGGAGAAACAAAAGGTGGGAGCTAAGACTAGCCCTAGCTCATGAAGGACTGTGGTAGAAGCTGGAACAAAACTCAGGTCGTCTGACTCCTAGTCTAATACCCTACTCACTGTGCCTTCTTGTTAAATAACTAGAGTTTGAATTACTTTGCCTCGGTGAACTAGCTTGTATTTTCTAAGATGGACTCAGTTAATGGTTGGCTGTCTGCAGGTCTAACTCTGGGCTTGTCTACGGTTATAACACCGCTATAGTGCTTAGTGGAGAGGCTAAAGAAGAAAACTTCTGTTGGCATAAGTACTCCACCTCCTTGAGAGGTGATAGCCATGTTGATGGGAGACTCCAACAATGTGACATAGTGCTGTCTACACTAGGGGTTCGATCAATATAATTATGTTTCCATGTCCTTGAATGACATTATTATGCTGCCATAAATTGGTAGGGTAGCCTAAGCCTTCTTTTTTATTATATATTTATAGACTCATAGACTTTAAGGTCAGAAGGGACCAGTACGATCATTTAGTCTGACCTCCTGCAAAATGCAGGCCTCAAGACCTCACCCACCCACTCCTGCAATAGGCCACCAACCTATGACTGAGTTATTTACCTCCTTAAATCATGATTTAAGGACTTAAGATACAGAGAATTCACCGGTAGGTGAACCATGCTCTGTGCTACAGAGGAAGGCGAAAAACCCCCAGAGCTCAGGCCAATCAGCCCTGGGGGAAAATTCCTTCCTGACCCCAAAAATTTCTTTCCTCGTTGCTGTGTGCAGCACCTCCCTATTAATATCCTGTTCAAATAACCTTCACATGCCATTTAGTTCTTTTTCTCATGTCATTGTTGAAGATGCTAATAAGGCTAGACTTAATGCTGGTTCCCGTAGTAACTTGCACACACCTCCCTAACTTTATACACCGTCATTAACATCCTTACCTTTTGTGGTTGTGGAGCCATTTTTTATTCCACCTGGCAATTTCCACCTTCCAACCACTCTGAATTAAATTTGGAGGTAAAATTTCCTGTGACACTGTAGTCAGTGTGTTAGTATAATCCAGATATATCCACTGTGTTCTTTTCATCCACTAATTGCTCAAGAAAAGCAATCAAGTTTTGCTAGCAAATTTATTTTTCTAGAAACTCATGCTATCTATTACTCATGATTCCATTGTCTTCTAGAAGCTTGTTTTTTTTGTTTGTTTGTTTGTTTGTTTGTTTGTTTGTTATGTCCCCCACAATAGTCATTCTTTGATTTTCTAGGGATGGAAATTGGATTTACCAGGCAGTAATTGCTGGGGTCACACACTTGAAGATCAGTACCACAATTAATTACCTGGAACCTCTTCATGAACTTTTAAACATGACGGGTAGTATGTTAGTTCTATAGGTTTGTTAGTTAGCCCATTTGTAACCCCAGAATGTCCTCATCAAAATTTACTGATTTGGAGTTTATTCAAATGTTGCAAGTTTTCTCTCCATTTGTTTTCACAAGAGATAATTTATTCTATTTTATTGTGTAAGAGGGATGTAAATTAACAGTTTATTTAGTTATTACTTTCATCCTAATACTGATAGAAAAAGAAAATAGACCTATTAATAGATGAGGAAGGAGATGTTTGTATAGTACACATAGGTATAGAGACTCAACCAAACACACACAGACAAGCTATGTCTACACTTGCAAGTTAGGTCGACTTAAGGAGGCTTAAATTGACCTAACTTAGTTCCTGTCCACACCAGGCTTTCATTAAGTCGACTTAAGAAATTCCTTAAGTCGACTTAATGAAAGGTTAGGTCAACTTAATCAGAACTGCCAGTTCAGTTGACCTACTTCTTAGGTCGACTCCTTAGTTTGACCTAAGCACAGTGTGGACGCTTAAGTCCACTTTATTAGGTTGACCTAAGCGCAGTTAGGTTGACTTACTAAGTCCCCGTTCAGCAGAAGCACTTTGCTAAGTCGACCCAACATTTTTGTAGTGTAGACATAGCCACAGCTTTTTAGATGATAGATAGATAGATAGATAGATAGATAGATAGATAGATAGATAGAT
>ML685784.1:21331167-21346556 GCA_007922175.1 Pelusios castaneus
TAACTTAGTCCAGGTCCACACTAGGCTTTCATTAAACCAACTTAAGAAATTCCTTAAGTTGACTTAGTGAAAGTTTAAGTCGACTTAGTAAGAACTGCCAGTTAGGTCGACCTAACCCTTACGTTGACTTCTTAGGTCAACTTAAGCACAGTGTGGACATGGATTAAGTCTTAAATTGACTTTATTAAGTCGATTTAAGGGCAGTTAAGTCGACTTACTAAGTCCCAGTTCAGGGTAACCACTTAATAAGGTCAACTTTAGGTCAACTTAAAGTTGACCTTATTAAGTCGACTTAAGAAAGTCGACCAAACTTTTTCTAGTTTAGACATAGCCTTAGAGATCAGTTAGTGATTGTAGTAGTTCCTCCAGGTCTCAAAGGATTTGGGTTAAAAGACTTCATTTCAACTGTTGCTTTTCCATTCTGTGCTGAAAGTAATATCTCTCTATGTTGTTCTGTACATGTAAGACTCTTGCATGAATGAAAAGAAGAGCTTAGTAATGAATTTAAGGAAAGAGATAGCACCAAAAAAAGGAAAGAAAGAGAGAGTGAGCGATAGCTGGGAGATCTATAAACACATACTGTGTCAAATACAATTGGCCTGCTGTCTCTAATTCAGTTGAGACGTTGTAAATTTATTCGGACTGGGGGAAAAAGAAAAAGAGCTTGCCTTTCTTATGCCTTGATAAATTTGAGGGACAAAATGATTCATCGTAATTCATAAATACATTATTAATACATTGGTGGGCCTCTACATTTTTAATGGACTTGAGATACTTATTTCCTGAGGCATAGTTTTGCTGTAAAAATGTAAGCAGCCTGCTGGCCTTTTCCACACCTGTCATAAAGACAGAACTTAGTGTGTTTTATATTCTTCTAAGGTTCACGAGTGCCAAACAGGTAATCCTATGAAGTGGCTTCTATCTCACATCAAATAGAGCATAATTGTGGAACTAAAGTACAAGAGTTCATCCTGTGGCTTTCCCTTTCTCTTAACAAAGATTCCTGGAGCATCCCATTCCATTGGCTAGATCTAGGGTTTAAGATTTTATTATCTGGTGAACATATATGAGGAAACTTGTTTCAGTAGTTAGAACAGGGGTCTGAAAGTGAAAAAAAATTTGGCTATGTTCCCTGCTCTTTCACATAGATTCACAAATTTAGATGCCTCAAATCCTGATTTATGAATAGTTCTAAGGCTCTTGGAGTGAAAATTCTGAGTATTTAAATGGGAATTAAGTGATGCATAAGCCTTGTCCCTATTTTCTTCACAGGAAAAAAATAACCCTTTGTTGTCATCAGAAGAGAGAGACTATATAACTGCAAAATATTAGGCCAGAAACTACCACCATTGCATGAAACAGTATCTTCCTCTGCAAGTAGTCCAAGTGTCTTCACATGCATTGGCCAGTAGTAAGTGCTGCTTATCACATCATGTTTTCCAAAAGGGGAGTCGTCTAGTTCTGATGAACCAAGATAAAGAAAGTACTGATATATTGTTTAATATTTAAGCTGTGCTCATGCCACTTTTGTCTACCAGAATTTCCACAGTAAAATCTCCATCTCAGGAGCAATTGCTTGTCTCTAAAAGTGTTATTTGGCTTGAAACCAAGAAGGAAATTATTTGAGTTTTAGAATGACTTTTCAAAAGTTTGTCCATTTTTGTATAGCAGGATGGGCTCTGATTACTGAATAGGATTAAAAAAAAATAAATATTAAATATTTAACAGAAATTGTTACTTAAATTTTAACTTTTAGGCTATTCATTCAGGATGTGGCAATCTGTTGCTGATTCTTCTTATTTTAAATTAAGCGAGCCAAGTTATTTAATCAACAAAAATCAGTCACTTATTGCTATGCATTTACAGCAATTATTTCTCATCACAATTTAATACCCAGACTTACTCTGAATATATTTCTCTACAAAGTACAGATGGAGCAGGTTTTAATTCATCTGAAAAAGTTGACATTTTTCATTAAAACATTTATTTATGAATAGGTGCATTCCTTTTGAGCAAAATTCACCCCTTTGCAAAAGGGCACATACAAGTCATATCTGGCCCACAGTTGTTTGTTAAGATATACATGAGAGCTCATGAGGACCTAAGTGATGTATAGATCTTGTTCTGGACCACTGCACAGAGTGAAATTCACTCTCTCTGGCCAGCTGTAATGATAGGATCCTTAAATAAAGCACATATTGACACTGCTAGATACGATTAAAGTACATCTCATACCATTGTGATGATCCATGAACCAAGTACTCCCAAAGCCATAATAATTCATTATTGAACCAGTTTCTGTTGAACTATTAAATCTTATGATGTCAATGAAATTGGAGTCCACTCATAGGTAGTGTTTCTTAACACTGAATAAGTTTATTTTTCTGTTCACAGAAACTCATGAATCTTAGCCAAGACTAAAAACTGCAAACGTATCCCTTAAAACGGTGGTTCTCAACCATTTGTGGGTTGTGACATGCTTGGTGGCATATCTCAATCATACAGGATACATCAGTTGACCCACTTCAGGCCATATCCGGCCATCTCCCCAGCTCTCTGCAACACACTTACTGCTATGTGGGAACACAATAATGTGTCCTGATGCAGTGGTTAAGAACCACTACCTTAAAAGTCCATTCTGGTCACTTTTCATTGTCTGGAGAGGTAGCTGATGAGCAAGGCTGGACTCTTCCTCCTAGCCCCAAGCAGTCTTGATGAACAAGGGAGTTGGACTGAGAAATCAAACCTTGTATCCTAACTAAAAGGGTCGAAAATGACACTCCTAAGCCATTTGTCTCAGATAGTGTCATTATTCTTGAAAATGTTCCTTTTAATTTTAAAATAGTTGAACTATATTGTTTTACTGGGTATCTAACAGAGATCTCAACAGGAGCTCTTCTCATGCTTCAGTGACATTACATCTTCTATCAGAGAATTTTAATAATTCTATTGCTGATATCAACATATCCTGAGGACACAAGTAAATTTCTTGCAGAAACAGCACTTCAACTTTGGGCATGCTTGCATTGAACCAGACAGGGCAGACTCTCCACATTCCAGCTCACTCTCTTAATAATCTACATTAAAAGAACTAAAATCAGGCAGCTTTCTGAAGCAGACACAGTGCTCAGCTCAGCAATGTGGGTAAGTACTTCCCAAACCATGTTCCAGGGAGTACATAGTAAATCCACATCTCTCAACATCTCAGTACCTCTGTATGGCTCATATCTTAAATATACAAAACAGAAAACACTAATTTACATTGATGAAACATCCTCTGCCATTTGAACTGCTCACCTATCAAATCACCACAACAAAGGACACTTGAGGATAAGTGAGACTGAAGTCTCCTCTGTTTGTATTTCTATACATAACAATTCTGCAGAGCTCTGATGCATGTGCTTAACTTTAATGACTTAAGTGACTTGACTTAATTACTTGATATGGCAATATGCTGTTAGTAGCTACAAACAGAGCCATTTGGAGACCAGCACTTGATCAATTAGTCATCCAGGACACCTGGTGTGCTTAGCCCAGGAGAGAGAGAAAGGGAGGAAGACGGGTTAAATGGGTATGAAAACACAAAGAGATCTCTTGCTGTTGGAGGAACCCTAATGTGCACGGGTGGGTCCAGGCAAGAAGGGAGCTGCTGGGGCTCCCCCTTGGAGGTTCCCCTGTCCCTGGAGTGCTGGAGAAGACAGCTGACGGCGCTGCATGGACAGGAGATCCCCAGAGGTTCTCTTGTCTGTGGAGTGCCGTCAGCTGTCTTCTCCAGTGCTTTGTGGACAGGGGATCACGGGAGGGTCCCCTCTCCAGGGAGCACCAGGGAAGACAGCTGCTGGCAGCTCCTGGGACAGAGGAGCCCCAAGGAAGAGAGCAGCTCTCTTCTCCGGGAGCCTATGGGGCTTCCTTGTCCCCGAGCCGCAGGTCCCTTCCCCCAGCCCTAAGTTGACTTAAGGAATTAAGTCAACCTAAGGCATCCACACTGGTGTTAGGTCAACTTAATAAGGTCAACTTAGACCTTAAGTCAACCTAACAGGCGGAAGTTATTAAGTCGACTTAAGGATGCCCTTAAGTCGACTTAATGAAAGTCCAGTGTGGACATGGAGTAATTTAGGTCGACTTAAGCATTCTTAAGTCAACCTAAATAGCTAGTGTAGACATAGCCAAGGAGCTGAAGGGTAGCCCCTGTCAACCAAAGACAGGAAGGCTTGAGAAGTGGCCTGTGTGAGGATAGGCTCAACCCGGGAAAAAAAAAGTGGAGGTGCTGATGCAATGACTAGTAGGCAAAGAGAAAGAGAGGCAGAATATATTGCAGGCTGTCCAACAAACCCAGCAGCAGAGTGACAAGCCCTGTTGGGATGCCAGGTAGAACAGCAGGCATTTCAAGAGTTTGTGAAGGAGGAGAGCCAGATGCATCAGCTATTACAGAATCTGTCAAAGAAAACAGTCTCTGTAAAATGGGCCCAAGGGATGATCCTGAATTTTAAACTAATCACTATGGGCACTGACTACGATAAGGATTTATGACCCTGTGGGTAGCCCTTTATCTAGTGGGACAGCCCCAGATTGCATATGTGACATTTGGGAGGAGCAGGCCAAGATCTATGATGTATTAAAGGCTGCTTTATTGGACGCTGTAAGCTGAAAGGTACCAACAGAAATAAAGATCAGACCAGTGGACTTATGGGGCATGTTCCCAAGTCTTTGTGCAAAAGTTGTCCAACTGACCCAACTGATAATTGAGGCCAAGGGGGCAAGATGTCAATATAATTAAAGTCTAGGTGAGGAGACATCAACCAAAGAGGATGGAGGCAGCAGTAAAGTTGACTGAGGAGTGTGCATGAAAACAAGTTTTCCAAGGAAATTGGCTTGTCCTGTACAAGCAGAGAAAGGGGAGAAATTAGATGAGATCCTGCAAATGGGAAGTTCTGTGAGTCGGATTGGGAAGCAAGAAGGCAAAAAAAGGATCCTTCAGTCAGCCAGGGTATAGCATGCAAGAAATATAAGGGAAAAGGCCACATTAGGCAGGACTATCTATATATGGACTGCAGACTAGGAGAACACTATAGCTGGACTGGGGTTATGGAATGTTATAAGAAGAGAGTAAAAACTATTCCTGTAATGGTAGGCAGAAGGTTGGAGACAGGCTACTGATTCAGTAACCAGTTTCTTGCTCTTGCAGATCAGGTCAGGAAGCTCTAGGAATACGACACATATATGGGGAGGAAAAAAAAATATTCAGTGGTCCCATTGGAGGTATGCAGGAGGTTCTGACTGGAAAATGGTTGGGAGAGTGGAAACACTGTGCCATCTTGTGATCTTGGGTACTGAATGGAACCCATTGCTTTTCAGTAGACAAGAAGAGGCCCAGTAGTAGGAACCTCAATGAAGGATAGGGAAAAGTCAAGGCTAGAGTCAAGCATGGCATCCTGAGTCCACAAAGAGGGCGACAAGTAAACTCTAGACAAAAACATATATGACAAGAAAGTGGGCCCCGGGTAGAAAATATCAGTAAAGAGAAGTTGGAGAAGGGGTGAAGAAGCAAGGGATACCTATACAAAACCACCCAAAGTAAGTCGGAGGTGAGGACCACCATACCTCAGTGAGGGAGCCTCAAGGAAGTGGAGATACCCAAGAGCTTAGTGTGTGTGTGTGTGTGTGTGTGTGTGTGCGTGTGTGTGTGTGTGAGAGAGAGAGAGAGAGAGAGAGGCCAGAACCCTAATTACTTAAATCATCCAGGACACAGGAGTAGGAAGATGTTCGGTAGCTTGATTGGGTTTGGAAACATGAAGTGATTAACTTACACCTTTAGGAAGTATGATGAACTTATAAGGTCGTCAGCTGGAAAACTCAGAGAAGAAAGCAATGACTAAGGAGCAGGAAGGGGCCTGCTTTTACACTGACTTGTACATGGAGTTTAAAGAAGAGGCAATTATAAACACACTTTGTGAAGTTACCCCACTGGACTGTGTGTGTTGTATAATTCAGCAAAAGGGATTGCTGGCTGGGGAGAGCCTGTTTAAACTTGATTTTAAATGGAGCTAAGGACGTGTTAAAAAGTAGTTAATAAGGATGAACCTGAACCCAAGATGAAAGATTAGGATTTCTGTTATTGCTTTGCTGAAGGGCCTCAGGACCTATCATAACAGAATGTAGGTGAACTCACCTTTGTGTAGAGCAGTGGTTCTCAACACAGGTTGCAACGCAGTTGGTGGCATATTGCAACCCTACAGGACACACCAGCCTACCCCCTTCAGGCCAAATCCATGTCCCCGGCTCTCCACAACCTACTTACTGTTGTGTGGTGACACAGTAATGTGTCCCAACACAGTGCTTGAGAACCACTAATGTAGAGAACAAGAACAAGGTTCAGGCACTGCTGATGTCCCACTTAATTCCTCAAAATAGTACTTAAGTAGGACTTGAATTATCCAAAGACCCTTTGCGCAATAGTGAATTTCACTTTTAATGTGGAGCAAGATTGATTACTTCCAAAGAAATGTGAGAGTACTATAATTCATTTAGGTTTTCAAAAGGCTTTAGTCATGGCGTGAGTGGCAAAGTTATGGATCAAATACTGGCTAGTAGACAGAAAGCAAAGAGTAGGATTAAATTATTAATTTTCATCATAGCAAAAGGTTAATTAATTGTGGGCTTCCACAAAGTTCTACAGTAGGTTCCATGTTGTTTAATATCTTTATTAAAGATCTAGCAAGCAGGTGAGTAAAAAGGTAGCAAAATTTTCAGATGATGAAAAGTTATTTAGGTTAGGCAGGACTACAGTGAACTGTGGGGAATTTCAGAGAGATCTAAGTAAACTAGGTGACTTGGTAAGAAGCTGACAAATAAAATTAAATTTTGATAGAAGAAAAGTAACACATACCGGAGAGACAAATTTAAAATACTTATACACTGTATTGCATTCCAAAATAACTGTATCAACTCAAGAAAGGCATTGTTTCAGACAACGAAAGGCTTTGGTCAATGTCCAGAAAAAACAATATTAGAATACATAAGGAAGAGAATGGAAATTTATGATGTCTCTATAGAAATACTGGTGTGTCCTCATCTGGAATACATTTTGCTATCCTAGTCACCTCATCTGAAGAATACTGGGAAAATAGAGGGGGTTCACAGAAAGGCAACAAGAATGATCAAGCACATGGAAAAACTCTCCTATGAAGAGAGATTGAAAGGAAAACAATCAGAGGGGATATAATAAAATATATATAAAATAATGAATGATCTAGGGATGGTTAGTTGGACTCTTCTGTTCTCCATGTCTCACAAAGCAAGAAGCAGGAAACATTTAATAAAATTAAAAGATGGGAAATTGAAAATTGATAATAGGAAATACTTTTTTTTTTTCACAGAACATGTAATTAAGCTGTAGAACTCATTGCCACAGGAAGTCATTGATATCAAGAACTTAGCAAGAGGCAAAAAGGGATTGGATATTTACATGGCTACCAGGAATATCCAGAGTTCTCAAAATTAAAGATAAATTCTGTGGATGATCTCTCATATTTCAGGGCCTGAGCTTATCCCTATTAGAAATTAGAATGAGTCCTCTGTGGGGGATTGAGCGGATAGATGATTCTACATATGCCTACTGCAAGATCCCCAGGTGCCAGCTGTTGCTGGTAACAAGATATGGAGCTATGCGGACCTTGTGTCTGATCCACCATGGCAGTTTCTGTGATCCTAGCATTTATATCTCATCACCATCCCATACTGAGAATGGCTTTTCGCTTCTGTGACTAAACTCTTAGCACACATCTTTGTGGAGCTATGTGCGAACTGCTAACTGCATTCTAAATTTCACAATGGCACCAAGTAACATAACCTCTATTGTTGCCTATTATCCTCCAATATCTTTCTAGAAATCTGAAGGAACTATTATCTTCACTGATATACATCTCACTGTCGGTCTTACTGCAAATGAGCATAAGCTATCCACAATCAATAAAGTGAATAGCAAATTTTCATAAGACGGTGACATACATAGTATTCATCAGAGCATTCATAAATTGCTCCCCCCTCCTCCAAACCATACAGGAGATAAGAACTTCTCTCAAAGCAACAGGAT
Organism: Pelusios castaneus; assembly: GCA_007922175.1. Taxonomy (NCBI): domain Eukaryota; kingdom Metazoa; phylum Chordata; order Testudines; family Pelomedusidae; genus Pelusios; species Pelusios castaneus. The sequence continues at coordinate 21,339,260 of ML685784.1, forward strand.
GAACAGACCTAAAATAATAATAATAATAATAATAATAATAATAATAATAATAATAACCTGCTCTGTGACCGTTTGGATCTGTTTAATAGCCAGTGAGCTATCATTTCCTTCTCTCATCAATGCTTGTAAAAATGTTATACTACCACCTTGTTCAACCTCCACTATAAAACTGATTTCCTTTGAATAGACCACATTTAATTGCTCATAACATTGATCTGCCTTTCTGGTTTTATGGCAACCAGTATGTCATCAAGAAAAGTGCCTAGATTAAATAAGACCTCTTTTTTCCGTCTCTGATGAGATGACGACAGAATGAAAGCTATGCAGGTGTTCGGATGCTGATGGGCTGGCAGTACGCCTCTCAAGAACACCTGCATATCTGGATGGACCAAATACTCTTCTAACATTCTGTTTTTAAGAAGAGCAAACATGTAGTGCTAGGAAATCAGTATTTCTGACAGTAATTTGATCTCCAAGGCACCATCGATGGAAGGTTTGTATTTTGGGATCAGTGATGCCAAGAAAATTGGTGGCATCCTCATGGGTAAATCATGATGCCCAGAGATGGATGGTGTTGCCGTCGCCATAGGACTGTTCATATTAGAGAGGGAAAACACTTGTTAAGTTATGTAGTTCATCCTTTTGCTATTGCAAGATTGGTCCCTACATAACAGTTTTCACTCATTGTCACCCTTGTTTTAAATGACTCAGAAGATGGGGCTCCTGAAACTAGTGAGGTTATATCGTAGTCTAGTACCATTCCCTGCTGGGAAATTGAATGCTGGTATGTAGGCTGAATTCACCTTTGCTTAATTTCATCCCCCTTGCTTTGGTTCAGTTCTTTTAGTCCACCAAATCATTTTATATCATGGTGTTGAAATCTTCATGTACTTAGGGATTTATCTGGCAGAATCTAGTCCTCAAGGCAAAGCTTGCATTGGCTTTTCTGCAAGTATTTCAAAAAATGGTTGGCTGCTATGACAGATGTGCACAATCTAAGAAGAGACAAACATAGACTGAGAAACAGACATGAGGATCCCCCCACCCCCGAATGTTTTCACAATATAAGAGTCATTAATCAAAGAGGATAATGTTAATGTCAAAACTTAAGGTGTAAATGCAATTTGTATTAATTATGATGAAGGAGTAGTGCCTGCTGGTGAAAACACAGGGGTCTGAATGTGCATTAGAGGAATAAAATTCCTCATCTGTGTTTCTAATTCTGCTACTGATTGCTTTGTGACTTTGGGCAAGTTATTGAGGCTTTAAGTCATTAAGACACTTAACTTTAAGCAAGTATAGAGCCCCATTGAAGTTTGAAACTGGGCTTCATTTTTCCTATGTTATATGGGTATAACAAACCCTCTTTGCCCCCTCTAATCACAGGATATCAATCATGTAGGACACTTTGCATTCAAAAGTATTTCCTTTTGTTCCTTTTATATTGGTTACATTTCCATTGTTTTCCCAATCCCCCCTTTTTTTCTCGTATAGAAAAGAGTGAACTATAGCCTTCTCTATAGCCTTCCTTCATACTATGTCTTTGCACCTCATTTTTTATTTTCTTTTTTTTCCTTCCCAAATAATTTTGCTTTATTTAATCTCTCACTAAGGCCTCATAATAGTTTTTGTTACCCTTCTCTGGACTTTCTCGGTTTGCTTTATGTCCCTTTCGAGATAAAGTGACTAGACTCGCACACAGAATCCAAGGTGAGGGTGTCCCACTGATGTCTATGATTGTGTAACAAGATTTCTGTACTATCCTTTGTCTCCTACTTATTGCAGTCTAACTGCGTATGAGATACAGGAGGTCTGATTTCCAGGGCTGTGGAGCACTGGCAGTTCCCAAATGACTTCAGATGGAGTTGTAGGTGATCAGCATACCTAAAAATGTGGGGACAGATTCTCAGTTGATACAAATTGATGTATTCCACTGAAGTCAATGAAGCACTGTCAATGTACCTCAGCTGAGAAGCTACCCCCATCCCCATCCTTAACCTCTGAGGAACATTGTTATTTCAATGTAACATGGAGACTTAGTGTAACCTTCGGGTGGGCTAAAATTCATTTAATTGCCCTTCTCCAGTGCCTCACAGAAATCAGTCCCAGTCCCTATGGAGAAAGCAGCTGGAGACCCAGGATCCAGTCTGTAAGGGACTCACAGAAAAGATTGCTTAGAGTTACCACCCCACATTAAAATACTACTAAAAACAAACATAACCATGAACTTTATTAACTACAAACTAAATGAACCTTATCCTAAGAAAACAAAATACAATTCACCAAGAACAGTCCCTACAGAAACCCCACATGAAAGATACCCAAGAGTCCCAAAGTCCAGGTGGAGTTCACCCAACTCTCAGCTACAGTCTTTGTTCCAATATAGAGGCTTGAGTGGCAAGAAATAGCTGTCCTCTTCTTCTTGCTTTGCAGGAATCTTCTGTAGCATTCCATGCAGGCTTTTCCTTCTCCTTTGGAACCAGCCCTCAGTCCCATATGCATGTCTGCAAAGTCTGTTGCAGATGACTCCATTAGAGGGAGAAAACATCTTGTTCACTCCTGGCTCAGCTTCTCTCCTGAAAACTGAGCACATGGGCTCTTCTCAAAGCAGCCCTAGCCTGCTGTCTGCACAGACTGCTGCTCTCATGTCATCTGACTGACCGCACCACACCACAACAGCAGGGTACCCTGTGGAGCATGCTCAAAATGTTACCACTCCCTGCTTCCAGAAGTTTCTAGTTGTGGGTAGCTAATCTGCCCAGCAACTGTAACCCACCCTCAGCAGGTCTCTCATAGAGATAGCCTTTTCAGGCATATGGGTTAAATTAGCTCATGAGGCTACAGAGCTATTGATGTGCTCACTGAATATGAAATCTAACAATATGCTCTGGGTTTGAAATTGCACTTGCCTTGGCAGCAGTCTGCACATATCCCCTCCCCCCACCCCTTTTCCCCATGGAGTTTCAGGAAAGGAACTCTTTCTCCCCACACACTCACGCTAATGCTACTTCTGTATGAGGCCACATGGCCTTAGAAAGAAATCTCACCAGCTCCTAAAAAGAGCGTAGACTAAAAAGGAGTGGAAAGAGATTAGCAGGAGCTCAGTGAGAGCAGAGAACGTGTGGACAGTGGTCAGATGAAGGCTGCTTTGTAGAATAAGCAATTTATGTTTTATCAGTTGAAAGAACAGTAGCTCCCTATCCTGAAAAGAGATAAGTCCAACAATAGCCCTTCTGTATACTGCAAGCCCATCTGTTGAGGATATGAAAAAACTAAGAAGCTGTATAGGAGTGAAGTTTATTTACTTCTCACCTATACCTACTTGAATTGTATACACAACACAACACTTCAAAAATGTATGCATATTTCCTAGCTGCATTTTTTGGTGACAGTGACTGTCTACACCTAACCTTGCATTGTGATAAGATTCATAGCAAGCAGGAAGGACAGCAACCAAATGGAGCATTGTGGTGTAAGAAAACACAAATTCCTGGAGAATTAAAGAACCAATAATAAGAAAGAGTCTTTCATACAAAATAAAGGACCAAAGCTTTAAATGAAGGGAAGTTCCATTGACAACACAAGGAATGAGGCCTGGTTTAAAAATCAGTATTTGAGCCATGTTATATAACACATAAGGAACTTAACAACAGCCATACTAGGACAGACCAATCATCCATCTAGCCCAGTATCCTGTCTTCCGCTAATGAGCAAAGACAGATGCTTCAGAGGGAACGAACAGAAGAGGGCAATTATTGAGTGATCCAACCTCTGTCATCCAGTCCCAGCAACAGAAGCTTACATTAAAGATTAATTGATATTCCTGATAAAATACTTCATACGAATGTAAATTAGTTAATTCACCATGTTGCGGGAGTGAAGGAAATACAAAGCCACATAAAGGCAGGATGCTCAAACACATGCGGTATAGGACTGGAAGTCAGGAGACCAGAATTATTTGTCTAGTTTGTCAGTGACCTGTTCTATGACACTAAGGAAACCACCCCCCCTTCCTATGCTGCAGTTTTCCTTCCCCTCAAAAGTCATTAGCACCTAAATCATAGAATCATTGAAGATTAGGAAGGGATGGAAGGGACCCCAGGAAGTTATCTAGTCCAACCCCCTATTCAAAGCAGAACAAACCCCAGATAAATCATCCCAGCCAGGGCTTTTTCAAGCCAGGGCTTTGTCAACTCGAAGCATGGATGTTCCACCACCTCCCAGTGCTTCGCCACCCTTGAAATGTTACAAATGTTAAAGTGCTGAGAGGAAAAACATTTTTTTGTCTCTCATAAATTAATCTGTGGAACTCCTTCATAGGAGATTAAAATACTTAGGTTTCTATATGGACAATGAGATCATACAAGGTTAAAATAGTTATGAGAAAAAAAATTAGGTTGGATATATACCTTTCTTTTTGCCAGCATAAACTAATCACTAATCTGTGAGTGTTAGGACAAAACTTCCCCTGTGGGCAGGTTATTCTCTGACTGTCAGCTGTGGGGTTTCTTGCACCTTGCTCGGGTGCAAGTATTTTGTATTAGCTATAAGCTTTGTAATTAGCTGTATTAGTTGTAAGAGAGAGGATAGCGGCTAGAGGTACCCTTGCTGGTCTGTTCCAGTATAGCAAGTTTCATGTTTATAAGATCATTTATTTTTAGTGATGCCCAGCAACATGCTATAGGACCCAGACATCAAGATAATCCTGACCCCTAAGCATTCACAAGCTATCACTTCCACTCATATATGGAGCATACAGATTCTAATACAAAAATGGTTACAAAGAGGGCACTATTAAAATGTACAGTGATCTCCAGTGAGCAGAGCCCCTGGCTAAACATCCCTGTCCTCCTGAAGTTTAGACCCTGATAGTAACTTCCTCTCTGGCTTCTGTCAAGTCACTGATCCTTTTTCCTGTAAGACGGGGTAACTGGCAGGTATATCTGTCAGTCTCCCAGGGGGTTGTGAGGATTAAACAGTGAATACTGTGTCTCCTGGAATCCTCACTATAGTTTTCCACACATTCTTCTCATGGTCTTCCCATGACTCCCTCTGGCTGCTCCATGACTCCCCGACATGACCACCCAGAGAGACCATCTTTCTGCTACTTCTGTCAATCTCTATTTTCTGCCCCTCCTTCTGTTGTCCTGCCTCTTTATACCATTTAATGCCCCTTGGGGGTGGGTGGGAGTTTCTACTACTTGAGGCCTACTGAGTGCTCCCCCTACTTCTGTGAACAGAAAGCAATCTAGGCAGGCATGTCTACCCTGGCACCTTAGGTCAACCTAAGGATGCTTACGTCGACCTACAGAACTCTGCATCCACACTGGGAGCTTGTTACATCGACTTAAGAGCTTATTTAGGTCGACTTAATAACATCACCTCTGAAGGTCGACTTAAGGCTTAAGTCAACCTTATTAAGTTGACTTAAAGCCAGTGTAGATGGGTACATCTACACTACAGGCTCTGTTAAATTGATTTAACAAGGTCAACTTAAACTGACTTTAAGTGTAGATGCTCCGTTAAGTCAACTTAAAAAGGTCAATTTTAAGTCGACTTAACGTTGACCTTGTCTTAACAAGTGTAGACATAGCCTAGGAGAGCAAGGAAAGAGGGACCAGACCAGCAAGTGCTCCTGGTGACGAGGACAGCACTGATTAATAAATCAAACTTCACTGTGGCAGGAGAACCACAGACATAGGCCAGGATTGTCTCTTCTCAGAATGAGTTTAAAAATTCAGGACTTAGCCACTTTAGGACCTCCAACAAACATGTCAGTCTGGGCCAGCACCTCAACTCTTAGATATAGCCTCCTCTAAGTCATTTCTATTTCTGTATCCCAAGCAGCTACTCTTAAGAGTTTCAGTCCAGATCCACAGCAGTATTTAGGCATTTCAGTGGGAGTTAGGTGCCTAAGTAATGTTGAAGATCTGGATCTCCCAGCCTTCTTGCTATGGAAGTTGATTGGCCTGTGATCTCTAGTCCTACCTGTGAAAGGAAACCAGGCTGATGTTAACTCTGCCTTCTGTAAACAGGTGTTCTGCATCTTCTATTGCTGTGTGCTGTTAAAGAGTCATTCCATGTCAGCCAGGTGGCTGCATGCTAGTGGCAGGTGAAGCAATCTCTGCATGTCATTTGCGTGAAAGACGTTAGGAAGGAAGGAGTTCTGTAAAGGAAAGAGCATTAGCTGTGGGCAAAGCTTTGGTGTGATTTTTTTTTTAAACCCTGTGGCAAGTTGCTCCATGACACTCCCTGCATTTGCTCTATGACATTAACTGGGGATGAACAGAAAACTTTTGCAGTGCACAGAAGTTGCAAAGCTTCATTTAGAAATCTCCCCACTCTCATTAGTGCTGCTTCATTTCCAGTTACCTGGGAATGACTGTGCTGAGTATTAGGACTATTCCTGGAATTTATAAGCCACTCACGTCAGAGACATGACAATAGCACAAAAAATACCCTTTCTGTAAAATTAAGGTCTCACAGGATGTTTTCAAGGCTACTATCAGCCAATGTGTAAATTCCAGCTTGATTTACACATCCTTTCCTTCATACTCTTCTCCCGTTGATAATTACCTTCAATTATTCCCAGACAATATTCAGGCAATGAAAAGCCTAATCCAAAGCAAAGAAGCTAGAAGGTCTAACTTTTACAATGAGAAATGAATAACCATTCTCTTCCCTCACCCCCTCCCCATTCGCCAAACCCTCAATTCAACAAGTAGCAAATGCAATAAAGCAATGATAAAAAATACCATTCAAAGAGGAACAATTGCTATAATAGAAGAGAAAACATGTGAATTGTCACCTCTTCTGCACCCTTCTCGAAATGCATTTACTGATCTTGAAATGACATGTACTTTCTTGTATTTCATCAGAGCTTTGATGTCCTGGGATGTAATGTACTATATATATGTACACAATGCAGAGTGTTATTATCAGGGAGCTGTTATTGTTATGCCGTGTCAGCTCACAGAGAATCATTATTCTTAAAGGAGCAGTCTCTATTTGCATAAAAACTAGATGACCATGATTCTCTCCTTTTTTATTATTATTTTGGGGGGGCAGGGCGGAGGGAAATGATACAGCAGGTCCAGTAGTATAGTTACGGGTAAATATAGGTAAACAAAGTTTGCCCCCTTGTCATTTGGGGAATACAAAATTTAGTTTAATTTAACTACTTGCTCCTTAATACATATGGCAACAGAGTCTTGTGGCACTTTTAAAGACTAACAGATTTATTAATCGCATGAGCTTTCGTGGGAGAAAATCCCACTTCGTCAGACGCTTTGAAGAT
>ML685784.1:21346566-21359101 GCA_007922175.1 Pelusios castaneus
ATCTTCAAAGCGTCTGACGAAGTGGGATTTTCTCCCACGAAAGCTCATGCGATTAATAAATCTGTTAGTCTTTAAAAGTGCCACAGGACTCTGTTGTCTTTCTACAATAGACTAACACGGCTACCCCTTTGGAACTTAATACATATGTCACTGAACAGGGGCATCCCCTAAACTTCGTGTTTTCTTCTTCTGAGCACCATTCTATGATACAAGACCCAGGAGATGAAATCTTAGCTTAAGTGGAAATAATATACTTTAAAAAAAAAAAAGAAGCCTGTAGCAGAGACCAAGTCAGGAGGGTGGGGGAGATGGGGGAAGTTGTAGGCAGAAACTCCACAGCGCAGGATGAAGACAGAATGGAGCAGATTAAACTTCATCTCTTGTGTGTCAGTGACTTCATTGGAGCTATGCTTGTTTATATTAGCCGAGGAACTGGCTTGTTTCTACTGTTTTCCTTATTCTGATATGAAGTTCCTTGATCAGCACCAAAGGAACGGAACATTTTAGGGAATCTTTATCATGGTCAAATGATCACCACCTGGGGGCACCAGAGGCTATTTGGGTTGGATGAAAAGTCTTCCATTTTCCCACTGAAGCCTTTTCCAGGCTGGGAAGTGAAGAAATAAGAGCCACAGCAACAGTCTGAATGGACCTATTAAACTCAATATAAGGGACAAATAATTATTTCAGACCCATAATAGAAATGATCACCACTGAATTAGTGAGAAAATTAATTTTTTTCAGTTTAATAAGGGCCAGATTGTGCCACAATACCCCCTTTAAGTAGTACCTCACTCTCCCAGCAGCCCCATTGATGTCAGTGGGACCTTTCAATGGCTAGGTGGCATTCAATTCAACCTGTGTAAATGTAGTGGAATCTGGCCCTAAACTTTTCTGGATTGGCCTAGAAATGTCTGACAATGATTGCTGGTGTCAAAATCAAAGCACTAGGGATACATAGAGCAGAAACTAAAAGCACACAGAGCAGGGTCAGGTTTCCACCTTTTGCACCCCAGGCACAGAATCTTCAGCACCCCCCCCCACACACACACACAGCTGACCTTCATGTTTTCCCCTGGGGGGCTGGGGAGGAGGGGTCTGAAAGGGAGAAAAATGGCAGGCCCCTGGGCCAGAGAAGCAGGAGGCATGTGTTAGGGGCTTCAAATTGGCCAGGTCGCCTGGGCATGGGCCCCACAGGTTGTCACTGTTTAGTTACCCCAGAATTCCAGCTTCCCTAGCCACATGCATACTGGGCCTAATTGGAAATTCAACCCTAGCACAGAGGAATTCTGCAGATTTGGGGTAAAGCCTTATAAAGTCAAGGGTAGTGGGTCATCCTAATAGGGGCAGAGTTAGAGCTGAACTGAAAAGATTATGGTCCCACTTCTCTTCCCCATGAGCAACTCCCATCCTAAGGTAATTCTCATAAATCTCTTTAAAAATAGACTGCTACCAAATTAGGGGTCTTTTCCTCCTGCTCAGTTGTTGTTTAGTCTGTTCCTTCTTCAGTTCTCAATTTCTTTCACTGGAATTAAAAATGAAATGAAATAAAAACTATCCTCTTTCATCTTCTGTAACAGGGGATGAGTCCCTTTTATTTCTATGCTGTTCAATTTCTTTTACATTCACATGATCTTCTTCTTAAAGATCCCTGATTTTTTACACCATCTGCCTCACGGGTTCATCAGTTTCTGGCCAGCATAGGCGAGCTGGCAAATGGCAAGCAAATTGCTGGTGAGATTTCACAGAGCAAGGTCTGTGTAACATCTGCTTTGCTGATCTTATTACTAGAATGCTCAGTCCTAGCTTTTTATTGTTCCAGAAATCTTTCAAGCATATAATAGGTAAAGTTCTAACGTGTCAGAACCTCCAGCTTCAGCTGACATCTTCGTAATTTGTTTCCCACGGCAACTCCTTCAGGATTCCTGACCTTGATAGAGTAGCTAATATGGCCACTCCTAACACATTTTCAGCACCTTGATTACGTCGCAAGTAAACAATGACAAGTGCATTTGCTTTCCAGATTGTTTTTGTCCTGATTTCTTTCGTCTATTGATCCATGTCAGCTATGCTCTATTACTAGTATCTGCCAAAATTGGCTTCCTTTTGGTCTGTTCATTTTTTAATACAACTGTGGTATGTTGACACAACAGGATGGTAAATTAATACATAGCACCTTCTTAGACTAGATCCTTGGCTATTGTAAATGGGTGCTTAGTAAGTTCGTGGGTGACACCAAGCTTGGGGGAATGGTAGATATTCTGGAGGGCAGGGACAGGATCCAGGGAGACTTGGACAAATTGGAACACTGGGCTGAAAGCAACCTCTTGAGGTTCAACAAAGACAAGTGCAAAGTCCTGAACTTAGGACGGAAAAATCCCATGCATTGTTAGAGGCTGGGGACCGATCGACTAAGTAGCAGTGCTGTAGAAAAGGACCTGGGGGTTATGGTGGACGGGAAGATGAATATGAGCCAACAATGTGCTCTTGTTGCCAAAAAAGCCAATGGCATATTAGGTTGCATCAGTAGGAGTATTGCCAGCAGATCGAGGGATGTGATAATTCCTCTCTATTCCACACTGGTGAGGCCACATCTGGAATACTGTGTTTTGGGCTTCCCACTACAGAAAGGATGTGGACAAATTAGAAAGAGTCCAGCGGAGGGCAACAAAAATTATTAGGGGGCTGGGACACATGACTTATGAGGAGAGACTGAAAGAACTAGGCTTATTTAGTCTACAGAAGAGAAGACTGAGGGGAGATTTGATAGCAACCTTCAACTACTTGAAGGGGTGCTCCAAAGAGGAGGGAGCTAGACTGTTCTCAATGGTAACAGAGGACAGAACAAGGAACAATGATTTCAAATTACAGCTGGGGAGGTCGAGGTTGGATATTAGGAAAAACTTTCTCACTAGGAGTGTGCTGAAGCATAGGAATGGGTTACCTAGGGAGGTGGTGGAATCTCTGTCTTTGGAGATATTTAGGGACCGATTAGACAAGACTCTGGCTTGGGTGATTTAGTGGGAGTGGTCCTGCTTTTTAGCAGGGGATTGGACTAGATGACCTCGTGAGGTCCCTTCCATCTCTATTATTCTATGATTCTATGATTTCCGTTTTTATTTTTTATCCCATAGAGCTTTTATCAAATTTGTAAGCATTATTAGACCCATTTGATAGATGAGGGAACTGAGAATAGTGTGCTCCACAGATGAGGCATCTAAAAGAAGAGGACACTCGAAAATGGAGCCTTAAGTGACTTATCTAAGGTGACAAAGGTTATGTCTAGACTTGCAAACTTGCAACACTTTAAGTTGACTTTGTTAACTCAACTTAACAGCAGAGATAGCCATTATACTGGCTTTAAGTCGACTTAATAAAGTCGAGTTAGCGTTAATCCCCATCTACACTGATCTTAAGTCGACTTAAGGAGTCAATTTAAGGCTTAAGTCGACCTAAAAGGAGGTGTTATTAAGGAAGTTATTAAGGAAATACGTAAGTCAACTTAAGAAAAGCCCAGTGTGGACGCGGCTTTGTTTGCCAGGATAGACACACCCAAAGTGAATAAGGTGTACTTTATATCCTCTCTTGTCTCTACAAAAAGTAGAACTGTTTGGAGGAAACCTGTACTAAATTAATGTATTGAATTCTACTGTTGAAATCCTACCCTCTTTGAAGTCAATGGGAGTTATGTGTTACTTAATTAGGACTGGTTGGAAATTTATTGTAAATGTGCACTATTTCTAATAGAAAATGGCGGGGGGTTTATTAGCTAAGCAATTATTTTCATGAAAACTGTCTGCTTTCTGTGGAAGATTTTAATTTCTCACCTAAAAACTGAGAAACTGGAAAATGTTCTGGGGTTTTGGCTGAAAACTAGAAAAATTTAAATTAAAAATGCTGCTTCATAGGATTTGTAGTTCATGTTTTTCATGTCCCAATTATACTCTATGAGCTTGAGTCCCCAGATGGACTAAATTCCTATTATATCTCATGGTGGCTTAGCCAGGGTGAGACTTTGGTGCACCATGGGAGATATAAGCTGACTAATGAGCCTGGCCTATGGCTCTTTGGGTACATGAGGCATTTGAACTATATCTCCTAGAAGACAATACAATGATGTTTTTAATAAAAAAATGCCAGCCAAAAGTTTTCAGTATTTGATTTGAGAAAAGAAAAAAATCCATCCATCTCTAAATTTAATATTATTCAGTTATTGCTATTCAAAATGGCAATCATGCAAAGTTCTTTATTTAGTGAATATGTCTTTTGCTTTTAAACAAAATGTATTTTGAGTGGTGGCAAACACCTCCTTTCCTCTCTTGTAGTACTGTGCATGAATCTGTTTATTAGATTTGTATTTTTTGTGAATAACAAAGGTGAGAATAAATAATATCAAATTTATTCAGCCTTAGGGTTGTTGATTTATTTTTATTTATTTATTTATTTATTTGGTCAATAATAATAGACACTAAGACAATAAGAAAGGCCAAGCCACTCTCCTGTCTAAAAACCTAGGGAGTAAAACTCCTTTACAATTTATATTTAAAGAATCAATTTGTCAAAAGAAACTATCATGCAACATCCAAAACATATTATAAGAGCCTGCTAACATCCTGTGAATATTAATCAGACTCAAGGCAGGACAGCTACAGTGAGAAACCCTATAAACAATCCGTCTGCTAGGAAAAAAGAACTTGAAATAATTAAGCTATGAGAAACTAGAACATTATAGTTCATATCCTAGTTATATGGTTCTGTGAGGAAGCACAGCAAGACACTAAGCCTTCCAAAAATACTACCTTTAGTTAATGAACAAAGGAGTCTATGAAATTGGAAAGGATTTTGCTCACAAAGCTGAAATGCCTATTCAGCAGCAAAAGGAATGACAACATTTCATCCTCTTTAGCTGCATAATAATGATAAAATTGTATTTATTTAATGTCTTACGGACTCAAGGGACTTAACTTTCATTTATAAGCTACTGCTGACATGGATTCAGTTCTTATACCAGAGTAAATCAGGAGTAACACCAATAAACCAGAATAATCCAGATCAAAACAAGGCCCTGTGTCTGTAGGCAAGAATTAAGAGTAGGTTGGAGGGGAGAACCCAGGACAATATTACTTACCGGTGCTGGAAATCAGGTGTCATTACAAGGAACTGGAGTCAACCAGTGTAAGGTGTATGTGCATTAAGGCTCCATGCATTCAACCAATTCCCTCCATAATTTTAAGGGGTTTGGGTAAATTTGTTCCTGGATCTGAAAGAAGGGTGGCTTTTCTACATTATAAACATTAACAAATCTATCTCACAGCACCCTTGTGAACTAGTTGGGCATCCTTGCTTTACACAGGATGAAGAAATCAAATATCAGAGAGGTTAAGTAACTTGCCCAAAGTTGCACACACAACATCGAGAACCAACTTCACGTGATTCCTTCTTTATATGACCATCCAACATCATTACAGACAAAAGGAAACATGACAAAGTTACTCAATCAATGGTGTTTGACAATAGTGCAAGAGAAGAGCCCAATGCAGATGTAGGATAGAACATACTCTGTTTTCTGGCTGATGTGGAGGCCTCAGCCTGGACTATCTGATGGCTCTCTGCAATGACTGCACCAGCCTTGTCCTAGCTTCTCCAGATTGAGCAATTGTGGGCAGGATTGTCCCAATTATCAGTTGGAATGCTGAATTTCTTGAGACCTTGCTTGACCCAGGAAGAGTCAACATTGTGCACTTATTGCCAAGAAGACTAATGGGATATTACGCTCCATTAGTAGGGACACTGACAGCAGATTGAGGGAAGTGATTATTCCCCTCTATGTGGCACTTGCGAGGCCACATTTAGAGTATTTCGTACAGTCCCCCTTCTCCCACACCCCCCAGACAATGGGAAGAATGTGAACAAATTGGAGAGAATCCAGCAGTAGGCAATTAAAATAATTAAGGGACTGGGGCATGTGATTTATGAGGAAAGGCTGTAGGCACTGAGCAGAAGAAAATAGTGAGAGGGTATTTGAGAGCAGCCTTCAACTACCTGAAGAAGGGCTTCAGGGAGGATGGAACTAGGTTGTTCTCAGTGGTGGCAGATGACAGAACAGGGAACAATTGTCTCAAGTTGCAATGGTCTCAAGAGGAGGTCTAGGTTGGATATTAGGAACAAAATTTTCACAAGGAGAGTGGTGAATGTTAGAAATGTTTGTAACATTTCCATTTCATTTTATGTTCCCTTAGTGACTTATTTTCTGTAACAAATATTATTATGTTGATACCTCTGTCATATCCTGTCTTATTCATCTCCTCTGTAAACTCAGATGTCCTGGTCTTTTTAGTCTCATGTGACATGGAAGTCTCTCCATGTCTCTAAACATTTTCAGTGTCCTTCACTGAGCTCCCTCTAGTCCTGCTAAACCTTTTTTAGGTTTAGGCCTAGATATTCTAAAGTATTAAGAACCTACTTGGATTTTCAAAATCAGTACAGCAAGTTAGGTGTTTACCTGCATCGTTAAGCACATAAATACCTTTCAAAATTTGGCCCACAGTGACCAGAACTGGACACAAATGTTCACATCAGGGTTTGCCGCCGTTTTACGTAAGGCGATATAATGCTTTCAGTATTGTTTTCTATTATATTCTTTGTGTATCTTAACATTTTGCCAGCTTTTTTCTCTTTTTGAGTACTCCTACAGACTGAACAGAGGTTTTACTGGGCTGTCTGCTGTGATGCCCAGGCTTTTTCTCCTTGGGCCCAGCAATGGCGATCAGCAGCTCAAATTAATCCTTCCAAGGTACGCGAGCATCCATTTGTCAAAACTGAATTCCATCTACTGTGCTGAAGTTCAGTCTCCCAGCTAAATCTCTCTGAAGTTTAGCTAGGTCTTTCTGAAGTTTCTCACTAGGCTTGATTAATATATATTACAGTTATATAAAATGCAATGAAACCATTACATTGCTCTCTTATGTGCTGCAGTTACATCTGCTCTCCAAATCCAAAGCCTTCTCTGGTAACTAAGGAAATGATCTAGGATGGATTTAATTAGCTGTTTTTCTCACATTGCTTGTTCAGAGATGTGTGCAGTAGTGAGTGGTAGATATCTATGTAAAATAGCCAAGCTCTCTTCCTCAAACCCCCTAGGAGCAAGGAAATGAATACATTTCTCTTTTGCAAAATGAAAGAAGGATATTTAAGCATTAGGGAAGTTTTTACTATTTAAAAGTTTTTTAGGAAATCAGGAACATAGCAGTGGGTTAATGTGCTCTGGAGAATTTGAAAATAAGTCTGTTTTCTGCAAGGAAGTATTTATTAGATGATTAAGGAAGAAATATCAATCTACATGTAGGTACATCAACATTGAACATTTCAACTCCAGAGTTGTGTGTATGAAAATATATTTACTATAGGTGAGGCTAGTAGCACAACCTATTAGTAATGTTGCATGACAGTTTTCCCAGTATTAACTGCTCAAACTGAAATTTTCTATGCTGGGTGTCTGTCTCAGGCTGAAACTTTCTGGAATTTTTTAGGGAAAACTGTTCAGCTGTTTCCAAGGAGGACAGAGAAAAAACTTTGCCCATCTTAAAATATTCTGTCTCAGCAAACCAAACTTTTCACTGGGGTTCACTAATTTTCTGGGTATCTGACTTGAGACCTCGTGGTCTGATTTGCGGAAGTGTTGAGAATTTACAGCTACAGTTGAAGTCAGCAGGAGATGAGCTTTAAACACATAAGTTCTGTATGCTGCTGAATACTGCGAAAAATCATGTGTTAGATGTCTCAAACTGGGCATTTAGACTTAGCGGATATTTTTAACCTTAATTTCTCTGTAGCTCAGTTCCCCTGTCTTTAAGGAAGGGGATAAAACCACCCCCTCAACTCACAGGGTATTGTGAAAATAAATGAATTTAGGTTCATAAAGCACTCATATACTCTAGTGATGAGAATCACAGAGACCCCATGAGGAAATTAATAACTCTATCTTCAGAACAGAGTTTAAATTGAATACAGTAAGTTTAAGGACCACACACTGAATAATGAAGACAAAGTAAAATATTGAATAACTGGTCACTAAGTAATGACTAGCCATATATATTAACTGACTCTAATAATTTTAGATATTCCTCCTAATAAATCCTGGTTGACAATCAAGTCCAGACTGGCATTTTTTATTATTGGCCTATGTCTTTTATCGGCCATAATATAAGACATTAGAATCTTTAAGTGTCGTGTGCATAAAAGTTGAGTGTCATGTGGAAAAAAAAATAGGTACTGTAAGCAGAAAGCATGTGTTGTGCAAAAGTTGGAAGGGGAAACACCCTGATTGTTCAGGACTGTTGCATTTAAGACTTTTGAAGTCTTAGGAAACTGCTGTCTTACCAGGTGGCACCTCTCAGGCTGTCGTGTATTTTTTTCCTCTATCATTTGGGTTAATATAGAGATTTACCACTCCATTGTTCCTGATCTCATTCCTGTCATAGTTGGTTCCTGTGCTCATTGTGGGTTTGTTTGTTCCCCGTCTGTATTCCTGTTCTTGTCACAAGTCTGTTCCAGTGCGTGGCTGCTGTTTCTGGCCTTTTCATGGATTGTCTGCTCCTGTTCCTGTTTAGTTCTTGTTTCGTCTCTGATCATCCTTTGGCTCCTGAATCCTTTCATATTTATCTGACCTTTCCTTCATGTGTTTACTTCACTTGTTCATTGCCAAGAACTGTGAGTTAATCAATCCATAACTGCCATTCATCTTGAGTTCCTGAGCTTTCTGGTTCCTTGTTGAGTATTAAAATAAACCGCTCATTTATTGGTACTTTGTCTCATTGGCAACTAATAGTAAATATATTGCAAAATTCTTGGGACATCACATCAGTTGACATGATTGGATCATGACTGGAAACATCATTAACCCATGATGTCACCAGATCCCTGACACTTGTATTTTCCCATTAGTAACGGCTTTCTTATGTATTATTTTAGCTAATAAATACCAGTAGTTTAGTCTCATTCGCCTCTCCATCAAGGAGGTAAGTGAATTTGTTTACTATTATTATTATTGTTATTGTTATTATTATTATTATTATTATTATTGCAGTAGCATCTAGAGGCTCTGATCAGGGGTTCCATTATGGTTGCCTCACCGCAAATTTCTTACCATCTAAGTGTAAGACAAAATACAACAGCTGGATACAACAAGCAGACTTTAGGAATACAAAGTGACAGACCCATGATTATGATCATCATGATAAACATTTGTCACATCACTCAGCTGCTTAATCATAACAGCTAGATGAAAATTATCCAAGATTTTCTTGAAAACAAGTGGGATTTTTTTCTTTAATTCAACTTATGTGGTTTGGCAGCCTTGACTGTTTATGTTCTTGTAGGGTGAGCAGGGAAGTAACACACATTTTGAATCAAAGGGAAAATAAAAAATCTACTTTGCACTCCAAAATTCGAATAGGCAATTTTTTAGTCTGGAACAATAATATGATTTCCCAAGGCCCCACAGTAGACAGGGCCAGGCAGTAAGAATAACTGAGTTCTGATCTCAGGGCTGTCATGAACAAGCTGGAATACATCTGGGGCTTGCAGACCTCTTTCTATATATGAAGCACAAGTATAGACAACTGTTTTTACTGGGCAGGAGGAAAGGGGTTACAGCTAAAAAAATAATAAAATAAAACAACTGAATACCTTTTTTTATCCTATCTAACTATTGTATCAGGTATAAAGCTGATGAGTCATACAATGAAACTGCGAGAGAGAGTCATCAATAAAAAGACTAAGAAATGAAGTAGATATTAGTGCAAATCATTGTGGCTTCATGCCAGGAATATTGACAATACATTCTATTTTTGCATCAAGGCAGCTAATGGAAAAATGTAGAGAGAAAAGGAAAAAAAAATATTCACCTAGTGTTTATTGATGTGGAAAGGGTTGAGTGCCAAGAAAAGTCATCTGGTGTAATATTAGAAGAAAATGGTACCAGAATTTCATGTGTGGCTTGCTCAACCATGTTTGTAGCTATAACATCGTCAAATCTTCTAATGATGAAACAGATGTTCTCTCAGTAAAGGTAGAAGTATATCAGGGATCAGCATTGAGCCCTTTCTTTTTTATCTTTTCCCTGGATACACTCACAGGATACGTCTACACTTAAAAAGTTAGCTCAACTTTAAGTGGACCTTATTAAGGCGACTTAACAAAAGTTGACATAACTTTTCAAGTGTAGACGTGGCCCCTTTTCGACCTTATTAAGTGGACTTAAGTTTTTAAGTTGACTTAAAAAGTTCCACCAAGGCATTAATCCCTTTCTCCACTGGCTTAAGTTGACTTAATAAAGTCAATTTAATCGTTAGCTTGAATTAAAACGAGGAGTTATTAATTCGAACTAACTTTTCCTTAATTCCATTTTAAGAAGCAGCTTAAGTTGAATTAAGGAAAGCCCAGTGTAGATGCAGAGTATTTTAAGTCTACATAAGCCTCCTTAAATTGACTTAATTTGCAAGGGTAGACACACCCACAAAGAATACACAGAAGGAGGTCCTAGATACATATTATTCAAAGGTGCTCTCTTTCTTTGCACTGAGGAGAAAGGTAATCTAGAAGAGGATATTGTTAAATGGGGGGGATGTGTTGGAGGGACACAAGCTCTAAATAAGGAGAGGAAAAACAGAGTCTAGGGTACATAATTTCAATAACATGAGCTCTGAAAAATTATTCTTGGAACTAGATGGACAGACAATACTGAAAATAGAAAGTTTCAAGTATATGGGTCCCAGAATCTGGGAAAATGGGGAAATTGAGGGCACAGTTAGAACTTGGATAATAAATGCCTGACCTGATGGAGAAAGATAATTTGTGTGACACATGAGAGGAAGATACCAGTACAATTACAAGGGAAAGTCCAATAGTTTTAATGTACTGAGTGTGGGGAAAGAAAGAACTTGGAAAATGATGTGTTCCATAGAATGTGAACACTGAAATAGATGAGCGACGCAAGCAAAAGCACCATGTGTGGAATATATTTATTAGAGGCATGCTGAAAGTAAGATCCACAAATGAAAAAAAATGAGGGAGCAAAAACTCATGGTCATGTGGTCATGTAAAGCTCAGTGATGTGGGTAAAATTGTCCAAGGGATCGAGTCTGAAGGAAGAGAGACCAACCCAAGAAGAAGTGGTAGAATATTACAAAGGAAAATATGTTAATGTGTGGTATGATGGAGAATATGACACTGAATAGTGTACTTCGGAGGGAGAAGACCCATAAAATAGAACCCATCTGATGGGATTAACACAAGGACGTAGAAGAGTTATTGTATCAGGGACAGTCCCATGATACCACAGTTTGTTCTCTTCAGCCTACAGGGATGCATTCCTCTGGTTTTGGATGCTTCATGTCCTTCTCTTTCTCCAAGAACATCATCTGTCTCTTGATTGCCAGGCATGGGTTGAAGGCCTGTCTCTGGCTATTTTCTGTGCTATTTAGTAAACAGGATTGGAAGTTCCTATGTAACATTGAGTCTTGCACTTAAGGGTGGAGGGACTAAGCTGAGCCAGCTCTGATTACATAGCAGCCATCCCTGTGTTGGATCAGGTGATTCTGTTGTAAAAGCAGCAGGAAGTTGCAGTGAACGGGATGGGGTGGGGTTGGGGGGAGTGAGAGTTGCTGAATTCACAGAGACAGCAGGCTTGGCAGTAAGCTATGGGGGAATATCTGATTAGAGAAGAGAGCCAAAGACCAGCTGGGTGTCTTGCTGTTTTCAATTTTGGTTTGCTCTATTTGGAAAATGAACAAGGGACAACATCTTTGGTAAATGAACAAGGGACAAGTCAGAAGGGCCCTGAGTCTCTTTGGCAGGATTACAGTGGGAGAGTTCTGAGGAGGAGAGAAATTGGTAGCTGGGTTCTGCAAGGGCACCCTGGCCATGAAGGAGGCTCATGGGAGGTGCTTGACCTCTACTACACTTATTTATACTAAATTGATTCTAGTTGCTCCCCTCCTTCCCTTTTGTGTTGTGTCTCTCTCCCTTCCCTCTTGCCTCTTAGCATAGACCTGACCTACACTTAAAAGATTTGCCAACTAAACTATATCTATTAAGAGTTTGAAAAAAAATGCTCCTAAATAAGGCTATGTCTAAACTGGGGAATTAAGGTCAACTTCAAAAAGTCGACCTTATTAAGTCAACTTAGAGTGTCCAGAGTGGACTCTCTAAGTCGACTTGTTTGGTCCAGGAAGAACCAGCCCCGCACAGGGCTGGCTCTCCCTGGGGCAGCAAGCCCCTGAGCGGTCCGGGGGAGAAGGGAGAGAGGAGCTCCCTTCTGCCCTGGACCACTCGGCTCCCTTCTGTTCGGGACCCCAAGTCCCGGGCAGAAGGGAACCCTCCTAGCCTGGACCACTTGGGTCCTGGGGACAACTTCCCCCGACCCGAGTGGTCTGGGCCAGGAGGAAGAGCTGGAGTCCCGCGCTCCATCTGCCAGCTGCTCAACAGCAGGCAGCTGGAGCAGGGATCCTGGCAAGAAGGGACTTCGGAGCTCCCT
>ML685784.1:21359501-21391622 GCA_007922175.1 Pelusios castaneus
ACACTGGCTTAAGTCGACTTAAATAGTCGACTTAAGCCTCAAAGCTGAGTTTATACCAGGTGTTATAAAGTCGACTTTGAATTTCCTTAAGTCGACTTAAGCAGCTACTTAAGTCGACTTAAGGAAACTGTAGCGTAGACGTGGGGTAATTAAGTTGACTTAAGCAAGCTTAAGTCGACTTCATTTTCAAGTGTAGACACACCCTAAGGTAGCTATGACACCGAAAGCCTTAGTGTAGAGACAGTTACACCAGCAAAGATTTCCTTTAGCCATTGTGAAGCATTTTGTTCAGGTAACTGGTATGAGCTGTACTGGTAAACCCTTTGCAGTGTGCAAGATGCCGAATTTAAAAACGTGATCGGCACTAGTGTGTATGGGAAGAAGATGGTGATGATGTGAGGACCTAGAAGGAATTCAGACTTACTTTCCTCAAAGTGCAGTGTTAATCAGAACAGCTGGATACATTTTTAGTTATTGCTTTTCATTCATTTACTTATTGGTGGGAAAGGGCATGTTGCCACTAGTTAAAGTTTGTAAATGAAACAGTCCGGAATAGGGGGATTTTTATTTCCTCAACCTCAGTGTATTACTGAGACATTCTATCCTGCAACATCCCTCATACACTGTAATAACAATCTAGCTCCCACTGAAAATATAAAGCAATAAACACCTCTTTTCAAATGAAAAAGCAACTTTTCTTTTTTTTTTCAGTCTGAAGTGATACGGTGGATTGGTGATAGAAACTGAGCATACAATAAATGTTCAAAGTTCTTTTTATGCTCAAACCTGAGCAAGCTAATGGATGGTTGTGTTTGCTTCTTCACTTTAAATGCAAGTTTTTAAGAAGGAGAGGGAAAATAAAACACGGCAGCAGCATTGTTAAAGATATAACAATATTATTATTAATAATAATATTTTAATATTACATAAAGCCTCTTAACCAGAGCTGTTGTCTGAATTTATTTTGCAATCAATGTAAAATTCACAAGTCTTTTATATTTAGATACCTTCAGATCAATCTATTTCTTGTTTTCCAAAGACAGGAAAAAATGTTATTGCTTTCCCTTTGTGTTCGCTCTTACTAGGGCAGACAGAGAATTCTGTGCCCCAATTCTGTAGGAGTGAGACAGTGAGGAGAAAAAAACTTGGGAAGTGGCGGAATTGCCTATGATCCCTGAGTGGCTGAATGTTTCTGGTAAAATTATAGTAATTATATTGGCCCTGCTGAAATTATATTTACCACACCATTGATTGAATGGGTGATGTTCACACCATTGTAAAAGGTAAAGGGACAAATATGAATGAGCCGTAGTACTGGATCAGGCCAGTATCTCAGCTGTGGTAGCAGTTAGTACCAGATATTTCAGAGAGAGGAGAAGAAGAAACCCCATTGTAGAGGCTTAGAGAATAACCTATCCATAATGGGAGCTTTTCCCTAACCACCTTTATGTTACTGAGATCCATTGCAGATATTTTGAGCTAGTCTGCTCTGGAAATGTAGCTACACTGGCAGAGGCCCTGAGTGGAGACAGCTTAGACAGGTATAAGGAGATCTCATGTTGTTATAGCAACATACACTGTTTCAGCTGTAGCTCAGGTTATGCATTTGTTTGGTTTTTTTGCCAACATTGCTCTGGCACTCAGCGTGTGGATTTTTTCATATCCTTCATTGACTTAACTATGCTGACAGAACTTGATAGCATAGAACAGGCCTTAGTGTGACCTAAGTTCTCTTTCTCTCCATCTCTCAGTTCAAATGATCTCCCAAAGGCTTGTTAGTGCCAGCAGCTTGGTTCCACATTGTTTTAGGTGAAGCCCTGCACTTTAGAATCAGCTAAAATCTTCTCAGTCCACTAATACATTTCAATTCCTTCCCTTTACAGCTATGTAGGAAGAAGTCCAGGGAAACAGCAATAAGGAGTAGAACTGTGAAGAGTGGGTTGGAATCCAATGTAGAGGGCAGGCCTGGTTTCTACTACCAGCCACTGGGAAGTGGCACAGAAGCATTTCCAGAGAGATTTTGTTACCCTGGAAGGAAAGCACTAGAAGCTATGGCCCAGAAATCAGATTCTGAGAGCAAATACCTTGCTGGGCATGCGTCCAGTTGTCCCTGAGCTATCGGTATTGCACGCATGCAGCTAACACACTTTGAAGTGTTGTGAACCCTTGTGATTTCATTGTGAATTTTTCACAAGCACCAGTTCCTGGAGTCATGTGATTAAAGGAGACCATCGGCTTCATTTTTAAAAATAAAAAGTTAGTTTCTAGCACTCATAATTACAGAGAAAAGTTTTAAAACATTAATCCCAAAGGCTCAAAAATTAAAAGGCAATTTTTTTTCATTATATATTTTTAAAACATTATTATTAATTCAGTATTATAATGTTGTCATCTGACTCACAATTTTTGGAATAACTGGGGTTGACAATATTGTAGTTGTTTCTCTAACTGTAGTCCCTTCCAACCCAGGCCTATCCCTTCCCAATTTTATATGTATAATTCCTATGGAAAACCCATTTTGAGATTCCAAAAGTTCAGGAGAAAGGGAGCATATCCAGATAACAATACCTTTCCCTTCTGAGCTCACCCCTGTGCTGGCTTCTGTAATTTTCTGCTTGTGGATGTGAAAAGCACCATGGGATTCCATGAACTGGAGAAGCCCCCCTTAACAAATCAGCAGGAATTCAAATTCCTTTCATTTTGAATCTTTTATGCTCAACGTTTTAATTTGTCCCTACTAAGGCTATTTCTGTTTCTAGGTGCAACAGCCTATTCGGTAACTGGACTCCAAATTACTGTTTTAAGCTATCACCTATTTACAATAAGTGGCATAGCATTATTAATTGGTGTGGTAATTCTGTTAGTTACAATGCACTTGTTATTATACTCACAGGCATCCAAAGCAACCTAAATATCTGATATTTTATGTGTGCACTTAATTGTGTCAATCAGCCAGAAGCCCACTACAAGTGTCTATAGTATAGCTGAAGTGCTAAAGACAGCTACCATAGTTAAGGCTATCCAAAAGACATGTCCATAGAAATACCAAGTTTTCACTCACTCATCTTTGCAAAACTTCCCCGTCTTAAGCTGGCATTTACTAGATCTATTTACGTATTAATGAATTTTTCAGCCATTATTTGCGAATAAACAGAAGGAGCTGGAGTGGATTTACACTTTTTAAATTATAAAACAAAACAAAACAAACAAACAAAAAACAACCTCAAACATTTTGTAGTCTTTAGATTTCACTGCCAAAATAGCTGGGGCCAGAGAGGTAAAATGTAGAAGAAGATACACAGCTCTCCTTCAGTGAGAGCTGAACCATGCCACTCAGTGTGGTGTTCTGTCTGCCACTAGTGGTGGCTGAGCCACATATATGGGTTGATGAGAATGCTACAGCTCCAGAAGGCAAATAGGGGTCTCAATTCAGGCAGCAGAGAATTGTGCTTAGATGTGAAGATCTTAGGTTTGATCCTCACCAATAACAACCTGTTTAGGTGTACAGCTTTGCATTTGTTTTATTTGTACAGAGTAAACTGGTTTTCAGATGGACAGCTTATGAGAGTTGAAAATAACCACTTGCACAAATGAGCATTGGAAAATCTTGTTTTCCCTTGAATATGTTATCTCCCACTGATCTTGCTGGACTATTGCAACTCTTCGCTATCCTGAACACAGAGCTGTCACTAGCCTTCAACAAAACATTCTGGTAGTATATTTCCGCTAGCCAGAAACAAACAAGTTGGATAAGAAATTTCCATCGGGAGGGCTGCCATGCTGTATGGAAAGCCAGTCAACATTTTTCAAACAGAACTGTTTTTTCAACAAATGCATATAAGGGTAAGCTGAAAAATTCACCCCAAAGTCATCAAATTGTTTTGATAAAGAAGCTGAAATATATTGATATGCTCCATTCCAACATTTTCTAAACAGAATGTTTCAATTTTCCAATTTCAAATGACTTTTTGTTTAGAATTTACTATCATTTTATTTTTTTAAAATAGCTCCAAAACCCCCGCAACCCATTGAACTAAACCAAACATTTTGTTTAGGGTTGAACTTTATTTTTAACCCAAGCCCCAATTCATTTTTTATCTTTTTGGTTGACTTAAAACAAATTCATCTAGTGAGCGTCTATGAAATAACCCCAGAACATTCAGTTTTTTGCTTCAGCCATCAAATCAAAGGGTATGCCTACACTTAAAAAACTAAGGGAATTTAGGAAACTGAGTCGACCTAGGGTGTCCACACCAGTTTTAGGTCGACTTAACAAATTGACTTAGCCATTAAGTCGACCTAAACAGCAGTAGTTATTAAATCAACTTAAGGAAGTCCTTAAGTCGACTTAATGAAAGCCTGGTGTGGATGCAGGGTTCTTTAAGTCAACTTCAGCATCCTTAAGAAGACCTAACTTTCAAGTGTAGACATACCCCAAAAGTCAGTTAATTTTCTCCTTCTTGTTGTATGATTTCCTGTGAAGATAAAGATGTCTCTGAGCCCAGTATAAAGGATATACTCTAGTCTTTGGGAAAGGTTCATTTATGTGTGAGTTTCTGCAGAAGGGTTTAGAAACAGGCAACTGTGATGGATGCTCCTGCATCATTCCATTGTGGACAGTCACTTGAAGAAGATTAGATTCATATTGGAATCCCTTAAGGTTTAATATGTATTTATTTATTTGTTTGTTTTTGGGGTTTTTTTTTGCTTCTGGCTAGAAAAATGTACTACAAAGACAGCCTTTCTCAGATAATTCGGAACTTCCTCTTCCAATCTCAGCACAAGACAGGAAGTACAAAACAATGAGGAAATACATTAACTGATTCAACCAACCTTATAAAATGTTTGATTTGAGTTCCATTTATATTGATGACAAAAGTCCAGGTTGGTTTTTATTTTTCTAAATCAGTTTACTTAGCCTTGGTGGACATGTTGTAATATTCCCCTCCCCAGAGGGATGAGGTTCGAGGATTCAGCAGCAACAAACACTGAGACACAAATGACAGAATAAAGTGGATTTATTAACTAACAAACTATTTAGTGGATTACCGGTACCTATCACCCATACCAGTATGATTACTGGAGTCAGAATTAAAGATGCAAGATAAACAGCTTACGCCCCTTCTGCAGTCGGGGACCCCGGGCGACGCAGGCTTCAGCAGGGGAGTGTGTTGTCTGAGACCTCTTTTCCCGAGATCCTGCAGTGAAGTCCAGTTTGGGCCTGGGAGTGAGCTATAGTTATAGCCCCTTTACTCACAGCCCCTTTACTCAAGCCCTACTCCTGGTCACATAGACTGCTGCTGATGGGCATTAATTGCTACTATCAAAAACTTCTAACTACTTAACAGTAGAACTATTATTTGATTAATTTGTTTTCTATAGAGCTTAGCAGAGAGGAAATGTTTCTAGGGGGCTCCCACTGCCCACTAATGCTCCACCATCACAAAATCTTCCATTTCCCTTACACGTCTTGTTGCTTGACACTCTAATCCCATTTGAGAAATAGCATGACAAGAAATGAGTTTCTTCCTTGAGATAGACAAAAACAGATATGGTTTCGTCTTTACAGAATCGTGACCCTGAATGCAGTGGATCTTGTCATGTTTTATTTGAATTTCTTAATCTTTGGAGGCTTTATATCAATGATTCCCTTTATGGCTTAATTCCCATATTTTACAGGACAATGGGATACATAGCCAGTGGTAGTTTATTACTTGTTCATAAGGTTCACAGTCGTTAACAGCATGTTCTCAAAGTTTCTAAAACAAGGACCAAAAACGGCTTCCTAACATCGATAGTCAGTTCACTCAGATCTTGTAATCAAACAAGCTTGCATAGAATCTGCCAGACAATTTTCTCTAACTTGTTTGAACCTTGCAGGCATATTTCCTTTGCCAAAAATTATTACAGGATTGAGAACCTCTTAGTCAGGTATAATCAAGTGTGAATCTGAGACTCTGGGTATATAATTTTTTGGATTCAAGGCATGTTAATGTTAACAGCTTGACAGCTTGTCTGAAACAATTAATTTTTTAACCCTAAGAAGCTCTCCTGTCATAACTTTTTAACATTGTCATAGTAGTATTTGAATTCAGTTTGGCAGCAGTTTCTTCTTAAATTAAGTGACACTATCTTTATTCACTTGGTGAAACATCCATCAGAAGAATTCATGAACCTGCTTTTGGCTTGGACTACATTGTAATAGTAATATGTTTAAGTGCTACTGTGCTACATTGAAGTGCAATTGGTTCACACTGGAACAAATCACACTGACATATATATAAATAAATAAAAGCTTGTGCAAAATCTAGGCACTGAAGGAACATCAAAAAAGTTCATTTGCACTTGACTGCAAAATTTTGCTCAGTGATCAACACCTTCCTTATATATTGCAATGCCCTGTTTTTAAATCCATTGTTCCTTTCAGAGCCCCATTACATATCAGTAGTAATAAAATCTGAAAGAGTTACTGTCTCATATCCACTGGCAATCTTCCTTACTCTATTTGAAAAATGAATGATAATTTGAACCCCAGATCTACTGACTGAAGAGCTGTTGAGATTGTGTAGGAAACTGATGGGAAAAAATGTATTTTGAGTCAATTGCGTTAATATAGAGTGTTGTCCATTTTCTGTTTCTCCTGAGTGGTTTCTTGAAGGTATTTGACTGATAACAGGACCAATGGTATTTATCACCTAATTCTAGGGCCCAAACTGACCTCCGAGAAAATGCACTTTTTTGTAACAATGATGGATTTGTATTCTGGGTATGAAAATCTATGGAAAGTCTATTGACTGCCATGTAGTTACTGTCGTTATACTATTGCAAATCAGATGAGAATTTAGGCTTATAACCCTACGAGCCTTTTTGGGGAGCCAGATTTTCAATTGTTGTGAAAGGGAATACCTCCTATCATGGAGCCATACTCTTTTACACCAGCTGTGAATCTGTTCTTAAGGCTTTTATTTCCCATCTGAAGACACCAGGCGAAATTTTGCTCTTAGGGCCCAATCCAAAATGGAATGGACATTGGATCAATCCTTCAGTTACACCACTGTAAATCCAGAGGAGCTACTTTGACTTTAATAGAGTTAGCATGGAAAGAAAGTGGAACTGAATCATTATCTTTATTTGTGGAGGTAAAATCGGTCATTAAACAAGAAAATGTGATGAAGTCAGAAGCTCTGTGGTCCTGCATGAGTATGTTTGTATCTTGCTTCCCTACCCCTTTCCTTGACCTCCTCTAGATCCCCAATATTCTGCAGTTCATCCAGTCCTCTGCAATCTTTCCAGACCTTCCATCTCTCTTCCATGCTCTTCCCTGGTCTTTTATATATCCCCAACCATACCACCTCCACTGCCTATCACATCATCCATGATCTGAGCTTCCTACCCCACTTCCAAGCTCCATCTCTAACTTTCTGAAGTCTCCAGCCTCCCCTTTATTTGTGCCCTGCCAATCTACTGCACCCTTCTACGTGCCTTATCCACAGAATCCATTCCAAGGTTAGGGGAAAAACTTGAATGACAGAAGATAGGCACCTAAATCTGTATCTAAGCATGTCATAAGTTGCTAGGATCTCAGAGATGCTGATGTTAGAAAGACCTACAAGTGTTCAGCACTGCTGACATTGAAGCCATTGATTAAGGTAGATTTAGATTTTTAGGATGGAAAATACCAAGCTGGATGCCTCCTTCTAAGAGATGTGCCTAAAGTTAGGCAGCAGTCACTTCTGGCCATAGTGAGATGTGACTAAATAGTAGATGTCTGTGTGTTTGGGAGCATGTTATCTTCCAGTGATGCCACTATTAACATTATAGAGCTGTCAGACAATATGATTTCTCCTCCATCCTAAGTTCTGTAATGGTTTATGATTGTATTAACCTTGGATGATCTTCAAACCTCCCATTTGCAGCATTAATCAGCTGACATCATTTTTTACTATGAGAGGATGTTGTCAGATCCAAATATCCACTTTGAATAAGATGGGTAGGGTATTCTGGGGAATTCAGCACTGAGATTTGTTCTCTGTCACTGACTAATGTGTTACCTTGAGCACCTCACTTCTCTCTCTATCTCCTTTTGCCCTTTGGCTATTTACTCAGTGAAAGGACCATGTGTCTTACTATTACTGTTACTGTGTTTTATGGTGTACTAACGTAGTAGTGTCTTAATCTTATTCACAATAACTAGGTGCTACCATCATGTCACTACTGACAACCAAAGTTTTCTCCAGTTAAAGTTACATTTTCTTTTCCCCACACAAGCTGAAAATTAAGACATTTATAAATAAAATCTTTCCTGTTGAGAAGAAAAATTAAAGCTCAGTAAAATCTTGTTAGTAAGATATTTTTGCGAAGAATTGAGATGGGAATGTAATAAGTACATAATGAGTCACATTTACGCTTGGAGGACAAAGTCATCGTACTTATAAAATGCAAATTATTTATTTAATATTCAAGTGAATTCTCCAATAATCCTCAGTTGGTTAATCAACTTGTTTATTGCTGGCTGGATTTGATTCTCAGGAAGTGAACCAAATTCAACTTATACAGAGATCAATTATTTGATTTTGACTGCAAATACTGTATCTGCCATAAATAGTTTGTTTACTGGATCCCTGGAATAAATTGATGGATGTTTACTTTCGATATCAACAACACAATCCTTACCAGACATTGATGAATAAGATTAAATGGCCCCAAGCTGTGTTTGGAGCCAGATTCAGAATAATTCTCTACCTTCTGGATATGGTTGCATGGATGAAAATAGATGTATAATTGTGGTTACCAAAGGGCGTCTGACACTGCTGCACATTCAGACACTCCTGTGGTAGGAGGAATATTAAAGCTATGTCCTGCTTGGCTAGGAATCAGTAAGTTATTTAGGAAAACAAACAAGGAGTCCTTTCCAAAGGGGTAGCTGTGTTACACTAGTTCAGCAAAACAAACAAGGAGCCTGGTGGTATTTTTAAAGACTAACAAATTTATTTATTGCATGAGCTTTTGTAGGAGAAAATCCCACTTCTGTAAGTTCCCCACCTTCAAGCATATGATGAAGTGGAATTATGTCCCATGAAAGCTCATGTGATAAATAAATTTATTAGTCTTTTAAAGGAATTCTGTGGCACTTTTAAAGACTAACAAATTTATTTATTGCATGAGCTTTCATAGGAGAAAATCCTACTTTGTCAGATGCTTTGAAGATGGGGAACTTATAGAATGTGAGGAAAGTAAATTCAGGGAAATGTATGACACAGGATGAGGTCAGGCTGTAACAGCAAATCAGAATAGGTGTTGGGATTCAAACACTGGGGAACAGCACACAGAGGAAGATGAGGTCAAATCACCTGTTGTAATGAGAATACAATCCATAGTCCCTGTTTAACCCTGAGGCAATGGAGTGAAATTTACATATAAATTCCAAATCGGCAATTTCTCTTTGAAGCTGTGATTTGTTATTCATTTGTTTGAGCACCACTATTAACAAGTCATCAATGGAATGAGCAGGGAGATTAAAGTGTTCCCCTTTTGGTTTTTGAATGTCATGATTATGGATATCAGATTTGTGTACATTTATTCTTTTGCGTAGATACTGTCCTGTTTGTCCAATATATAAGGTAGGGGGGCATTTCCAGCACATGATGGCATAAATCACATTGGTGGCCGAGCAGGTGAATGAACCTTTGATGGAGTAACTGGCTTGATTAGGTCCTGTGATGGAATCTTTTGTGTAGATATGGGGGCAAATCTGGCAACATGGTCTGTTGCAGGGATATATTCCTGTTTTAATATTTCTGTTGTTTGGTCTGTAGTTGCTGGTGAGTATTTGTTTAAGTTAGAGGAGCTGTCTGTAAGTGAGAAGAGGTCTGTCTCTCAAGGCTTGAGAGAATGAGAGATAATTGTGTAGTATAGGTTGTAGATCCTTGATGATGCGCTATAGAGGTCTGACTTGGGGGGTGTAGGTGATGACCAATGGTGTTCTGTTGTTTTCTTTCTTGGGCTTTTTACTAAACAGCCTTGACTCATCCCAGTGAGGGTCCAGCCTCTTCCCAGGAAGAGACAGAAAGAGAGGGTTTGTGGGGGAAAAAAATAGTATGTGATCATATAGTTAAAGACTGTCTCATAATTCAGATACACAAGGGGGTTGAATTAAGGTTCTATGGAAACTTTAACTCTGGCATCACCTAACTTTTGAATTCTTGACTTTGTAACCTTCACAAAGTTCTTTTAACACATGGTTTTATGTGTAATTTTCTAGTTTTTTTTTTAAATAAAGCAAACTGATAAAACAAAAATTCCATCATGTAGCATCATATGGACACACACAAAGTTTATCAGTTATGACAAAGTTCATCTTCTACCTTGGTGGATCCCACACTTCCCTCTAGCAGTGGGTCAGAAAACTGCTTCATTCCTGAGTGTCTGACTGTCCTTGTAGACCCTTGCCGCTTTGCTGGGGCTCTTATCCCTTCAGTGGATGGCCAAGGGGGAGAAAGCTACTTCCACCCTCAACTCAAGACCCCAACACAGGGACTCTACAAGCCACAGCCACAGTGTGCTCTACTGTTAGAGGGAACCAGAAAGATTCCCTGGTTTACTTCTCCATGTCCCCTAGACATAATGTCTAGGGCTGTGTCTACACTAGTAAATTAAGTTGACTTAAGCTTGGCTTAAGTCGACTTAATTAGCCCTGTGTCTACACTACACTTTGCTTAAGTCGACTTAGGCAGCTTGCTTAAGTCGACTTAAGGAAAATAAGGTCGACTTAATGAAAATTAAGTTGACTTTATTAAACCACCTTTCTACTCGACCTAAGGCTTAATTCGACTTTTTAAAGTCAAATTAAGCAAGTGTGGCCCTGGGGTAACCCTAAGTCGACTTAGTGCTAACCCAGGACTACACCAATGCCCTCCATGCCAGGGGGGGCACAGGGGGAGCCTGGCATGCCCCCCAAGGGGCAGGGCATGTGGGTAGGGTGTGACGCTGTCTGGATTTAGGGAAGCATTTATAATATTATTTTCAATGGTTATCTCATAAATGCTATAATCCATAGGAACTATGTCATGTTTGGTATCAATAGAAAGGTAGTAATTTGCTGGGAATGATTATATAGTTTATGTCTAGGAATTCTATTTTGATTAGAAGTTAGAATTTGATGTTATATCCATACTTTAACTTATGTTAAAACCATTGTGTCCTTAATGTTTAGGAATGTGCCAGGACAATGGTCCCAGGGAGTTACCTGATGAGCCATTAGGACACAATGGTTGTATTCTTTATGTCCTTAATGGTTCATCAGTTTACTCCCTGGGACCATTATCCCTGGAAAATTCCTAAACATTAAGGAGACAATGGTTGTTCACACTCTCCCGTCTAAGACATTTGTCCAGAATGACACAAGTTAAAGTATGGATATAACATCAAATTCCTATCTTCTAATCGAAATAGAATTCCTAGACAAAAACTATATAATCATTCCCAGCAAACTACTACCGTTCTATTGATACCAAACATGACATAGTTCCTATGGATTATAGCATTTATGAGATATCCATTGAAAATAATATCATAAATGCTTCCCTAAATCCAGACAGCATCACACACAGGGCTCTGTCCAGCCAGGGTCCCTGTCCCCCTTTGCCCCATTGCACACAGGGGGTGCCCCCCCTGCCACCGTGGACCTGCCCAAGGTCCTCCTAGCACCACAAAGTCAACCTAGAGCATCCAGTGTGGACGCTCTAAGACGACTTAGTAAGTTTCCCTTTAAGTCGACTTTAATTTTAAGTGTAGACACACTAAGTCGACTTAGTTAAAGTCGACTTAAAAGTGCAAGTGTAGACATAGCCTAGGTTCTGCTCAGCCAGGGGCCCTTCCTGGCTTCCTTGCCAAGGGAAGCCCTTGGTCTCTGACAGCCCCACTGGGTGTGGTAGTGCCCAGTTAAATCTATTCCTTCTGGAAGGGTCTGTTTCCATCAATCCTCCAGGTCTGGGGAAAGTCTTTTCCCTCCTTTCAGGTAGGAATATCTCCTTCCTGGAGTCTTTTTACTTGCAGGGCTCTTCCTGACCAGCATTTTGCTTCTTCCTCTAAATCTATCTACCATCCAACCACACCTTGCCTTCTCTCATACACTCTGGTAACTCTCCACACCCTCCAGCTACACCCTTTCTCTGGAGGGGAGGCTTTTAATAAGTCCTGGGCAGGACCTTGATTAGCTCCAGGTGTGCTAATTAACCAGGAGTAACAACTGCACAGCTGCAAGGGAAAAAAATGACTTGCTGAGCCTGGGGCTGACATGTTGGCCTTTGAGTCCATTCCTTGTCAGTGTGGAGTTGCTGCCAGAGAAGAAGGAGCTACTACTACTGCTTAGGGTCCCTACACACTGCCTCCCTGCTGTTACTACCCACCGTCTACAAGGGGCCTTCCTACTGCTGCAGCCTGTGAAAGGAAGAAGGAAAAGGACCAGCATTCATGCTGCTGCTGGGGTAGAACAGCACTACGGGACCCTATGGAGGGGGGTTGTTTGTTGTTCCTGGACTGAGTGGCTGTAACATCTCTGCTGTTATGGTGTAGGGGAAGAACTGTTGCTATTGTTGGGTGAGGGGAGTGGTGGGGAGCCCTCTCCTCTGGTCCATCTGCTCCCCACCCCACTCCACCACTATCAAGGCTGTTGCAACCACACCCTCTATGCCACTCCAGCCACACTGCCTCCTCGCCTTGAGCTCAGCTGCTTTCTCCATTTACATCTGGACTGTGCTTGCAGAAGCACAAGACATTTTTATTTACCCCCTAGGCACCCTTAGGTGCTCATCCTATCCACCCCTTCCCCCCCAGAACCTTCCGTCCCTTCCCCCTCCATTTGGGTAGAGGGTTCCCCCACCCTCTTCTTTGCCTTCCAGCTGTCCTGTGGCAGGTCCTTCCCCAGCTTTTCCCCTTATAGCCTGCTCCGTCCACCTGTTGTTGCCACCTAACCCCCCTTCCTATTTTCCTTAGGGTTTCCTCTATGCATGTTTGTTTGCTCTCTGCCTCACCCCAGTCCCTGGGTGTTTGTTAGATTCTTACCCCACTCTAGCCCTTCAAGCGTTTATTTGCTTCCCTGTTCCTTCCCCAGGCCTGAATCTTTGGGCTCCCTGCCCTGCCCTGGCCCTTTAACATTTGTTTGTCCCAGCCCTGCCCCTTACCCTCTGAATTCAATAGACCTCATTTTCTCCTCGTTGCTTGCCCCTGCCCTGCCCTGCCCTGCCTCACCAGTTCACTCATGTCCATTGTGTGCCCAGGAGTCCCCACAATCCCCTTTTTTTCATTATGCCCCTGCTCACTGCACCCCAGGGGTGTCGCTGGTGCTGGGCAGAGGGGGCATGTACCAGTGACGCCCTACTTGAATCTCGCACCTCTCCAGTCTCTGTCTTACCAGACTCCTGGTCTCAAGTCACTCCTTTCTCTCACCACTTCATATAGCTTTTATCCTACCCTTTGGAATCGGGCGCCTTCCTCCTCTATGCTACCTGGATGCTACCAGAGGGTCACTGGGAGCACAGGACAGACAGGATCAATATGCTCGTTTATGGCATCCAGAATCATGCTGGTGCAGAGCAGCCCTTAGAAGGAAGGAACAGTTTCTTTGCCTCTAGCCCTGAGCTGGAGCATGTTCAGTCACTCTCTTCAGGGGACATATGAACAGTCTGGTCAGCACCAGAGCTGCAGGAGCCTCAAACATGTACAGTGAGAACAAACTCCTCAGAGATTTAACTGCTGAAAATCAAAGACATCTCTACTGAGCATGTGCAAATTGCAATGTTTTCTCAAAGGCTTATAACTTGAATAAATTTGGGCAGTTCTACATGGGGATGGGGAAGGGACATTCCTGATAAAAGACCACTCCCTTCCCCTCCACCTCGCCCTCTGACAAAGTTCACCTTCTTATTCCAAAATATGGGCAGCTTGAGCTTTTCAAAAGAAAGGTCAGCTGAATTTTTTAACATGGGCGAAACAGTTTGTTCCCCCCCCCCCCCCAAGTCTCGCCCATGGAAATTAACTGTTTCAACTGAAAAACAAACAAACAAAACCCCAAACAGTTTGAGGCAAACACCTGGCATAGAAAATTTCTGCCAAAAGGTTGAAGTCGGGCAAAATTATACACAACTGAAAACAGGGTCTTATAATGGATATATCAGGCAACTTCAATAATAAGTAACACTGCCAGTGTCTGCAATATGTTTGTTTTGTTTTTCTAGAGCTATTGTGTCAATGGTAGATTGACAAGATCATTTTAAAATGACTTTGTGTAGTTTACCTCCCAAACAGTATTTGGAGATGGAATTTATTCTACAGACTTTTGAACCATTTGTACCCATAAGCAGTACTCTAATATGTGCATATAACAATAAGTAAATAAGTTGTAGGTTTGAAATGCCTTAGACTGAGAGAGTTATGATTGTTAATTTATGTTCTGTTTCCCAGGGATGGAGAGGAGGTTTTACTGCTTTGCTTTTCCCTGTCATTTTTGCAAAATATTATCTTTAGATAGAACTAGTAGAAAATTTTGTGCAGAAAGTTTTCGCACCAAAAATTATGGCATAAATTAAACCTGAAATATCTCATTGGAAAATGTCAATTACAAAGGAAAATTAGTTTTCTCAGGGGAAACTCCTAAACTTATCATTTCTAGTTAACTATTCAAAACAAAATAAATATTTTAAGTTTTAAAACATGAAATTAAATGGGATTTGAAGTAAAAATGTTGTTTAGAAACCTGACAAAAATATCATTTTGAACTGGATGAACACTTTCCTGAAAGAAAACAAAAAATGTTAATAGAAAAATATAGATTTCTCCTCCTATTCTAAGTAAAGCAAGATAGTCTGAACTATGGTTACTAATATGTAGCTCTGTTCAGACACATTGAAGTTGGAAAGGTATTCAGTCTGTTCAGAGCTCGAGTGATTAACATCGGGATGCCTTTTGCGGATAAAGGGTGGTGTATGTCCCTACCTTTGTAGATCTAGGCTATGGTCCACAGTTAAAGATTACAATTTAATCATCTTCACAGACTGAATTTGATAATCCTATTTAAATGAGTTGCTAATAATCAATGCCTACAGTACACTGCAATGTTCATATACTTCCAGAAGGTAAATAGGAATATAGGACCATTTTATTAAGTTACTATTGATCCCAACTAGAAGGATCCCATGAATTTTATTCCTTGTGCTTTGGAACTAATCACACAGGTGATCATTGCTAAGTCAGGACCTGCATTTTAAAATTGGAATGGGATGTTAAGAAATATCTGGGAGTTATGCAAACTACTCTGTGTGGCTTGAGTAACTCCCATCGACTGCCACCGAATTTTGCCACCACTGTAGACCTGGCCAATGCAATGTGCATTTTTGCACACCAAGTCACATCAGGCCATAGGAACTGGGATATAATGTTGCAGTTGGGAATAAAATGAAACAGAGGTTAAGTCTATACTAATGGTGGCAAAATAGCCACCATCAGCGAGATCTTCCCGGTTTAATTAAGCAGTCTGTGTAGACATGCTCAATCGGTATGGAAATTGCCATAACCACTCCAGCCCAGGAACTGGAGTATCGGTAAGCCAATTGGAAGGCATTTCCGGTCAATTTACCCTAGTATGTAGTAAGGTCTTAGTAAGTTGTTGGGAGACGCTCAAGGTATTTTATGTATCTTGGATATCTCTTGTCGACTGCTGCCGAAAAGTGCGGCAAGTGTAGACTAGGGCAGAGTATATTTTATGCCCGTGTTATAATTCAGAATGAGTATGTCTACACTAGCAATATAGGTCGAATTAAGGACCCTTAAGTTGATCTAAATTACTCCCTGTCTACACCAGACTTTCATTGTTGACTTAAGAAATTCCTTAAATCAACTTAATGAAAGCTTAAGTCGACTTAATAAGAACCACCCATGAGGTTGACTTAAGCCTTAAGTCGACTCCTTAAGTCGACATAAGGATGGTGTGGACGTGGACTTAAAAAAGTCGACTTAAGGGTGGTTAGGTCGACTTAACAAAGTGGACTAAGTCAACTTAAAGTTAAGTCTACTTAGTCCACTTTAAGTTGACTTAATAAGATCAGCTTTAGGTCGACTTTAAGTCGACCTTATTAAGTCAACCAAACATTTTCTAGTGTAGACATGACTAATAAGAATGATGTGTGTCACAAATGGTATATGGGAAGCATTTACCCTTAAACTTCTTGCTTTTCATAGATAACCAATAGTATTTTGATGTGAGGACCCATTAACATGACAAAATGATATAATGTAATTGGATAGCTTAGCTTCCCTTCACACGGTACACTTTTAATGAGACTGATTATGCCTCTATGTATAAAGTCACAGTGTCAATGGAAGGCAGAAGCATAAGTCTCAGAGTTGGAATATCTGGATTGTGAGGTCCCAATTTTCCCATCTACTTCATATATGAAGATAGACCCATCCACATTTTTCAAGCTTGTTTAATAAATACTTTTTTGGTCCTAAATATGAATTTAGGTGCCTAACTTTAGACACACAAACTTAAAAATTTCCAGAGGGGTAGCCGTGTTAGTCTGTTGTACAGCAAAAAACCACGAGAGTCCTGTGGCACCTAATAGACTAACAGATTTTCTTCGGCATAAGCTTTCGTGAACTATGCATCTGACAAAGTGGGTTATAGTCCACGAAAGTTTATGCTGAAGAAAATCTGTTAATCTATAAGGTGCCACAGGATTCTCGTTGTTTTAAACTTAATGTTTCCCTTTATTATCACTGCTTAAATGCACTCAGTGAGAGAAGTATGTATAATCCCTATTTTATAGATGGGTAAGTAGAGGCACAGTGACTTGCTGAAGATAACATACAATCTAATGGAAAAAGATGGAATATAACCCAGAAGTCCTGACTTGCAGCCACAGATAAAATCACTGGACAATACTTTCTTCAGTAGTGAATGATTTGTTGAACTGCCAAAATAAAATATTTATTCCCAATGTACAAAAAAGAATGAACTTACTGAAATTTACTAGATTTACACTGGTTTTTAGGGCTACATACAATACAACCTAGTTTCAAATCCTGCAAAATAGAAATCCTAATTTGGCTTAAAACCACTTCTACTCTAAAAAGAAGGCACTTCACATAATTAGCCTGCAGTACTCTACATGATTCTGACACTTTAACATGTGAAATGCTCCTTCTTCCCTCTGAATCATATCCAGACTCCTGAACAACTCCAATGATATTTAGAGTCAGTGAAAAAAACCCTTTGGATCAGTTCCCAAAGATGCAATTGATCAGGTGCAGTGGCATGATCCAGTAATACATCAATAAACCTACATAACTGTGGAAATCTAGGTTTTGTTTTGCTTTGTTTTGAACTGATTAACCAAGTCTAGAGCTGGTCAGATTTTTTTTCCCTACCGAAAATGTTGACTTTTTGGTGAAAAATCAAAACTGTTATCTATTTCAGCCAAAAAACGAAATAGTTTTCATTCAGAAATGCCACCATGATGCCGCATGGTCCCATTCACCTTTCTCGGCAGGTTTTCCAGGTCAGCCTACATCTCCTATGATGCATTGCAGTCTTTCCTCTTGGTGAAGGGAGACATTGCACCACAAGAGTCCCGTGACAACTGTGGTCATGGGAGATGATGTCTATCTACAACTACTATAAGACACTATGGTGGTACATCTAAATTAAAATAGTTTACATTTTGCACTCCTCTCCACCTACAAATCAGAATTTTCAGTAGAAAACAGACAGTTTCAGCGGATCAGGTAGGGAAGTTTAGTTGAAACACATTTTCGCTATCAAAAGTGAATTTTCATGGCAACTTTCAAGCAGCCCTAACTAAAGCATTTTTACTATTATAAATTTAGGTTTGACATTTCCCATGATAATGCAAAAGCAATTTCAGGGGTTATTTCCCTTGATTTGATATCTGTTGTTTTTTTTGTTTTTTTTTTCTTAAAGCCTTCCACAAATATTGTTCCTATTTAGCTTGAACTCTCCTCTCACATTGCTTTCCTCGACTGCGCATATGACACAGTGCTAGAGATTAGAATAAAAGGTACTGTTATATACAGTATGCATCTCATCTCATTTTATTACTGTCACTGTCAAGGGCAGCTTTGTTTCTCCAAAATGATAGAGGAAAATATGAAATATGAACAAATGGGATTTATCTACAGCTGTTTACCATAAAGCTTAATTGAGAATACAGTATAAATTATGAAAACTTACAAAAATAATGCTATGAGACAGGAACATCACCTCACCTGAAACAACTTCAGCTAACATGGTAGCTGACTGAGATGGAGTTAACAGGTGGCATCTCATAAAAGGTCTAAACATACCCCATTTTATTATTTCAACACTGATATAAAGATGAAAGATGTTTGGTGTTACATCATGGAAGTTATTTTCTTAGTAAGAAAGAACCCCCTGGTGGGTCAGGTATCTAGCAGCCACCTGTGGACACTTCTAGAAAGTTTAAATTTTAACAATAACAAAACTCTTCCCTGAGGCAGCCTGATTTTTAGAAGTACTGGCTATCTGCCATTGTAGTCAACATTAGCAGAAACTGTAGATCTCAAACACACTGCCAGCTTGGATAAATATCTCCATCTTTCTAATATAGATGGGTAACTGAAGTACAAAGAGGTTAAGGCCACTTATTTTGAAAGCCTGAACATGTAGACATGGGCTCCCATCTAAAGGCTCATGTTGGAGTTGGGGGCCCAGGGAGTTTACAAAGGTGGTGTTTGGATGCATCAACTTGTTTGTGGAACCAGTGACTTAAGCACTTCAAGGAAGTGGGTCCAAGAATGCTTCATGAAATGGCTCCTCAAATAGTATTTTCAGAAGTGCCCTGAGGAGTTCAAGGGTTGTGCCAGGAGCTTAAAAACTTAGTCTTGTCAGAATTCATGAGGTACAGATTGACGCTCAAGCAGCAGGCTCTCATTAGCTACTGTGCAATTTGTCCACTCTTAAAACAGACCATACACAGAGTAAGGACCCCTTACACACATTAGAGAGAGCGGGCAAGAGACAGAATTGACTGAGGGAAGCTCTGTGCAGCTTGATGATATATTTAAAAAACTCAGTGTGATCCTGAGCAAAGAGAGAGGACGGGTATTAGTTCGGGAGGGTATAAGGACGGATCTAAAGTTGTCAACCAAATGGCCATTTTTGTCTAAAATCAAGTTTCATTCGAACATTTTTTGTGCTGTTATAAGAAGCACAGATCTACTCTGTCAGATAAAAAGGATCCCAGCCCGTTATTGCAGGACAGTGATTTCACAAATTATCACAAATATAGATTTATGCCAAATTCTGAAATGTATGTTTCATTTTTGGTTCATTTTCCTCTGGGACTGGAGAGTTTCTCTGGGTCAACATACTCACTGATAATGGACACAAAGCTAGGATAGATATGATAGATGGTACGTGACACCATTCCATTTCATAGATCCCAATGCCAGAAGAGAAATTTGGGATAATCTAGTCTGACCTCCTGTATCCCACAGGCCAGAGAATGTCTTCAAAATAACTCTTTTTAGAAAAAAAATCCAATCTACATTATAAAATCATAAGATTCCCCTTCCACCCCCTATAGCTTCGCCTCTGTAACAGCTAGATTCAATTATTCCTAAAGAGAATAAAATCAGTGGCAACATTGTTAGCCTGAAATGGGGAAGACCTGAGTCCAGATTCAGGTCTCTGACAATGACTCTCTGTTCACCCTTGGGCAAGTCACTTGGCATCTCAGTTCCTCATCTGTACAATGGGGATAAAGGCACTTCTCTACTTCATAGGTGTGTTGTGAATATAAATACATTAAAGAGTGTGAAGTTCTTAGATACTATGGTAATGAGGTACTGAGACAGACATGCTGGGGTGTTTCACTGCTTTTACAAAATTGGTTTTGCAAATCCCCGGTTTGAATTTGCACTTTTTATCCTACTGCCCCCGAGGCATGAGAAAATGTGTCATTCCTTGCGCAATGCTGAAGGAAAGAATTTTTCTGCATAGCACCTACTTGAAATATGTTGGCCTTCAAGTGTCAAATGAGCATATTTCGATAGGATAGGTCATTGTCAATGGAAAGAGAGGCCAGACTTGCAAATGGCCTTTTTTTGTAATATTAAGAAGGTAAATCAAAACATTGAGTATCTGTCCAGCACAGTAAGTACCAGTCACGTCTGAGGTCCCTTCAGTGTCAGATCTAACTCTGATACCATTCCTTATCAATACAGTTCTGAAATTTCCCTTTCTTAGTCATTATGTCTCTCAACAGTCTGAGACTGTCTCCTTGTTTTTCTTATTGCAACTTTGTGGCACCTGTCTGGACGATGCCTTAAATAAATCACCAGTTAAGTGCTGAGTAACCCAATTTGATAGATATAGATTTCACAGCACAGACATAGAAGTAATATATTTTATTTCATTTTTTGCTCCGTACCCTGGAATAAATTAATATCAAAATGAAAAAGAGTACATTTAAACGTAAGACTATAGGTGAATAAGGCCCTACATTGGCACACAGCCAGGAGTCCTTTGGAACCTTAGGGTGCGTCTACATTTGGGAATTAAGCCGACTTAAGCCTGCTTAAGTTGACTTAATTTACTCTGTGCCTACACTACACTTTCCTTAAGTCGACTTAAGCAGCTGCTTAAGTCGACTTAAGGAAAAATCAAGTCGACTTTACTAAACCTCATTTTAAGTCGACTTTGATGGCTAAGTCGACTTTAGAAAGTCGACTTAGACAGTGTAGACGTGGAGTAGCCCTAAGTCGACTCTAAGTCAACTTAGGGGGCTCCAGGGCTCCCCCACTGCTCTCCCTGCCAGGGTCCCTGTCCCCCTTTGCCCCATTGTACCCAGGTACAATGGGGCAAAGGCTGAGCCCCTGGCACTTGGCAAGGGGTGCTCCCCTGCCACTGTGGACCAGTCCCAAGTCCACCTAGCCCCTAGAAGTCGACCTCGGTATCCAGTGTGGACGCTCTAGTTCGATTTTGTAGGGTCCCTTCTAAGTCGACTTAAAATTTAAGTGTGGACATGCTAAGTCGACTTAACAAAGTCACAAGTGTAGACATAGCCTTAGAGACTAACAAAAAAAATTTGGGGTGGGGACATAAGCTTTTGTCAGATGCATGAAATAGAAACTTCAGTCTGTTAGGTATATATACACATGCAAGGGTAAGTTTCAATTTATGAGGCGGGAAAGAGAGATTGGCACAAGTTCTATTGTTTTGTAGTATCAAACTTTATGCAAATGTACTGACGTTGTTTTAAAGTGTGGTGGGTTGTGTAATCCAGGTTACCGAACTATTCCTAAATTGGAAAACTGAATGCTTGCTTATAGTGCTTTTTATTATTTTCTTTACTGTAATTCTTAGGAATCCCAGCCATAGACTACGTTCTCATTCTGGTAGGTGCGGTACAAAATGTAGAACACAAATAATAGTCCTTGCTCCAAAGAGCTTATGTCCTACAGAAGAGTTAACGTTTGATTTTGAGGAGTGCAAATGAAAAGTAGAGATGGGCTGAGTCACAAAAATAGCATTGTGGTCTTCTTTCTCATTTACACTAAGGCTGCTTTGTGTTGATCTGGTCTTATACTAGCGGCGTTTGAGTAAATGAGAATCATCTCCCTACACCACCAATGCTTCAGCACAATAGAACTGAGTCCTGTGGTTCGTGCAGTGTGGTTCAGGCACGTCGGGCAAGAGGTATTCTTATCAGTTCTTATCAGTGTTGTTCTCTGTCTGGCACCTATATCAGTTTGGCTGCGTGCATGAATGCTTGTGTGAATCTCTGAAGGTGTGCTCCTTCAGGATTATCCCTGGCTCAGATCTATAAATGGGGACTACGTTAGCCAAGTGATCTAGAGCCTGGCTTGGATCTTTAAGCAGGGAGTGAGTTAGCCTGATGATCCCAAGCCGAGGTGCTCCTTTGGTTAACACTCTGGGTTATCTTTGGCTCAGATCTCTAGAGAGAACTCAGTTAGCTGAGTCATTTGTCACCTACGTGCCTGTGTGCAAGAGGTAAACCGAGGCAACACTCATGATCAAAGAAACCAACACGACCACAGATCTTTGTAGAAATGAAGGTGCCAGGTTAGGCTTTATTGCAATGTAGCACGATGGCAAACCATCTCTATCAACAGATCTTCTGACAGCATTCGTTCTCTCAATGCAACGGAACAACTCAACAGACAGTAGGACTCCTCATCACCCCTTTCAAATGCACGGGGTCTGAGCTCCAGGGCTCCTACTTTTATATCCTCATCTGACTTTACATTGATTGGTCCATATACCGATTGATTCTCACATTGATTGCTCCACGCATTACTGGGCATCTCCATCCATCAAGGTGTCATGGCTTGACTGAACCTTACCTTTGCATGGGCCAAACTATGTAAAATATCTCTCCTTATATCTTTGGTGTTAGACTAACCCAACACCACCTTCCTGAAGGTACATTCTGATTTGTATAGTTATTATTGCAATTTCAGCTTGTTTCTTGCCAATTTCAGTGAAGTTGGACTTTCACAACCTGTCTCTTGACAGTTCAGGCCTACTGTTTTGGATTACTTTGTTAAGCCTTGGGCCATCACCTAGACAATTCTATTCAATTCTATTTTAACCTTTTACTTTCTCCAACAAGTCACATTGTAGTTTTAGTGGCTAATATGTATAACTAGTGCATTTAAATATCCCCTGCTGAATCTAATAGGGTCTAAAGTCCTAGTTCTTGTAGGAAGTGAAGCAGGTAACCTGAGATGTTTGTTTTACATGCTGTGAGTCAACAGTAGGGCCAGATTATGCGGCCCAGGGCCCTGAGCTGTCCACTTCTCCCCCTCCCCCATCTCCACTTGGAGCCCTGGCTCCCTAATGTGCCTCCCCACCTACGGCTTGGGTCCCCAGTCTCCCATCATGATGGCCTTGGGGCAGAGCGGCCTATGGCTTTGAGGCAGGAGACTGTGGCGCTCCCACTCCCAGACTGGATGGTCTGCCCCCAAGGGTGGGGCCGGCCAGTGCATGGGGCAGCCTCCAGTGTGGCCCTCCAGGGCCCGAAGCAATGTAAGGCTGCTGTGCCAGATCCCCGGCAGGCCAGCCTGAGATGTGGGGGCCCCAGTCTGGTGGCCCAACATTTCTTTGGGCCCTGAAGGGCTGTGCTGGAAGCTGCCCCATGCACTGGCTGGCTCCATCCCCAGAGCAGAACAGACACGCACTGGCCTACCCTACACTAGCCTCTGACCCCAGGGCACCCACCTCCCAACACCAGTGTCCCAGCTCCACAGGGTTGGATAAGCAGGGACTTTAGGGGCTGCATCATGGAGCTCTTTTCAGGACAGTACCTGGGGCTGTAGCCCCTAACCCTCTTCATTGATCCGGCCCTGCCAACAGTTAGTTTTACAGCATGCTTATTGCAAGACGTTTTTAGCATCTCACTGTACATCTCTTTAGTTCTAGCTTTATCTTACTGAACATTCAACAGAGCACTTATTTCATTAGGTTCCCATCGCTACTGAAAGGTCCCTCTGCAACAAGAAGTTTTGTACTGTGTTTGTGAGGAATTATTTGTGCTGGAGTGACAGATTGTTTTAAGACAGGGCTGAATTTGTCACCGCTGAATAACCTGATTCTCCATCTTCTCCATTTTCTCTTGCCACAAAAGGCTTCTTCTTTCTACTTCCCATCACTTATTTCCTTTTGTGAGAGTGGTGCACCTGCCATAATTGCAAGCCTAAGCACTCAGGGTGGCCCTCCCTAGCACATGGAGATGGATGTGAGAGCGGTAGCAATGCTATAAAAGAGTGAAATGCAGAGGGTCTCACCCTGAAGCGCGAGAATGCTAACTCATTTAGAGGAAAATAAATCCACGCTTTACCTTTTATATTTGCTTGTCCAAATGTATTGAGCAGAAATATAAAATATAACTGACAGGTACACAGCTGTCTTATATTTTACGTGGTATAAAACTATATAATGATATGCATACATGGGATTCAGTCCTGAACTCTTTTCTACAGCGAAATTCCTACTGGAATCAAATAATGATAATTATTCTTTCCTTTTAGTGTTTGCCATCAAATGTTATCAAAGCACGTTATAAGAGGGGATAAATATAATTACTACCTCCCCCCGCACCTTGGCAGATGGGAAACCATTGCACAGAGAAATCAAAGCTGAAACTTTCAAATTTGGGTGTCTAAAGTTGTTACACAAAGTGTAGTTGTAGCTATCTGGGTCCCAGGATAGTAAAGAAACAAGGTGGATGAATTTATATATTTTTATTGCACCAACTTTTGTTGGTGAGAGCGAGTCTCTCTCACCAGCAGAAGATGGTCCACTAAAAGACATTTCCTCACCCACCTTGTTTCTCTAAAGTTGCTACAGGCATCTAAACCTGTGGTCTGATCTTCACGGGTGGTGAGCACTAACAGATTCCAATGGGATCTTCAAAAGTGCCACGTAACTAAATCTTGCATAGAAATGGACAAAAAGCAATGAGTACTGCCCTGTCATTTAGAGTTCTCTGAGATTAAAGCAAGGAATATGTTTAGCTTGCTGTACTTAGAAGGACCCTTTAAACTAAGGACCACAGATATGGCTTTGAAACATATCTAAAGCTGGCTTTTAAAAAAAAAAATAGTGCCATGTTACTGTAAACACAGTGTGGCATTAAGGCCTCTGATAAAGAGTGAGTCTAATACCAACAAAACTAAGCTACTTATGGGCACACCTGGTCTTTAGAGACAGAATGTCAATGTATGTTTTCTGTGCTATTTCGTGTCCAAGACTTTACTCTTTCTAAACTAGCTATTATTGCTATTTCTCATCTTTCAGCACAAGAAGTGACTTTCACTGTGACAGAAAAAGTCTGGCCCAGCATAAATTTTTCTTCTGACAGCTAAAATTTTAATTGCCAGTGTTAGCTGAACAATTCTCCCTTTATCATGCCACTTGGGGCAATCATGT
The DNA here is from genome assembly GCA_007922175.1 of Pelusios castaneus. Lineage (NCBI taxonomy): Eukaryota > Metazoa > Chordata > Testudines > Pelomedusidae > Pelusios > Pelusios castaneus. Next base: position 21,384,493 of record ML685784.1, read on the forward strand.
ACATGTTCCTATTAAGGAAACGGGTTTCTTCCTACCAGAAAAATGTTCAGGATAAAAGAAAATGAACTCAGAAGCATTGATTTGTTTGGTGGCTTCACATTATGATGATGATGATGATGATTATGTATTAGCTCAGATTCCTCACTTAAAAGTCACTCATCGGTGCATCTTTCTTTTTAGCGGTTCTCTCTTATTCATTTTTTGGTCATGTGTTGAATTAATGCAGACACTTTAGGGGCTGCAAATCAGAGCCCTGGGCTAAGGGGGGACCTGCAACAATCCAGCGCTGGCTGGCTGGCCCCTGCTCCCAGGGAGGCATCACTTGTAGGGAATGCAGTAGAGACCTCCCCCCCCCCCCCCCCCCCCCTGGTCCAGGTAACATTGCCTCCAGGTCACACCCCAGCTGCAGGGAAAGAGTTTGGCTCTAGGCTGCTCTCAGCTGAGCTCACTGTGATTTCTCCCCTTCCCCACCCAGGGAAGCTGCCGCCAGCTGTCTTTGTTTGCAGGGTGGGGGAGTCAGCCTCTGCTGGGCTAGTGCTGGGACCTTGACCCTGGGAGCCAGAGTCACAAGGGGGCTGGAGAGAGGGCCAGAGAGGACCTGAGGGACCGGAAGAGGTGACAGGTAATGAAGAGTGCAGGATAGGAGGCAGGCAAGAGGATGAGGGGGTGCAAAGGAATCAGGGGACAGAGGGGTTAAAGGCTGGGGGAAACACACTGGAGTAGAGGGAGTTGTGAGTGTGCGGGGACACTGTGAGGGAATGGGGAATGTGGGGAGGGGCAACTAGATGGAGAATGTGAGAGCAGGAGCCCCATTGCCCAGACTGTCACAGCTCACTGGCAGCCAGGACATCCTCCGACCTACTCTGCCCCTGATCTGGGTGCAAGGAGGGAGCCACAGAGAGACTGTCACAGCTATCCCACTGCCCCCAGTGGGAGAACAGGATATGGCTCACACAGAGGTTAAAGTAAGGGGGAAAGCACCGGAATGCAGTTCCAGGGCCCCCAAATTTGAGGAGCCAGAGTTCCAGGGCCCCTAAAAATAGAAGAATCCAGCGGAACTCATGTTCTGCTCTGCCCTGGCTGCTGGCTGGTCCTACGCCCCTCCGTTGTTAATCACAATACTTATTGTGTTATGCAGTGTTTGTTAGTTTGTGACAATAATTGCTATAGCCATAAACGCCATATAAAATTATAAATATTTTTATGGAGCAATAACTGATGCATGTAGTACTGAGAAGTAGTTGCAAATGCCTACCTGGGCGGGAGCCCACACATGCATGAAGGGGGCCCAGACAATACGGGAAGGGGGCCCGGAGATTAGGAGGGTTCCGGGGCCTGTCAAATTATACTTTAATCACTGGGCTCACAGACTCTCCCTGACACTGTAGGGTGCTACTGCTTCTGATGGGAGAAATTGGGGAGAGTGGGACATGGTCCCACAGACCCCATGATGGTGTGCTGCCACTGTTGGGGGGCACCAATGTATGGCACCCCAGGTGCCAGAGTCCCACTCTCCTGTCCCAAGGACAAAATCTTATAGCCTTGGGCCCACCGGGGCATTAATCTGGTCCTGTTGGTTGGACTAATATTGTGTCTGACTTGGTCTCATCTGCTTCATGACATAGCGCAGAATACTTATATTTGTTACAGTCGCTGTTATTGATTGCACATATAACAGTAATCTGTACAGGCTCTAATAAGAGATCAGAACATCAATCTGCTAGGTGTTATACCAGCATGTAATGAAAAAGACAGTCTATGCCATAAAGAGCTTACGGTCTTGGTAACTAACAAGATGCACATAGTAACAACCTCCATCCTGCCCCTGAAATTAAAAAAATAAATAAATAAAAAACCCAAATATATGGGAGCTTGCCCTCTTGCTGAGCCCAGCATTCCCAGCTCTAGTGGTTCAGGGGTGGCAGAAGGAGTGGGAAGGGGGACTGGAGCAAATCAGTCCCATTCAAAAGAGTTTTTATTTCTCACTGAGGTTTTATCTTTCAATGCTTGTCTCAGAGTACGGCCAAGCAGTACTCTTCAGCCAGACAAAAAGAAACAAATTCATAACACAAAAAGGACATGTTTCTCTCTGGCCTCTCTCTGAGGTATTACATTGGTGAATTGGCTTTTGGGAATCACTCCATCTCCAAATAGTCAGTCAGGGCAGGTCTACTCTGAAGGCAGCAAATTCACCACCATCAGTTGGATCTTTCCAGATGGATTGAGCAGTCAGTGAAAACCCACTCGATCGATTGGGAAATTAATCCAGTAAATCCACCCCCTGAAAAAGAGCAGTGTTGAGTTGAAGGGAAGCCATTTCTCATTGACTCAGTGCAGTGGAGACACCACGGTTAGTAGAAAGTTGAAGGGAGGTACGCAATGTATCTCCCTTCAGCTGCTGCCGAAAACCATAGTAAGTGTAGACCGGGTCTTAGTTACTTCATTGCTTCCTCTGTAGGGGGGAGAGCAGCCTTCTCCTACCCCGAGGGGAAACCTTTTCTAGCTATTGCTACTATCCCTGCTGTGGTTTGTCTATCCTCCTCCCTACTGATCAGAATGGGGTGGGGGTGGGGGGTTAAAGAGTCACAGGCAACCCTTCATTGGACTCATCTCTTTTCAGATGACAGGGAAAAGAGACATTAGCACTTTAGGGCTAATATACCTGCTTTGCCCCACGGTCTGGGAACCATCTAGCCTGCCCTTGTGACATGGCAAAGGGGAATGGGGATGGGTTAATATGAGTGTCAGTAATACGAGCATGATTTAGCATAGAACAGCTGTGCAGAAAAAATAGCAATTTAGGCCCCAATCATGCAAGTGCTAAATATGCGTGCTTACTTTAGGCACATGAGTATCCCCACTGAACTCAATACACAACGAGAGTTCCGTGGCACCTTATAGACTAACAGATTTTCTTTGGCATAAGCTTTCATGGGCTATAACCCACTGCATCTGATGAAGTGGGTTATAGCCCACGAAAGCTTATACCGAAGAAAATCTGTTAGTCTATAAGGTTCCACAGGACTCTCGTTGTTTTTGCTGTACACAGACTAACACGGCTACCCCTCTGGAAATTTCTCCTGAAGTCAATGTGACTAATTAGGTCAGTAAAATAGTGCTTTCCTCCCCAAACCAGTGAATAAGCAAGCTCCACCCACTTAACAGTGCAACAGTAGTGTGGCAAACTCCAAAGGAGAAGGTTGTCTGTTGAAATCACAGAGGTGGCTTATTTTCTGAAAAGAAGGGTGGTTTCATGGTTAGAGCGCAGCCTAGCACAAGAAGAAAGCTGGATTAAGTTACCTGCTTCACCATAGACTTCCTAAGTGATATTGGTCCAGTTGCTTTGCCCCTCAGTTTTATTAATGAGGATGATAGACCTTTCTTCCCCTGGAAGGATATTGTGAAGTGCCCACATAGTACTATAATGAGTGTCACATAAGTACTTTGGATATCATTGTTGGTAAGTTGAAAGGCTCCTTAGATGTTGGTTCTCTCTGATCTTATTCCTTTTCTGGCTACTGCATTCTTCCATTTTTCTGTTTGGCTTCCCTTAAAATATAACTGTTCATTATGTCAGTACTTGATATATGACATTTTTTTCCTGTCGTATTTCGTTCCGTTGTGCTCTCTTGGTTTTCCCTAGTGACTGCAATTGTTGCTCAAGTCCATGTACCTTTATGTCTGGAAGGGAACCCCACTTGCCTGCAATAGAGATGTATATTCCCAGATCGTCATTCAGGCAGAGAAATATTGAGGAAATTGCACATTAGTTTACCTTGTATCTACCTCACTTATGTGATATCTGTAAAGGAGTCTGTGCACTTTTCACCCAAACTCACCATCCTCTTCATCTCTGAACTTTCTTGGGAACACAAGCTGGGATTGGCGGTCCATTGTGCTGTGATGTCATATATACAAGTAGAATGGTCAATCTCTGCTTCAAATCACCTCAGGCCCGGTCACACACCTTTGACTTCAATGGAATTTGGGTAAAGCTTTAAATGAGAAAAAAATCATACAAATGCACCTCAGTATGTCACAATCATTCTTATAGGAGGCCTCTCAATATCTCACAATTATTTGTTTACAAACAGAACCTTTAAATCAGTCAGCCAAAGCCATAAATCATTTTTTGACATGAGGAGGAGCAAATGCAGTTGTATCTTAGGGCATAGCTGTAGACAATGGATTGTTTGGTGAAATGTGGATGAAAGTTCGAGGGATGTAGGTAACTATAGCGGTCAATAGGTTTCTGGTATAGAGTGGTTTTATGCATCCATCTCCTATTTGTACTGTAGTGTCCCAGAAGCAGATCTCGCATGTGGAATGGTCCAGGCTGAGGTTGATGGTGGGGTGGAAATTGTTGAAATCTCACTGGAATTCTTCAAGGGTTTCCTTTCCGTGGATCCAGATAGTGAAGAGGTCATCAATGTAGCATAAGTAGAGGATAGCCTATTCTGCAAGACAATCCCTCACTCTCTCAAGCCTTGGGAGGTAGGCCTCTCCTTGTTCACAGACAGCCCCCAGCCTTAAGCAAATACTCACCAGCAACTACACACCATACAACGGTAACATTAAGGCAGGCATTTATCCCTGCAAGAAACCCCATTGCCAACTGTGCCCACATATGTACTCAACTGACATTATCATAGGATATCATATCATCACTAACCAAATGAACTGCTCCATCAGGGGCTCATTCATCTGCTCATTCTCCAATGTGATATATGCCATCGTGTGCCAACAATGCCCCTCTGCCTTATACGTTGGTCAAACTAGACTATCTCTGCGCAAAAGAATAAATGGACACAAATCAGATATTAAGAATGGTGTCATTCAAAAACCAGTAGGGGAACACTCCAACCTCCCTGCGCATTCTGTGAAGGACATGACCGTTACAGTACTTCAAGAGAAACACTTTAAAACAAGACTCCAAAGGAAAACTGCAGAGTTAAAATGTATATGCAAATTTGACATCATTAAATTAGGTCTAAATAGAGATTTGGACTAGCTCACTCATTACAAAAGGTGATTTCTCCCTCTTTTAATCTTCTCACCTTTTGATCTGTTGTTCCACACAGTTTGAATCAAAACAACTTTCTTGGTTTGCTGAAAAAGTCTGAACTGACTTTGTGACTTACCCTTCTCTGCATTTATATATTCCCTGCATGCTATATTTTCCATTTCATGTGTCTGATGAAGTGGGATTTTACTCACAAAAGCTCATGCGATAAATAAATGTGTTAGTCTTTAAAAGTGCCATAGGACTCTGGTTTTGTTTTACACTAGAGAACTATTTATGCTATCTATTGAATTAGACTCCTTTGTTTTCATTTGGAAAAAAAATGTGCCTTAGGACATGCAGTAGTGGTTTCTATCAATGCATGTCTGATGGCAATTTCTTTCAAAGCGACTACATCATCTATGTCTTCACTTTTTGTATGTGGAAGCACCAGAGATCAATCGGTAAAACAATATGATGTGCAACAATTAACTGTTTAATAATGTTTTTGTTTATTGCATCTCTTCAGTGGGTTCTTTATGGCCCAGGCGGATGGAATCAGAGCACTACGGATCTTTCAGGAAGAAGATGCTAAAATCACTTGCTATGGAGTTGAGCTAATGGTATGGCAGAATGTGAAGGACAGATCCATTTTTAAGCTGGAGGAGGGTGATAAGTTGTTAAGGTGCCATACTTTGAATAGAGTATAGAAAAGGCAATGATGTTCTTAGCCCTAAGGATCCCACAGCATTGCTAGCAAGAGATATAGCCATAATATAACTTCAGGGTCCTGGGTAAAACCCAAGTGCTACCATTACATCCGGCCACTCAGAATTGCCCTGAAGATTTTGTTGGCTACAGTATTTTTCTTCAGTTACTGCCGAGTATTGCTGAGACCTGCTAAACAGAAGCTGCATTTGAGGTTGGTGAAGTGATTCCTATCCTTCAGTGCCCTAAGAAGGATTAAAGTTGTTGTATACATATGAAATGGGGTTAGTATTATCATTATATGCACCAAATCCTGCACTCCTTACAATGCATACAAACCTGAAGATTTTGGGTGGTAGATCAATTGTGTTACAAATCAAGGACTTGCTGAAGAGTGTGAAAATGATTCTTCAAATTAGGTATTGCAAAGGGCTTATCTTTTCCACCCTCTTTGGGCTAGACACAGTGCTTTTTTTCTAAAAAAAAAGGTACCGGAACTCCTATTGATGTCCGTCGTGTCATAAAGAAATAACACTGAAAATAGTGCAGTAAACAGTAGATTTTTGAATATATCAAAGAAATAAAAATACAAGGTAAAAACTGTTAAGTTTTATTAACTATGCAGGCCGCTAATATACTGAAAGACAACCTGTGAGGTCTTACAGCAGGGGTCCTCACACTTTTTAAATAGGGGGCCAGTTCACGGTCCCTCAGACTGTTGGGGGGCCGTATTATAATTAGAAAAAAAACGTGAATGCGTAGCTATCACGTCTGCTGCTGGCCTGTGTTTCTGGGTACTGGGTGGCAGGCAGTAATGCATCCACACACTTTTTGTTGGTGCTGTGGGCTCCGGCCAGGCCCAGAGTGTGGGACTGACTGACCGATGTTAGCCTGCTGGCCTGCTGTTGTGTATGCAACTAGTAGCCAATGTTCCCTCTAGGTTTGGTGGCTTGTGTGCAAAATTTTCAAGCCGTGTGAAAAACTTTTTCAGAATAAATTTTTGGGGAAAACTCACAAGACAGAAATTATAGGCATTAATTGAAGATAAAGTGACTGTAAATAGAATTAATTAATTAATTGTGTTTAATTAATTTAATTGGAATGAATTTGGAATTGAAATCTAATTTTAAGAAAGGTTTTTATTTAAAATTAATTTTTAAAAAGTTTTTAAAAAGAAGGGAGAGAAAGAAAAAAGAGAAGGAAGGAGGAGACAAAGAAAGAAAGGAAGGAAGCAAAGACAGAAAGAGCAGGAAGGAAGGAAGACAAAGAAGAGAAAGAAAAAAAGGAAAGGAAGAAAGAAGAGAAAGGAAGGCAGGGAAGAGGAAGACAAAGAAGAGAAAAAGAAAAAAAGGAAAGGAAGAAAGAAGAGAAAAGAAGGAAAGGAAGAGGAAGAGAAAGGAAGGCAGGGAAGAGGAAGACA
>ML685784.1:21400211-21416165 GCA_007922175.1 Pelusios castaneus
ATCTATCTATCTATCTATCTATCTATCTATCTATCTATCTATCTATCTATGAGCAACCTTGCCACACATTGAAAAACATACAGTCAATACAAATAAACACAATGACCTCCCCAAAACAACAAGGGGAAAATAAATTCTGTGGCTTTCAGGGACTACATTTGAAGCCAAATGGTTCTAAAGCCCCTGGAGCCTGAATGCTACTTCCCCTTTATGAAACAGAGTCCCAGCCCAATTTCACAGTAGCAAAACCTGTCTCCACTCCTCTCTGCGCAATTGTGCTCAAGAATCTTTTGATTCCTTTGGTTAGAGGGGAAAAAATTGGGGGAGAGGTCTCAGTGATGCCGACACTTTAAGGAAGAGGCCAGTGCACTTATGACTCATCAGCCTCTGTCTAATTAGGATTAAAAGAAGGCAGCTGGGCCATACAAATGGGGAGCGGCTGGTGACTGTGGAGGGTCTGCCAGGAAAAGGGCAGCTAAGAGCTTCCCGTGAGAGAGGTGGGCAGGTGATTGCCGCCAGAGACCAGGACACTGTAGGAGGTCTCTGAAAGAAGTTGTAGGTGGTTCCTGGGTGAAGGGTAAAGGCAGGAGAGCTTTCCAGTAAGAAACTGGCACCATGGAGGGTCCTACTGAGCCAAAGAAGCCTGTGTGTGCTTACTGGGGACACCAAAGGACGCCTGTTCTGCTTCTGCAGTCACTAAAGGGCTGCCGCGTGATGGGGGTTCTTCAGATTCATATTTTACTTTGGTGGAAATAAAATTTCCACATCGATGAAAACTGGCAGGTACTGTATTGATTTATGTGCTGGCTATCTTTACGTATTGATTTTACACAACATAGCATGCTCTTCGGCAGCCTATGACCTATTTTTGAGCAAAATAAATCAAAAGCCTTACAGTATTGGAGGGATGGAGGAGGTGTGTCACCATCTGTCTTCTGTTTTAAATCATCTCCTTTGGCGAAGTATACAGTAGTTAAAGTCAAAGGTTTCCATTAAAAAAAAAATCTTTACCTGATTCTGTCTGTTAGCACCAGTCTCCATAGTGATGTCTGGGTTTAGAGAGGTTACTGGAACTGCACACTTTCGGCTATCTAAAATGTGTTCATGTAGCACTACTGAGCAGTGCATTCATTCTCAAGCAGTATTCATTCCTCTCTTTAAATCCTCCCCTCCCTCCCTTTATACACAACTGATTGAAGTAAGACATACAGTGAACGTTGTAGAAAGAGAGATTTTCAAATGACTTCTCCTTCCATTTAGATGTATGTTTTTTTATTCTCATCTGGGGGGGGGGGGGGGGGGGGGGGAGGGGGGGAGGAAGGAGGGTTGTGTTATTCTGAAAAAAAGTTATGGTTAACAAGAACAAAAACACCCTGAATTTAGCCTAATTTTTATTATGTAGATTAGAAAGGCACCTGAAGGCTTCAACTGAGAGTGGGGCCTCACTGCACTAGATGATATTCAAACACCTAATGAGAGATGGTCCCTGCTCTGATGAATTTACAATTGAACGGACAAAGCAGATAGAGAATGAAGAAAGAAGGGTTTCAATTCTTTTCCCAGATTAATAGACAAGCGAGACAAAGGAGGGAGAGATGATGTCTTTTATAAATGGAGAACCGAGGCACAGAAAGTTAAAGTGACTTGCCCAAGGTCACACAGTGACTTTGTGTCAAAGTCCTTAACTCTCCAGTAGGTTAATCATAAGAGCATTCTGCTTGGCTTCTGAACAGCGTGACACTTAAATGAGTTTTTAATGCCTCTGATTTCCTCTCCAAATAATTTCTTTTTTTAAACTGTTTTCTAATCTTCATTTTTCCTTGGCCATCCCTTTTCCTACTTGGATATTTTTTGATGTTCTGCTCAGTGACTGCACAATTGGCTATAAGGATGGAAAGGAGGGGGGGAGTGATTTCACATCCATTCTACGCCTGCCCTCACTCCAAGTCGAAATTATCCTGTTCGGTGAGGCACAGGTGGTGATTTTCCTAACTTGATTTGGTCATTAAAAATCCTCTAGTTGCTTCAATACTTTCTCCCAGAGGCTCCCATCAGCACTCTCTTCTCCAGTGATTAGAATACAGCTGACTGGCCTTCTGAACTTATTACAACCCTTTTTCTAATGATCTCATAATGACTGCCAGTCTGCGCTGAGCAACCTGACAGATAATGATGTCAATTATGTAAAACAGAAATGATGGCTTCAAACCTAATATAGTGTATTTGCACCCAAGAAAAAAAAAGGCCTTATTTATAGTTTCACTTATTAACTGTGTCATACTTAAAAAATGTTGGTAGACGCTAATAAAGGAGGGGAAAAATACCTAAAGAAAAGCATTGGTAACAGGGTGCCGGATGAAGTACTTCCAATGTCTCAGACGCTTAAAGGTGGTTTTTCATAAATATATAGTGGTATGTAGCACCTCTGTTACTCTGAGGGGAATTCATAATTTCACTCACAGCTTTTCTGATTCCAATCCTCTAGGAATTGCTAAATATTTCAGGGTGCGTCTACACTTACAAGTTAGGTCGGTTTAACGAGGCTTAAGTCGACCTAAATAAAGCCCCATCCACACTGGGCTTTCCTTAAGTCGACTTAAGCATTTCCTTAAATTGACTTAAGGAAAGGTTAAGTCGACTTAATAACAACTAGTTTTAGGTCAACTTAATGCTTAAATCAACCTTATTAGGTTGATTTAAGCTAGTGTGGACGGGGATTAGCGCTTAATTTCAACTTTATTAAGTCAACTTAAAGCATTAAGTCAACTTAATAAGGTCAACAAGGGGCTATGTCTACACTAGAAAAGTTAAGTTAATAAGGTCGATTTTAAATCGACATAAAGTCAACCTTATTAAGTCGACCTAACAAAGTCAACTTAACTTTTCTAGTGTAGACATAGCGTCAGAGAGGCAGGCAAGGGTATCAGTGGTGCATTTGGTTTCAAAACATAAACATGCTTAACTGTACTTAGAAACTGCTAATTCATTGAAGGGCTGTGTGAGAGTTTCTTTTTCTGCAGCTTCACGACACAGGACACTTTCATCTTTCTCAGGACTGTGAACAGTTTCCTCAGTTTCCTGAAAAGTTTTAACCGCCTTCCACCTCCCTCAGTTTCAGTTGAAGTTTTAGGTTTAAATATATGCAAGATCACAAGGAAAAATGTATGCAAATTGTTTAGCTTTCAAGGCAAAATTTAAAAATGGCCTATTTTTGATTGTCCTTGTGTTCAGAGGTGGCACGGCAATGCAGCGGTCATGGAGATCACGTCACAGAGGAGAAGGCTGAGCTGGTGCGTTTATTGTTGCAGTGGGCTCCGCAGTGCGAGAGTGGACAGGCCCAAGGTTCCCCGGCAAGGGGCGGCTGTTAGGCCCGAGTCGCCTTCCTGCTTGCAACTGCGGCTCAAGATGCCCCGATTAGCTAGCTCCTCTGCGTCTTGGCTAGTCCGGAGACTAAGGCCCCTGTGGTGTGTGTGTGTGGTAAGTGGCAGTCCGCCCAGGTAGCTCCTCTGTGGCTTTCCTGGTGAACGCTATATGGACTGCCCCAGGTAGCTCCTCTGCGGCTTTCCTGGTGAGTGGCAGCCCGCCCCAGGTAGCTCCTCTGCAGCTTTTCTTGGTTTGGCATACAGACTGCGACTTGACCCTGTCCCAGGCCTAGTTATATACCCCATGGACGCATGCTGTTGTCCCTGGCAATGGGTGCCTTGGTCTGGGGCATTATCTTATCTGGTATGACCAGCTTGAGCACAACTTTCGTCATTACAGTAACATAGGCAGTTGGCCTAGCGCCCTTGACCAGCACAATGAAGCTGAATCATCACCATAACCCACAAAACAAAAGATACATAGAATAAGCCCCCCAATGCGCTCATTGCTGTTTCAGCAGGGTGCCCTGGCATTGTGTGATTGGCAGGAGAGGCTATGCTCCTGAGTTCCGAAGTCTCCGCTGCCACACGTATCAATAGTGGCAGGCCCAACAGGATCCAACTTATCAGGTTAAGACAATGTCAATGACTCAGGACTTGTGGTCAGATGCTTCTGCTTCCATTCCTGCAAAGCGTGCTCAAATTTACTTAGCGGTGTTCTTGACCATCTGGACCCATCAGTCCTATCCACTGGTCACTTTAAAAAGAAAACAAAAGAAAAAGGATTTGTTTTGAGTTTATAAAGAAAACCCTTAACCAGGTTAATTTCTCTCCCCACACAGAAGGTAACTATTTAGAAAGCAGGACAGGATCATGACCTCAATTCCCTAAGCATCTGATGCTCCCACTGAAGTCTATGTAATTGCACAAGGTGTGGAGGCTTGAGATCATAGCTATATGTGGTGTTCTATAGGTAGAAAGTGGACCAAGCTCTGTTGAGAGAGTGCCGTTTAATATAAAGAAATACCACAATGGGTGCATCTACACTTAGAAATTAAGTTAACTTAAGGAGGCTTAATTTACTCCGCATCTCCACTGGGCTTTCCTTAATTCGACTTAAGCTGCTCCTTAAGTCGAATTAAGGAAAAGTTAGTTTGAATTAATAACACCTCGTTTTAATGCAAAGTAATGCTTAAGTCAACTTTATTAAGTCAACTTAAGCCAATGGAGACTTGGAGTAGTGCCTAGGTGGACCTTTTTAAGTCGATTTAATAAGGCCAAAAAGGGGCCATGTCTACACTTGAAAAGTTAAGTCAACTTTTGTTAAGTTGACTTAATAAAGTCGACTTTAAGTCGACTTCATAAAGTCGACCTAACTTTTCAAGTGTAGACATAGTCAGTGGGTGGAGAGAGGAGCAGGGCCTTGAAGGAATGGTGAGCAGCGATTCAACAGTGAGGGGACAGAACTATGCTGAGAGAACATTTTATTTTTATTTTCGCTATTGCAGGAATTGTCGGGGACAAAGTTAGGCCTGGATGAGACAAGAGCAACTCCTCCCGGGATTTAAACCTGCTGCTGCCCTCTCTGAGCCTGACTCTGGCCTGTAATCCTCCAGATGAGCATGTTACACTGGCCTTTTAAAATTACTATGGCCCTAAGCAGGAGTGGGACTGGAGAGTGCCTGGAAGAAATGGGGCTGATTACATAGTGTGGTGCTGTTCTGCAATACTCCCTGGAATCAATGGAAAGACTCTCACTGACTTCACTGGGCATTAGATCAAGCCCTTTGTGAATAAAGGTGGCAGAGACGTGCTCAAGTTGCAGCATGTAGCTTGTAAAGTGCAGGGGACAGAACCTTCTTGGATATGGTCCATGGCCGAAGAATGAATTCGCTCAGGAGCTAAGAACTATCACAAACCTCACTACTTTCCTCTCCAAATGCAAAGGTCACTTCTTTGTCCTGCCTTCTCAAACGTAAACACATAGCAACAGTTATGTTTAATATAACTCCCATTTCCCATCCCCGAAACAACCCTACCAAACCAAGATAGTCCATTTCAGATGTTTCTCCTTCTGAGGGGAGATCGAACAAGACACGACAAATGTGTGCTCATGTTGTTCAGTGCACCACTGAAAGGATTTCAGATACCACAATGATGAATACAGTATAAAAACCTGTATGTAGTAGAATAGAATTTTGGCTTTATTATTTTTCTCACAATATGGCAGGGGCGGGGAACGGGGGGGGGGGGGGGGGGACAACTGGTGATTTCTTTTATCCTGATTCTAGGACCAAGTAAACCTTAAGAGAGTCAATGCACTAACCCTTTGCTTTATTAACAACACACTTTTTCAGCTGAACATTTGATTGCCTAAAGAGAGCAGCACTTCAAATGTAACAGTAAGATCTTTTACCTCCCAGCAGAGAGAGAGAGAGAGATGGCAAGAAACCTTACTTAGGGGAGAATCATAGAAAGCAGAACTAAAAAAAAGAAAATCCATTGCCATTCAATTGATTCCCTTCCAATGCAGGGTTGTTTCCTACATTCTATAAAATACTTTGACGAATATATGTTTAAGAAATACAGATGGGGTGTTTTCCATCATTGACAGTCATCAGTTTGGGCAGATTTTTTCCTTGCTTCTCTTTACTTGAATTTCATATTATTTTGCTCTTACTGCCATTTTTTGTTTTCTGACAGTGCTCAGAACCTTCTAATGTGTGGAGATGTTTATCAGGCCAGGAAGCAATGTAATGGAGTAAAAAGGGCTTTGGGACTGGGAGTCTGGACACTTGGATGTCAGGCTTTGCCTTGCTGTGTGACTGTGGGCATGTCACAATCTCTCCAAGCCTCGGTTACATTACTCATAAAGTGAGGAAAGAGGATGCCTTACCGTCTTTGTACACTTCTCTGAGATCTATGGATGGAAAGAGCTGTATAAGTCTCAAGTATCCTTTAGCGAAGCTATGTATCTAGTTCTCTCTATCTTCCTTTATAAATGAATCCCTCCAGATCCTTAATCATTTGTTGTTTTTCTCCAAATGCCTTTTAATATGTTGACTATGTTCTGGTACTGAGATGTCCAGAAATGAATACAGGATTCTAGATATCTTTTATCTATTGATGTTTAGATTGAATATCAACTTCCAGTTATGTCTACATGTAAGCCACACATAATGTCATTGTTTGTTACTGTATGTAATTATTTCTTTACCCTATGTTTGCTTGTCTCTGGTTATTAAGGAGCAACTAATTGCTGTAGAGATTAATCCAGCCTGAGGCCATTTGACAATTATATCAGTCCAGTATAGTTGAGAGCCCCGCAATTATGATAGCTCCAGAATGAGGAGTTAGGAAATATATGGTAATGGTACACCATTGTAGAAAGACAACAGAGTCCTGTGGCACTTTTAAAGACTAACAGATTTATTAATCGCATGAGCTTTCGTGGGAGAAAATCCCACTTCGTCAGACGCTTTGAAGATAGGAAAGTTACAGAGTGGTAGGAAATTAAATGCAGGGGAGTGTATGACATAGCATCAGGTCAGGCTGTAACAGCAAATCAAAATAGGTGTTAGGATTCAAAACACTGGGGAACAGCACATAGAGGAGGGGGAAAGTCTCAGAAAATGAGATATCTAATGTCCATTAGGAGTTTAATTAAATAGCTTGATATTAACCAACTATTTGGACTGGGGGATATTAGAAGGGAGAATTGACATTGTAGGGAATAAGTACAACCAAGGATATATCTGTAACACCAACACCTTTATTTTCACTGCATGCAGTTACATCCTCATTTGATGGACAGCAGAATTATTCCTTCTTTCCAGAGAGAAGGCTATATAGCAATAGTTATTAAAGAGTAGCAGGGGAAAGAGATATTGCACATTGAATGTGTCCTACATTCTGATATTGTTTGGCGGGGGAAAAGAAAAGCAAAGCCTTCAGTTCCAGCTGTGAACGACATGTCAAGGCAGCCATTCAAAGCATTCCTTTTCATATTTTATTTTGACTGGAATATTTTTGCTTCATAAAGGCTACAGAAAAGGATAAATTCCCTCACAAGCCAGCAGTTCTAACAAGAACAGTCTGAGCCTTCACAGAGAACATCAATGGCTGCTAACACTTGTTTTACATATTGCTGAAGAATGCTCAGATTATTTATTAGTAATGAATATTAATAATATATTTGCACAGCAGCAGCACCAAGAATTTCCAGTCAGGGATCAAGACCCCATTGTTCTAGGTGCTGTATGACTGTATTACAAAACCACAGACCCTACCCCATAGATTTTACAATCTTCATAAAAGACAAAAGACAACCGGTGGATGTGCCAAACAGATGGTGGGAACACAAAGTCATGGGGAGACAGTTATAATCAGTGTAAAAAGCAGCAGTCACAGCATGCCAGCTGCCTAAGCATAGGTGAGACTTTTATAAATGATGGAAAAAATGGTAAGGAGAGAGATAAAAAAGGGATCAATCTTGTCCTGTACTGCCAGAATGCATGACAGTGGAAGAAGAGGAAACCTTCTTAGCACCTATCCAGTGGGAGGGCAGAATTCCTTCTTAGAGCTCAACATAGAACCAGGGAAAGTGACTGGCTAGTGTACCATAGCCACAAAAAAGTGGCACAGGTTGCTGGGAGTTGACTTCAGTAAGAGTTCTGGGTGTTCAGGATATCTGTGTGTGTGTGTGTGTGTGTGTGTGTGTGTGTGTGAGAGAGAGAGAGAGAGAGAGAGAGAGAGAGAGAGAGAGAGAGAGAGAGAGGATTCCTTTCTATAGATGCAATGGAGACACAAGTGGCCAGTGGCTGATGACTCAGCTCTCCTCCCCACCAGTTATCTGGGCAGCCATTACTGGCAAACCTCCCTATCTTCAAGTCCTGTCCTATCATAATCCTTTTATAGATCCTAAGGCTGGGTCTGCTCATTGTGTGCGACTGCTGCTCAAAAAAGAGCTAATAACGTTTGGCGATGAAGAGCTTATATAACTGTTTTTCACCCCTAGAAGCTAAGGCTGGCTCTCAGCCCACCCACCTCTCTTGCCCTTTCATTCCTCAGAAGGAATAATGCTTTTTTCTTCATTCCCACCTAGGGATTTTTGTAACCTTTGTCTTTCTTTTCACACAACCCCCTTTTTGTGCTTAGAGACACTGAACTTCAATTGCTCCCTCATTAAAGCCTAAATATAGATCAGCACTCTGTCTGTGAACTGTCCAGAAGCGCCAGGGTTCAGATTGGCTGCTAATTTGCACTGAGTTTCAAGAAAAAAATCCCATCCCAATCCCACTACATCTTTACACGTTTGCAAATCTCTGTGCTCCTCAAAGGGAAACCTAAATGTCTCCAAGATGAGTGTGAAAAAACAACCTCCCCAATAACACATTTTGTAAGCTGCAAATTTCTAGCAGTAGAAGTAGGAAATGTGTTGGTGTAGGCATATAGGAGGGCTGAGCCCATTCTCAGTGTCAAACTCCGAGGGAGGCCAGACTCTTTGTTACACAGTCCTAGAATGAGTCTGTCAACAGAGGGAGTTAGCAGTTTTCAATGCTCCTACTCTCTAGCCAGGTGGAGCAATAGTGAGTCTACTTGGATAAGGCGGGGCAGCAAAAAGTCAATGATCCCTCAACACAGATTAGAGGATCACCCCTGTTGGGGGGAGTCTGCCACTTTAGGATTGGAGTTGCAGGGGGCAGTGGAACCAGGACCCACCCTACTTATCTGGGTCCCAGTCCAGGTCCCTAACACGGGAGGAGTGTTCCACTACTGGATTGGTGGGCTCTGGCTGTAAGGCACCGGCCATTGCTCTGGCAGGAGTAAAGCTGGACTTTAGTCAGCTACTTCCTACACCCCACTTGTAAGGTACCTGCAGCTCAGGATTGTCCTCCATCTCCCTGAGATACACTGCAAATGGCATTCCATGCAGTTGATCTGGTTTCCGGTCAGTCGACAGCTCAGGCCAGTCATCTGGCAACAGCTCCAGCAGCACCTATGAAGCTTGGAGCCAGCAATATCCATATGTCTTCTTGGGTAGCTCCACCCACCCCCAATAAGCTATAGAGCTCACCTTCTGTACCTCCTGTCTGTGACCTCTCTCTCTGCTTCTGGTGTGGTGGGCTTGGCTTTCTGGGTTCCATCCACCAGGGGGCATTGGGTCCACCCTTGCTGTCAATCTCAGAGTAAGGGCACACCTCTTTGTTACAGTTGGATAAATGGATCCTTCAGTTAAATGAAATACTATATCATTTTCTGTATCTATTAATTCGCTGCACTGAGTTAACTTATGTAGGTAAATGTTGGATAAAACAGAAAGATGTCCATTAGGTCTTCTCTTCAGTCTGTTAGCCAGGGATCTTCTTTCATACCAGGATGCCTCATATGTAATTGCTCCAAATTGAATACACAGACTTGGAATGAAATGCTAATGATTGAGAGCCCTTCATCTGGTATTAACTAGCATAGCTCCACTGAAGTCAATGGAGCTGGCAGATCTACAGATGGAAGTTTAACTAATGCCTTCCTAAGACCTATCATTTGGCAGCCGCAGATCATTTGTGCCCTCCCAGCGGCTGTGGCAGCTAACTCTCTGCCTCTTCCCTTTTGGTGACTCCTTTCTGTCTAGATTCTCAGGAGATGTGTGACTGGGAATCCAAACTCTCTACCCACTTTATGCCTACCTAATCCTCTGATACCTGATGATATAATTCCTTGAAATTCATGGCCATATTGTGCCACTGGAGATATCTGTTTGAATTCTGTTTATAAGTTATACCCAGGTGAAGTTCATCTCATCGAGTATCCCTGTGTCCCTGTGTCCCTTAGGAAGAGGATACTCTTTTACTTAATAAGTCTGCTTTATATATATATACTCTCAATTATATACTATATTCAATTATACTATATATATATATATATATATATATATATATATATATATACTCTCAATTTCTATGGGCCGAGTCTTACTTCCAATTTTCACCTTTCTTTGTTGTTATTTTTTCAGTCTCCACATCTCTCAGCAATTTATTGTAGTTAACTATGGTGCAATTGAGTTGCTAAGATAAAACACAAGATTAAGGTTTTCAGAAAGTTGATAATAGAAATTACTAAATTTTGCTACAAATTACAGAGCTGGATACACTTTTGTACCTCTCCTAAGATATCAAGGTCCTGATTCAGCACAATGTTTACATATGTGCATCACTTTCAGTTCAGAATAGTCCCATAGAGTTCAAAAGTTTAACAGTATGTACATGCTTAAATACCGTGACAGATCAGGGTCTACATTTCTAATTTTAAGTATGGTATTTCTTTGGGTGAGAGTCCAAGGACCAAATAAACCATGTGATGAGACCTATCATGTCTCCTTCTGAAATCATAGAATCATAGAATCTTAGGGAAGGGAGGGACCTCATGCGGTAATCTAGTCCAACCCCCTGCTAAAAGGAGGACCACTCCCACTAAATCATCTGAGCCAGGGTTTTGTCTAACCGGACCTTGTATTTCTCCAAAGACGGACATTCCACCACCTCCCTAGGTAACCCATTCCAATGCTTCACCACCCTCCTCGTGAGAAAGTTTTTCCTAATATCCAACCTCGACCTCCCCAGCTGTAACTTGAAACCATTGCTCCTTGTTCTGTCCTCTGTTACTACCAAGCACAGCTTAGCTCCCTCCACTTTGGAGCACCCCTTCAAGTAGTTGAAGGTTGGTATCAAATCCCCACTCACTCTTCTCTTCTGCAGACTAAATAAGACTAGTTCCTTCAGTCTCTCTTTGTAAGTCATGTACCCCAGCCCCCTAATCATTTTTGTTGCCCTCCGCTGGACTCTTTCTAATTTGTCCACATCATTTCCATAGTGGGGAACCCAAAACTGGACACAGTATTCTAGATGCGGCCTCACCAGTGCCGAATAGAGGGGAATAATCATATCCCTCGATCTGCTGGCAACAATCCTACTGATGCAGCCCAATATGACATTGGCCTTTTTGGCAACAAGAGCACACTATTGGCTCATACCCAGCTTCTTGTCCACCATAATGTCCAGGTCATTTTCTACAGTGCTCCTACTTAGCCAATCGGTCCCCAGTCTGTAGCAGTGCATGGGATTTTTCCGTCCTAAGTGCAGGACTTTGCATTTGTCCTTGTTGAACCTCATCAGATTTCTTTTGGCCCAGTGTTCCAATTTGTCTAAGTCTTCCTGAATCCTGTCCCTACCCTCCAGCATGTCTACCATTCCCCTCAGCTTGCTGTCATCCGCGAACTTACTAAGCATGCAATCTATCCCGTTATCAAGATCATTAATGAAGATGTTGAACAGAACTGGCCCCAGGACCAACCCCAGGGGCACTCCACTCTTTACTGGTTGCCAACTAGACATTGAGCCATTGATTCCTACCCACTGAGCCTGTTGATCTAACCAGTTTTCTATCCACCTTACGGTCCACTCATCCAACCCATACTTCCTTCACTTGCCAATGAGAATGCTATGGGAAACCGTATCAAAAGTTTTGCTAAAGTCGAGGTATATCACACCAATGGCTATTCATGCATTCACAAATCCAGTCATCTCATCATAGAAGGAAATCAGGTTGGTCAGGCATGATTTGCCTTTGGTGAATCCATACTAATTGTTCCTGATCACTCTATTTTCCTCCAAGTGTTTCAGGCTGGATTCTTTGAGGACCTGCTCCATGATTTTTTCAGGGATTGAGGTGAGGCTGACCGGTCTGTAGTTCCCCAGATCCTCCTTCTTCCCTTTCTTCCCTTCAGAGCTGATTCTTCGGGTATATTGATGAGGCGGCACATAGGAAGCTTACAATGCTCTACCACATGTGTTTTACCTGCTGTGAGGATAACTAGGGGATTTCAGTCTTCAGGACTGTCACATAGAAGCTTTCACTGGCTTGAAACTGACTTTAAAACCAAAAGATTTTTTTTCTTTCGTCTCCAACAAAGGGGACTCGGGCGTTTCATTTGTTATTCACAAAGAAAGTTTGAGCCCCAAGTGATAAAAAGAAGTTAAAGTTTTGCTTTTTATTAATTATTTTAGCATCTGGGGATCTAGGTGTCTTTGTCAAATGCACAAGGGCAGAGGTGAGGTGAAAGTGCAAGGTAGGGGAGGCTTAGAAAGCAAATGAGGGATAAAAGAATCAGTCAGACAGGAGGAAAAAAATGCAGAAATCAGGATGCCAGGCAAGGTGTAACATTAGGCTCCAACATCCACATCTCAAAACATTTTTGGCTGACTTGTGCTAGTCAGTGTACCTGTCCCTACTGCTACTGTTCTTTTACCGCCAAGCACTAGTTTGCCTGTTTATTTACCTATTGACTATTGCCTAGATCCTAGCCAGCACCGTCTCTAGGGTATGGTCCCAATTTAGCAAAATACTTTAACAATGCTCAATTTTGTCTTTAGATATATAATTGACTTCAATGGGACAAAACACATGCTTATAATTAAGAGGCCTATCATTTGTTTGTACAGTTCCCAATTCATTTTTTGTGAAGATATTTTGTTAAGACAGACAAATCAAAATTAATATTGTAGGAACATATGTGTATCAATTCTATGTGATTTTTTTTTAATCTACTCATCTTACCTTACTTATTTACTGAGATAGAGTTCTTTCCAAAAGCAGGGCGCATGACTATGAATAGTAACAACATGGTAATTAAAATTACACTGAATATTTTGCATCAACAGCCTGGCCCCACATTCTTTGCATATTCAAAATGTCACAATAGGACATCATACAAAAAAAGCTGAATTGGGCCTATCTTTACATTTCCTATTTAGCTCACCTCCCCACAGGTTGTTGTTTGATTGGTTTTAGACTGAAAAAAACCAAGAGCTTCTTTTCCCACCATGGATTCATAGGGTTAAGGCTGGAAGAGACCATTAGATCATCTAGCTCGATCTTCTGTATATCACAGGCCACAGAATTTCACCCTGTCCTGCCCTGTACTGAGCCCCCATAACTTGTGTTTGGCTATAGCACATCTTCCAGAAACGCATCCACTTCTGTTTTGTTGACATGAATAGATGAAGAATCCCCACTCTCATGGGTGATTTATCCCAATTGTTAGTTACCCTTACTGTTAAAAAAAAATTGTGCCTCATTTTTTATTTGGATTTGTCTGGTTTTAACTTTTAACCATTGATTCTGGTTGTGCCTTTCTCAGCTAGAGGAAAGAGCTCCTTAGTACATGGATTTTTTTTTCTAAGAAGGTACTTAGACATTGTAATCAAGACATTTAATATTTTTATAAGCTAAACAGATTGTTTCTCATTGACTCATGGTAAGGCATTTTTTCCAGTCCACAAATAGTTGTTGTGGATCCTTTCTACATCTTTTTAAAAATATGGACACCACAGCAGTTCTCAATATTCCATTATCCCACCAGTGCTGTATACGTATACCCCTCCAAAGCACAATGGTTAATCTGATTTTCATCTGGTGAAACTGCATTCTGCTTTGTAAAATAGATAAATTAAAGCAAAGAACAGGGAATCTGAAGGGGAAAGGAGAAACATTTTGGAGGTCATGATGTTTATCGGTTCAATCTTTTCTCCATAGCATGATAAATGGGTAAGTTAGGTAGAAGAAAGTCAAACATGAACCATCTCCTAAAGCTCTAAGCAAAACCCAGTAATATAAAAGTATGGTTGATAAAATGGTATTTACTATGTAATATTTCAAGTTAAAATAACATTTTTCATATCTTAAAAAATGTTTTCATTGAATTTTGTAATTTTTGGACAAATTAATCAATGGACCTTTTCCTTTCTTTTTTTTCTGGGGGGTGGTAGGTGGAGGGGGGGAGAGGAATCCCTCTTTGTCCTCCTCTTTCTTTTCCCCACCCTTAAGTAAAACAAAAGAGAAGAAGGGGGAAAGCAGTACAAGCCTCCCCCCCAAAATCCAAATGAGACAAAAAAACTTATTTTAAATTAAACAAAAAAAAATATTTTGTTTCATTTTCTCAAATGATCAAACATGTGGACAGAAATCATTTTTACAAGAAAATTTAATTTAATTTTTAAAGTAATTTTGGTCAAAATAAATTTTAACAAAAATCATTGAGCAGTTCTAGGTCTGAAGATTTAAATCCTCATACTTTTCAATACAGTGAAACTTGTTGTAAGAGTCTGCTTTTCTCTTGTCTTAAGAAACCATCCTAAATTAGCCCTAAACAGACCAAATGCAATTATTACTTATTACTTCTTTCAAATGCTCAGTGCAAGTCTATCAGAGGTTTGTTGCAGGGTGGGTAATTTCTTTTATGTACAGCATCACAAGGGAGGAGATCTGCCATGTGGAAGAAAGGGGGTGGAGGTGTGGAACATTGCTCAATCCTATAATAATCTGAGCAGCCCAGTTAAAACTTTGATGACTGCTTAACTACAATCTAGATGTGTTAGGTACTTACCAGAGAGAGATAAGGCACAATTCTTGCTCCAAGGAATTTACAGTCCATAGTCAGAAATAAAATACAGACATACTGGTGAATAGGCAGAGATATGACTTACAAGTAAAATGATCAAGATGGATGTTGGCCATAGTGGAGAAAAAAACAAATGGCAGCACGGTACTGTGTTAAACATAAACTATTAAAAAAAATAAAGGGAAGGCAGCATTTTTATTTTGCATAGTAATGTTTCAAAGCTGTATTAAGTCAAGGTTCAACTGTAAACTTTTGAAAGAATCATAACTTTTTGCTCTGAGTTACAAACATTACAGGGTTATGAACGACCTCTATTCCCCAGGTATTCATAACTCTGAGGTTCTTCTGTAGATTCCTTGTTGGCAACAGGAAGAGGTGTGTCTTCAAGAATTGCTACGGATACAAAAAATCCTTGTGGATGGCTGAGGAAGGCTGTACTCTGCAGAAGGGATAATGGGGGAGAAGCAAAGGAGGTGTTCATGGTAAAAGACGGCAAATGCTGGAGTGATGAGACTGTAGAAAGCAAAATAATTTTGTAAATTTCTTAATGATAATATAAGACAGATTTAATTGTTTTTTTAAACTATATGCACCTCTTCCCTTGCTGCTTCTGGCTTGAAGTAGGCCAAAATACCAGTAGAATAGATTTCCTTGCTGTATTTCTAACCAGGATGAACTGAGAAGCAACGGAAAACTCTTGTTATAAAAGTTGGGACTACCTTGAAAACTTCTGGTCCTGAATTTTACTTAGAGCTAGTTTAAATATTGATAAACCTATATGTGAATTGATGTACCTATATGCAAACTAGTATGAATGGGCCTCATCTACCCTAATTGAATTAACCTTGCTGTTACTTGCTCTCCTTCATCCTGGCATGGGTATATATACCTCTCAACTGTAGCTCCCACTTCATGCATCTGATGAAGTGGATTGGAGCCCACAAAAGTTTATGCCTGAAGAAATTTGTTAGTATTTAAGGTGCAACAGGACTCTCATTTTTGCTATATGCAAATTATCATTCAATGAAGAATTGACCAAATCGGGAATGAATATTGTTTATAATAAATAAGTTAGCTAGCTCTAGTGTCCATGTAACCCATATGCCTGAAAAGGCTATCTCTGAGAGACCTGCTGAG
>ML685784.1:21416175-21428417 GCA_007922175.1 Pelusios castaneus
ACTGGAGAAGGGCAACTAAATGAATTTTGGCCCACCCAAAGGTTACATCCACATGAATTCAAAAATCAGCTCAGACTTCTCAAAGGCTCTGGGTATCTTTGGATTGAATGAAGGTTACATTATGGGTTTGGTAAAATAACAATGATGGCTTTGAATGAATGTTGCTTTGCATTCTAGATTCATTAAAGTTCCAAACTCAAGCAATGTTGAGACACACAAATCAAAACTAATATTGTAGCAACCTGCATGGAACTTGGAAGGAGGCGCACTAGTTACAGAAGGGAAGAGTTTGGAGGAGGCACCAGTAAGTTAGTCTGTTTCCTCGTGGCTGGAATGCTAGCTAAAGTTGCAGCTTCTCTGAAAATAGTTGTAGTAAAGAGACAGTTTTAGTTTTAGAAACAGGAAGCCCTCTCATATTATTACTCAGCATGCGATACTTGAAACAAAGACAAGGGACCAGATCTTTAGCTGCTGTAAATCAGCATAATTCCATTGAAATCTTCCTATGATGAGTATCTGGCCCATGTATCGCACAAAGCAGCATTTGGTCCAGCTTTACTTCTGATTCACAGAAATCAAGAAGCACTGCCAATCTCATAAGGTCTTCATACCAAACCAGTTCAGCTAAACCTCAGATTAACAACTAAGTACTGGAATTCTTCAAAGTGAACCTAACTTTTTAGTGCTCACCTAATACCTTTTTCTCTTAGACATTGAAAATTGTGGAAGGGATTCCTTCTAGAAATGGAATCATTGCTCTTCTTCCAGTATTGCCACTTCTGCCTTAACCTGTCAAGGAATGAAGTGTTATAATCTTTAGTGGCAAAGCTCAGCTCTAGCTAATATGGCCTGGTGATTTGCAGAGTTATATTGAGAATGAGCATCTCACATTGCCTGTCAAGCTTCATTTACAACAAAAAGAAGTCAGTGACTCCGATCTAGTTTTTATCCCAGAATATGAGGATGGCCGCCTGCTGACCATGTCGTCTATCCCTAGGGAGGGGCACAATTTATGTCTGTAATCACTTTCCTGATTCAGCCTGACATGCCCCTACACCTTCCTCTTTAAAAACAAACCTCTTCCAACCAGCCAATAAATATCAGATTTCTGTCTCTCCCTCTCTCTCTCTCTCACACACACACAGAACCATGAGCTAACTGTAACTGTTGACTGAAATTTGTAAACACAAAAACAAATAATAAAGGAATTGAATTTTGAATTCCTGGGGTGAATGGTTACAATCACCATTCCATTGACTCCATCTACTGGCTTTTCTCTGTACATTGTCTATTCACATTTGAAGGTCCTCCTGGCAAAGGCCTTTATTAACAATTACTAATTAGGAGGGTGTATGAGTGCATTAGTGGAAGTAATAAATGGGTCTGCTTGAAAGTTTTTCATTGAGTCTATTTTTTGACAGAATTGAGTTTTCAACTAAATGCGAGGGGGGGGGGGGAAAGATGAAAGGGTCTATTTGAACTAAAGAGTCAGCAGACATATGCACTTTTCCCTCTAATTTGATTCTTAAGTCATATATTGGCAGACTGACTCCCAATTTCATGTTCCAGTGATGATTTGAGTTCTATGTTTCAAATATTATTATCCCCACCATTTTTGGAGGTAAGGAGTTTTGCAGTTGCAACACATGCATACCTTCTAGTAGTTTATTTGCAGTTACTTGTACAAATCTAGTGGACTGGTGTTGACTGGATGAATTTGCACCCCCTGTAAATGTAGGCTTGAGTGAAACCCAAAGTCTCAAAGCAAGGCTCAGCCAAAACAATAAAGTTCTGCCCAGTTTTTGAGCTGAAATCATGCAAAACAACCCACAATAATACATTGGCCAAGATTTACTTGAAACATGTCCCAGGCTCACCCACAAGTCTGCTGAGATTTACTCTGTAGCTTTGTAGATCAAAGGAAAACTTGGCCCTAATTTTGCATTTTGAATCAAAACAGGAAATGTAGCAAAGTTTTGGCTTTGATTTTGTGCTTGATTGTGAACATTTCCAGAGCTTTAATTCCATCGATTTGCTTCCTTTTCTTATAGTTCTTTTGTTCTGAATTATTGAAATGCACAATAGTTCCTCTTTCCTCTCCCTGCCTTTCTGCTATGAATAAGAAGCTATGCCAAAAGAGACTTTTCTCTACCTATTTTAAAGTTGTCCATAGAGCACCCATCACTTCTAAAAGAGTCAAAGGTTCTCAACTAGACTTACCTAGACCTGTTCTACACGGATAATGAAGTTCGACATAATGCTGCTTACCTCGATCTTCTGTAGCCTGTGTCTACACTGTCAGAGCATTAACTTTGAATTAAATGGTGTTGTAATTTGACCTGATAACACCACCCCTGCAAATGGCATAGCACTGAGTTCGAAATCTACAATTCAAATTTAGGTCTGTGTAGCCGGAGAGTAAGTATTATCTTAATTTTCCTATTTTTCCAGTCTGCTGCATCATAGCAACATAACTCCTTCCCTGCCTGCAGACCCAGAAAGTTTTCAATTAATTCCTCTCTCTGAATGCAGCACTGTGCCTCTCTGTTGTGCCTGCAGCAGAGAAAAAGCAAGGGAAGTTTTTCCTGCTTTATTTTTAAGAGAAGAAGGGAGAGGGAGTGAGCGGAGGATGACTACCTCCCCACAAGCCTCTTCCCCTACTACCCACAGTGCAATGCATTTCAGGAAGTAATGTGGGCAGTAGGGACTTGAGACATCCAACACACAATTTGCCGGGATCACTCGCCTTTGCCTTCTATAATTCAACAGACTAAAATTGAATCACAATTTCACTCCCAGTTTAGACAAGCCCCTAGAAGACAGCTATTTTTGTATCATGCACGTGACAATCCAATTCTTTGCTGAAAGGTTATAAAGAAGTTATATGGTTATACCAAGTCTGGCCATTTAATGGGGATGCTGCTAATTGGTTACACTAGGTTACATGTTACATCATTTGAGCACAAGTTACAAATTATTTTATAGTTCTAGAAGAGAAGCAGTCCATGTACCAATTCCAGGAGTAATTTGTTGTGGAATCTCAAGCAGCAAGTGATATAGACAATGTGGTTTTTCCTAAATCAGCTCTATAGAACTGCTATATCCCATACATTTCTGAATTAGGCTCTATTGAGTAATCTGGCCTCCCACTGAAAGTAAAGGTTAAAATATATATATCTAGAATCATGTACTGAACATTTCCAAGATGAAAATTCAAAGATAATGACTTACTATGGCATAAAACTACAGTGCCTGATTAAGTTTGACACTAGCAAGAATTCTAAGAAAACATTACCAAGCAAAATAGCAGGCTAAAACTCAACCAGTCAGCTTCTACCACATTAAGTTGATAATGAGCAACTAACAACACTATCACAAAAATAGAAGAGCATTTCTCCAGTCAGATGTTTTAACAAGAATTTTAAACAGGATGGAAAAGGAAAGAAATGTGCAAAACAAGATTAATCAGAGGTTGAGCTACATTGGAAAAATAAAGGTATGGTGGTATCCACTCATTCAGAGGCTTGTTACAGCTCAAACAGATGCCATTTCTAGTAGTTTCCATGGCTTCCTACAAAATAGTGATAATCCAGAGTGAGTCATTGCATCAGATGGAGTGATGATCTATAGGAATTATTGGTAATAAATTTCTAGGGATGTTGAAAACATGGGATTTTAACAGCTGGCATTCTCCTCATTGGGGCAGTTCATTTTCACAGAGTTTGACTTATGGGAAACATAAGAGGGCAACAGAACAGTCTTATTATTTTCTTACTCTGGGCACAGTATTATTGTACAATGAACCTCAATCAGACTCATGATTTCTGCAAGCTTATTAGTCAGAGAAACTGCTTTGACTTGCCCAGTTGTAATGAGATTTTCAATGCAATTATAAATCCCTGTTTCTTTCTGAGGTGTCTGAAACTAAAACTGTACATGTGACTGCTTTAATTTATCGCAGTGACCAATGAACACATATCAATGTAAGCAAATTGCAGCCATCTGTCACAATAGCTGCAGAAGAGGGAAAGGGGAAACAAAAAGTTTATAGCTCTTTTGCCAATAATATGACTGGTCTTTCCTTTGACAATAAGAGCACTCTCCATGGCTATGTCTTCACTTACAAAAGCTAATTTTAGTTAGTTCGAATTACCTTAATTGAAACTAGCATGACCCCACTAGAATGCTAGTTTGAACTAGCCATGGTCATGCAGGGCACTTGCTTAGTTCGAATTAGTCAATTGCAGGAAGGTCAATCTGCCAATTAGTTCAAACTAAGCAGTTAGTTCGAACTAATATGGCCACATTGACTTAATTCAAACTAACTATTTCGAATTAAGGGTTAGTTCGAACTAAGCAATCAAATTTATTAGTTCAAATTAAGGAAGCCCTTAATTTGAACTAATGAAAGCCTAGCGCGGCCAAGGCTTAAGTTAGTTTGAATTAAGCTTCCTTAAACTGAACTAACTTTCAAGTGTAGACATAGCTCGTGTGTGTAGTGCTTTTCAGTCATATATTTCATAGGACTTTTGAAAGGTGGGTGGGATGATATCATCACTTCCATTTTGCAGCATAATTGAGGCACAGGGGAGATAATTTTCATACAGATACATATCCACCCCTCCACCCCCATCCTCTTGGCACACTTTCCCAAAAGCCATTAATGACAATAGCAGTGCTAGACTCAGGACTAGTGTGGAGGGATGCGGTGAGGTCAGAACCATGGGGGGACACACATACTATAATAACTGATAGTGGTTAAGTCTTCACCTCACACTCAATTAGAACAAAGGTTGATGAGGAAGTGTATTTGGGTTGCAAAAGCATTGGATTGAGACACTCCGTTGGCTTCCTTTGGAACTGGATTGCACCCTGAATGTGGTGGAGTTGACTTGTGTATGTTTAACTGGGAACAGAACTTGACCAAGTATCATTAAAAGCTTATGATACTAAGGGCTCAGGAAACTTAAATCTTATTGAAATTAATCTGAGTTGAGAGTGATCTCAGCATCTCCCAGGATCAGGGTCTCCATAAACTGGCCATTAAGGCTGGCTGGAAAACATGGAATTCCATTTTGTGAAACGGTTTTGAGTTTCAAACACTGGTTTTTGTTCCTCATCAGAATGAAACCAAGGCACTTGGATATTTTTCATGCAAACAGAGAGAAGGAGGCCCAAGCACAGTGAATTGCTAGATGGTTAAGAGACTCACTCAGAATGTGGGAGATTAATTTTCAAGTCCCTGATCTGCTTAATTGATTACTAACTCGAGCGTAAGACCACAAAGGCCTAGAGCCATGGTCTACAGGGCTGGAGGTGGATTCCACTTCCTTATTGCAATTAGCGACTTCGGCAAGCTTGGCATCAAGAGATACACAGAGGCTAAGCCATGCAAGAAGTCCTGCCTTAAAGGAAAATAAGAGACAACTCTCTGTGATTGCTTGATTGGTTGGCACTCCCCACATAAATAATTTCTGGGAGTTTTCTGAGCAACACAGTCTGTTGGTATGCTTTGCAGGGGTTAAAGTAAGGGGAAACTCAGAGGAACGCAGTTCCAGGGCCTCCAAATTTGAGGAGCCAGAGTTCCGGGGCCCCTAAAAATAGAAAAATCTGGAGGTACACATTTTTTTTTCTCCCGGCCGTGGTGGTGGTATGTTCTACGCCCCCCCCCCCCCCCCCGTTGTTAATCATAACACTTATTGTGTTATGAAGTGTTTGCTAGTTTGTGACAATAATTGCTATAGACATAAACACTATATAAAATTATAAATATTTTTATGGAGCAATAACCGATGCATGTGGTACTGAGAAGTGGTTGCAAATGCCTACCTGGGCGGGGGCCCACACATGCATGAAGGAGGCCCAGACAATACGGGAAGGGGGCCCGGAGATTAGGAGGGTTTCGGGGCCCGTCAAATTATACTTTAAACACTGTGCTTCTGCCTTAAACTCCCAATTTGCCTTGATCCCAGACTACTGGATCTTGTGCTTTGTGGAAATATTTCCTTTTCCGATCAGGAATCTGCCCTGTTGTCTCATGGCGTTACAAGTTAGGTGATGAAATATTAATCGCTAGGAACCAATGCTACTGGGCTCAGGACTGGGGCAGAGCTGTAGAGGCTGCTGCCATGTTTGTAGCTGCTGTTTAGCCACAAATTAGGGGAAAGACAGCTGCTGATGTGGTTTTAGTGGCACTCGGGCCCCTTATGTCGACTTAAGGAAACTGTAGTGTAGAGGCAGAGTAAATTAAGTCGACTTAAGCCTTCTTAAGTCGACTTAATTTACAAGTGTAGACGCACCCCTAGAGATGCATGGGAACTAGTTGGTTTTGCAGCCCAGTGTTCTTTATTGGTTAGTGGTTTCAAAGATGGCTCTTGCAGGGACTATAAGAAGAGTCTTCCAGCTGAGGCACTTGGTGTTGGCTCCAAGAAAGGGTTTGGCTCACTAAGAAGAACTTTTTGCCCATGGAACACAATAAGACCAATTTATGCCTTTGCCGCGTCAAGGTACAGGAACTACATACCTCAAGTCCAGCCACCCCATCAAGACTCCACTTCTTTGGTGAAGTCCTCACAGGCATCTTAATAACAGTTGGCAATCTCAACACTTCGGATGCCATAAATTGATGCAAATCAACTAGTGTGCTCTTGTAGTTCATGCTCAGCCCAGGAGAGATGACTTAAACAGAAATCTGGTGGTAAATTGCTGCACAAGCCATTACTGGGATCATTAACAGCTCTGAAGTCCTATTTTGACACCAAAGAAGAAATATACAGCAAGGTGACTATTTAAAGCTAGTGGGTGAAACGTGTAATATGAAGCAGCATGGGAATGTCATTCAGAGTCCTTTGGAGAGGCAGTGGAGCAAGGATAGAACATTATGGAAATCAGAGACCTGTGCAATGTAAAGTTGTGAACCTGAGACTAAATATTTGTAGAATCATAGATTAGGGTTGGAAGGGACCTCAGAAGGTCATCAAGACCAACCCCTTGCTCAAAGCAGGACCAACTACCACTAAATGATCCCAGGCATGGCTTTGTCAAGCTGCACCTTAAAAATCTCTAAGGATGAAGATTCCTCCAACTCCCCAGGCAACTCATTCCAGTGCTTCACCACTGCCCTAGTAAAAAAATTATCCTAATATCCAGCCTAGTCCTCACACACTGCAACTTGAGATCATTGCTTCTAGTTCTCTCATTAACTACCATTGAGAACAGACTAACTCCATCCTCCATTGAATTCCCTTTCAGGTAGTTAAAGGCTGCTATCAAATCCCCCCTCATTCCCTCATTCTTCTCTTCTGCAAATTAAAACAAGCCTAGTTCCCTCTATCTTTTCCCATAAGTCATGGGCTCCAACCCCCTAATAATTTTTTTGCCCTCCTCTGGACTCATACCTCCATTTGTTTTATTTCTTGACACCACCTTACACAGAGTAAAGTTGTCAAGAGTTTTGGGTTTGTGGTACCCTGGGTAACACATTAAGGCAAGTGGGCATCGGGGAGAGAATTATGCCTCAGAGGGGTGTTTCTGAGTCACACTTCCCCTGGTGCTACTCCTAGACTGGTTCACTTTAGCAACCACCCCGTGCTCAAAGGTGCATCTAAAGATGGAACACAGCCCAGTGTTTCTGTACCTTTTTCAGGTAGGCAAGCCTTTATTCAAAGTTGGAAAATTTCACGACCCTCTTACATGTACTACAAAACTAAAATCACCCAGACACATGACAGTGAAAATCTTAGGTAACTGACTTGTGTGTGTTTTGAGAAAATAACAGAGACTACTTGACTCTGAAAAGTCAGCGTGTGCAGTGGCGAGATTTTGTTTGCTTTTGATTTTGTAACAAAATTCTCAGTGCTCGCAAACTCCCAATTGTCTTTCATAACCACCCTGAGGGTCATGACCTGCTGGATGAGAAACAGTGATTTAACCAATGGCAATCAATATCAAAGCTACTATTGACTTCAGTGTGACAGGATTGGGCCTCATACCTCTGCGAACCTAGAGGTAAAAGTAATGTATTTTCTCACTTCTGCTTATTTTCTCTCCCCCTTTGCTATTTATCCATTAACCCTGTAAAGCATTTTAGGATCTATTTCAAGATTTTATATTCTCAGACGTCACCATAATATCTGAGCATCTTCCATGAAAATTAGATACAACAAAATTGCAAAGCTTCTAATGGATTTGAGGACTGCAAAGATACACTCAATGTGGAACTACTTTGCAAAATAAAGCCACACAGTATTTTCTACTCTACTGCAATGCACTAATGGGGCCTTGGTCCATAACTAGGGTTCAAAGGCACCGTACTGTTGTTGTGGTTGGCACAAATGTTTTTACTGGAATAAAAAAATAAATAAAAATGTCCTTGGGTAGCACAGAAACATATTGAAAGAGCGCCTCCAGCTTGTCTGACATAAATTATGTTCTAGTGGAACGGCTCATAGAGCCAGTAGACAGGATTATCTGACAAGAACTTCAGGACATAATCATTACCGCCTGCTTTTGAGGGAAGGAGGACTAGGGGTCATAATATACACTTCCTTGCAACATCATTGTGGATAAAATACATAAAAGCAGCCTGAGGCAGCACGTTCTTCACACATTCCAAGTCACAAATCCAAGCCTTCAAGATTGTGTTAATTAGGATTTGTGCCCAGCATAATCGCATGGGACAGCTAGAAATGTACTCTGCTTATACTGCCTGGGTGCACATGTGTCATGCTCTTCTCTTTCTCTCTTGTTTTTTATAATAAGCGTGTTCTGTCTGAAGCAGCCTGGTGCATGTTTAAGGAAATGACATTTCCTCTCCCACCATTCTGATATGAGATTTGAACCACGCAAAAGGGAAAATAACTTAATTCACAGCGACCATATGCAGCGTGTAAAATAAATCATTAATAAAACATCAGCCAGGTGTTGGACAAGGCAGTAAACCACTCTGTTATTTCCTCCTTTTGAACTGACTGAGAAAAACTGTGGCAGATAATGGTTTTGCATTTGAAAAGCAGCTTTCAATTGCTGGGGGAAACAAACATCAGTCTCCTGCAGTTAGGAATGTGCTCAGTTCAATACAGGGTACTCTTTGTTTCTACAGCACACAAAGGAGTTGCTGCATTTCAAACAGCGGAGGATACACTGTTAAATCTTTACGGCTGGAAAAAAAAGCACATTTTAAAAAGGAGACATTCGACACAACACTGTGGTTATCTCATTATAATTGCCTGACTACATGGCAACATTCTTCTATTGATGTTGGTGGCTTGGGCCCTTTCATCTGGTCTATGTTAGACAAATTTGTTGTGGCTCCTGACCTGATGTCTGTTTCCTACCATGGGTATTCCTTGACCTTTGACCCCCTCCCCTGCAACCCCTCCAAAAAATCCACCTCCTCAGTTATTTTCCAGTTGTATAATGCCATTTAGGCTCCTTGAGGGTTGGATGGGGAGATGGTACAGGTGGGAAGTTGGTATTGATTGAGTTGAGGTATAGATACATCCCTAGATGAGAGAAGCCATAAGGGTGCATCTATATCACAATGGAAAATGTGGCTGCAGGTACATATGTCTGTGCTAGCTTTAATTTAGCTGGTGTGGGTAATAGAGGGAGCAGCAAAACTTAGACAGGGATATTGGAAAAAGCCTTACCTTCATTAATCAATTTCCCCTTTTGGCAGCATATTGCTGTAGGGGAAACAACAGCAGCTCCCTCTCTCTAGATTGATCCAGTGAAGGTCTGGATTGGCTGAGCAATCATCCACTCCCCTGATTACACACCATGATAACATGCAATTAGTTTAAAGAGTTAGATGAAGTAAGGAGGAATGAATCAGTGTGAAAAACTCTACTGTATAAAGCCCTAAAGTAATAAGTATCGATTCATCTTCTGCTTTTTTATTTATTTATTTAGAGTGCAGCCCACTAAGTGCTCCATGCTTTCCAGACATTAAAGAAGGTTAGCCCCCACTCTGAAGTGCTTTTGGATGAAGGAACTAGGGATTTGTGTTAGCAAACAGCTCCTAAGAGATAAGAAAATCTGAGAAAAGGCTTCAGCACAACCTCATAAGCCAAGACAACAGAGTCCTGTGGCACTTTTAAAGACTAACAGATTTATTTATCGCATGAGCTTTCGTGGGAGAAGCGTCTGACGAAGTGGGATTTTCTCCCACGAAAGCTCATGCGATAAATAAATCTGTTAGTCTTTAAAAGTGCCACAGGACTCCGTTGTCTTTCTACAATAGACTAACACGGCTACCCCTTTGGAATTTGACTCATAAGCCAAAGCACTCAAGTTTTGGGTAGATGTAACATATGATTATTTAGCTTTTCATTTATAAAAAATGTGGTTTGTGTTTGGTAAGTATTGTTTGATTGCACCATGTCAGTGCCATATAACTATTTTGAGGCTCCTTTGAAAATGTGATCTTCTGTGATTTCCTTTTGTGAGTATGCAGAACTGCATTCAAACACTTGGGAGTGCCATTTCCAGGCATATCTCCTTGTCTGTGCAGATTACAATGCTTGAAAAATATGCACAGATATATGCTTGGACCAAGAAATACCAGATCCATTGTTAGAAAACTGGAGATTTGATCTAGCTTTCACTTAAGTCGATAGGAAAAGCCCCATCGACATGAATGGCCTGGGTTCAGGTTTCTTGTGATCTTCTCATCTCATTGAACTTCTCATCTCATTGAAGTCAATGGGAGTTTTCTATTCACTCCTCTGGGACAGGACTTTATCATAAGGAAATAGGACTTTTATGATCCCAAAGGTAGCAGAGTGAACATTCCAACAAAGATGTTATAAGGCCTTCACTGTCATATCTACTGGATTCACCGAAATTAAGATGACTTTTTGGGGACTGGGCAAAGGAAAAAGGGGATGTGTGTCCAAATAGTTTACAAACAAAAGACTTGGTTTTGGAATTGAACTGAGAGGCAGAGAGTTTTATGAGCTGGTTCACCAGTTCAAACTCAGAATGGTGTTGGAAATAGCTATACATTTCCACCAATGGGGCAATAGCTCAGTGATTTTTGGAGGAGGCTTCCAGATATATTCTCAGTAGATGGTCTCAAGGACTATGGGTCTGGAAAAAAATGTGCTAGAAATAGCATGATGCCGACACAGACGCTATTGTATTATCAGTAAAAATATATCAAAGATTCCCAGTGATGCAGGGCTCTTATAATTTCACCTGAATGCCCTCCGTTTAGATTATCAATGACCATCCCCGGCATTCTGAAGAAGGACAGTGGCAGTGTTAGTATGATATCAAAGGACGTGTCATTTAGCAGCTCAAAGGAGATAGTTATTGGAACAATAAGATGCTTCTGTTTAAGGGAAAGCTCTCTGGGATCAATGTCTTGACAGTAATTCTCCCCTCCATAAACAAAGAGAATGCTCTTCGTGTAACAACTGTGAACAAAAAGTAAATGATATCATCCTGGGTTTTACAATTATAAAAGAAAAACACACGGAGGCTATCTAGTCACACAACATATAAAAGATTTAGTGTGGATTCTTTTTATTAAATAGTGAGAGAAAAATCACTTCTTGAGCTATGTCCCCTATTCTGCAAAGTACTTAAGCAAGTGCTTAACTTTCAGAGTATGTGTAAAGCCCATTGATTTCTTGGGATTTAGGCAAGTACCGATAATCACACAATGAAATGCTTTGCTGAATTATGGCTTGTAACAGTCAAGGCTGAGTGTTAGATTGTGCCTCTGTACCGCAGCCCATTACTGGGGAAGACCAGACCACTACTATGCCAGGACCACCACCATCCCAGTGGTACTCTGCAGTCAAGACTGTCTCCAGTGACATACAGAGTCCAGAGGGGCTAAATGGAAGTATGGGCCATGACTCTGGTAAGGGTCAGGAGAGCTGTCCTGGGTATAAACTGCCATCCTATAGGGCATAGCAGTAAGGATGGAAAACAGCCAGGTCAAGAGCTGGAGTTATGTCAGTCCCTTATATAAGTCATACAAAGCAGGAGAAATGAATTCCTTGGGCCCTCCTCACTCTTCTGTGCCCCAAAAAGACAGGCCTTCTGTGTCATCTTGGGCAAGTGACTTTCTCCATTTCCCTGTTCTGTCTCGTCTGTTTTGATCTTCAGGAACAGAGACTCTTCCACAAGTTATTTGTAAAGCACCCAGTACAATGGTGGTCTAGTGTTATATGTGTGCTTCTGGAAGAAGAAGAAGAAGAAGAAGAAGAAGAAGAAGAAGAAGAAGAAGA
>ML685784.1:21428427-21442990 GCA_007922175.1 Pelusios castaneus
GAAGAAGAAGAAGAAGAAGAAGAAGAAGAAGAAGAAGAAGAAGAAGAAATGTGCACAGAACCAGTGAAGTTTTTGCTATCACTGTTTCATCTTGATGTTATGATGAGTTCAAGGAAGATGCTACACTATCATCACCCGTACTGTACTTGTGAAGACATCATTGAGAGCGTCCTAGTTGGCTCACCTAACCCTAGAATCATTAGAATGTTAGTGCCTGGAATAGCAGAGAACCATCTTCATAAGAATGACCCACACTGGTTATTTGCCATTTAGGGAGGAGAAGGGAAGCTGTGGCTCGAGCTTGGGTCATTGATGAAGCTGGAAGCAGAAGATGCGTGAAAGGTAATAACCTGCCATATAGGAAAGTTGGTAATGAGGTCAGGCAATGGAATATGGGTTAAAGACCTACAGCAGGATCAGAAGTCATGGATCTGGGGAGTTAGAGTGAGGGACATTTCCAGTTTGTGAGATGAGGTTGACATGATGGGTTGGTGGAGGAAAGGGGAACTAGGATTGGGTGTGGAATTCTATCTTAGGGATATGGCTAAAAAGAGTGTGCTAAGGGGACAGATTGGGGGAATCTAAGCCCATGATGACTCACTAGAGGAGGGAGGCCCGGCTCTGAAGATTGGTTTAAGCCAGGCTGTGCCCTGATGCAAGCTAACTGATCACTAACCACCAATGGATGAAATCAGGATAAATCCTGAGTGTAGACAAGGTTAGACAGTGAGAGTAGCGAAGATCCTGACTTTCTATCTTGTGGAGTGAATGAATCCCGGCTTGCAGATTTGAAAGACGGTGATGAATGCAGCAACGAGGAAGTCAAACTGAGAATTGATATTACGGAGAATTGGACTAAAGAAAAATGTGCTGTAGGTTGTGCTTTTCCAGAGGACTCTGACAAATCACACCATGACAATTCTTGTAATTTGTTATCTATCATCCCCTGTATTTCTGATGTTTTATATTCCTAACATTCCTTTTAAGACCATGTAACACTGCCTCCAGCTGGCTGCTGAGTTGAATGTGCAATGTCTTTGTTTTTATATTTATCTCCTCTTTAAGGTAATGGGTTACTTTGGGATGAGAAGTTTTGTGCCTTACAAGCAGATATGTGGCTTGGCCAAGAAGCTGCAGTCAGTGACTTCATTATCTGTCTCTTCATCCAGGTACCTATCCGTCTTCTTGCATTAAATCTTGTTCAGTCCATTTTAGCATCATTGCTCTTTTTCTTCATGGTTTTATTTGTTTGCTTTGCACTTCTCATCCATCTAATTTAATAGACTTTTTTTTTTAATTGTATTTTATTCTGGTGGGAAAGAGGTCTCAATGTGAACTTCAGAAGCAGATAATGCCTATTTTTAGTATGGTATTTACTTGGTTGGTGGTCTAGA
The DNA here is from genome assembly GCA_007922175.1 of Pelusios castaneus. NCBI lineage: Eukaryota > Metazoa > Chordata > Testudines > Pelomedusidae > Pelusios > Pelusios castaneus. Next base: position 21,429,822 of record ML685784.1, read on the forward strand.
CTCTGATGTTCTGTGAATTTTCCCCTTAGTAAGGCTCTTTTACATTTCCACAAAGCAAAAGCTTGCCTACATGATGAAGTCTGAGACGCTTTCTATGACACATAACTCTTCTCTGATACAAATTTCTGTTTTCTCGTGCTGATTAGTTTTTGCAGTATATTTGCTTGTTCTGTGGCATATAAATAACACATGATTCCTTAAGTACAGATTATTAAACTTTCGCTGAGGCCCCACTTTGCCTAAAAATGACTCAAATCTTCCATGGCAAAGTGAGAGTGAGACCTGAAAACAACACAGAGAATGGCAAAAAAGGAAATTACACACAGTGCAAAAATTAGACCAGCAAAGGCAGCTCCTTATGTCTGTAACAATGTACAAGAACCAGAGTGATACACTTTGCTACATATGCATACTAATCTGGGATTAAGAGAAAAAATATGATAAATGGCTCTTTTCCAGGGGCTACTCATAAGTATGAGATTCAAACCAGCGACATCTGCAACATATATAAGAAAACATATGTTCTGTTGGTTAGTGAGAGGGACCAAGGACAAATTTAAAATTGATCAAAGGAAACATATTTTGTGTAAGTAACCTGTAGAATTGACTGCCACAAGACTTCAGGCTGAAAGCTTAGCAGGAGTCAAAGAAGAAGTGAGAGTTTATATTGATAGTGAAAACATTCACATTTAAGAGGATAATAAAAAATAAATAAATAAATAACAACCCAAAGCATTTGCCCTTGTATTGGACTGAATCCTCTGTGCATGCTCCTACACCCACTCCGAACATTTATCGAGACCCATTACAGAATCATACCCTTGACGTTAAGAAGCTCTAGAGTGGTGCCTGCATAAACTCAGGTCTGAAATGCAAAATCACAGTGTTAATGGATTTCCACGCCCCTCGTTTCTGCTGTAACCTCTTGTTCCTAAATATTACAATCAATATGGAGACAAATGTATCCCTAATATATCTATCTTATACCAGGGGTAAATGCTAGGGTCCATTCTTTTCTACAATAGAACCTCACAGTTATCAACACCTTGGGAATGGAGGTTGTTTGTAACTCTGACATGTTCGTAACTCTGAAAATAATTTTATGGTTGTTCTTCCAAAAGTTTATAGCAGAACATTGGCTTAATAAAGCTTTGAAACTTTGTTGTGGAGAAGAAAAATGTTGCTTTTAATTATCTTAATTTAAATGAAGCAAGCACAGAAACAGCATCCTTACACTGTCAAATAATTTTTTAAACTCTCCCTTTTTTAATATTTACATTGAACACAGTACTGGTTTTGTTTGTTTATTTGTTTTGTCTCTGTTGCTGCCTGGTTGCATACTGCTCAATCCAAATGAGGTGTATGGTTAACTGGTTAGTTCATAACTCTGAGATTCAGCTGTATTAATAGGTCCCACAGAGTCAGTAATGTTAAATAAAACTATCGTCATTTAAAAATAATGGGAGATTGCTGAACAGAGTATGAGCATTTTGTAGGATCTCTTCAGAACTTACATTCATTTTCAATGGCAAGACATGATCTCCTGCTGCATATGAATGCCTATTGCTATGTCATTAAGAGCCCAATCTAACATCAACTGAAATAAAAGGAAAGGCACTGACTATGTGAATGGTCAGAAGTATTACACTACAGTGCATATGTAAAGAACTCTCTTGAGTGGAGTATATAGAATATTATGGCATAGTATTATGAGATTCATTGGTAGATGGCATGCTGTCTTGCAATGCTTTGGTAGAAGGGGGTTGAATTAAGAGCATTGTGGGAGCTTTAACTCTGAATTGCTGTGCTTTTGTGGGTTTGAGTCAAAACATTCAAGAATATAGGTCTTATTTTCAAGAATAGAAATGTATATTTATATATGTTACTTTTAGTATCCAGCCTGTCATGTCTAAATCCCTAAGAAGAAAACTAAAACATTTTGTCTTTTACATGTCATGCATTTGTTGACATGAATTGAAATATTTATGCTTTTTATTTTATACAGTAAATAATTGATATTGTTCTATTATATACTTTAAATTTGTGTTCTCACCACTCTCTTTAAGAGCAGTCCAGGGGTGCATGTGTATACCTGTGTGTTTATATATTTTAAGAACTTCTGCAGTTGTCTGTGTTTCAAAGGGAGTCAAAATTATAACACTATAGTGCATATGTAAAGAACTCTCTTGAATGGAGTATATAGAATATTATGGTATAGTATGGGGGGGAGGTTTTGGTTTTTGTTTGTTTGTTAAAAGTGTTGAGATTATTAGATAGAAAAAGGTTTGAAAGCTGAGATGCTGTTAAATTCAGGGATCCCACATTCTCTCTGTAATTACCGAGCTGTGTAGCTGCCATAACTCTTCTGTTATTTAAGAGCAGAATTTGGGATAGGAGGTTGTGAAATCTTTTCTATCTCATTTTCTTTTTTAAAAGATTCACTGATGGGATTGTGCATTGCTTCCTGTTACCTTTCATCCCATAAGAGATATAAGGAAAACATACTCTTGAGAAAGTTACATAAAATAATATAAAAACAAGGGTTTTTTGAAGAAGAGATGACCTTAAAGGAATACACTAAAAGGAAGGAAACAAGTAATTCACATTGAAAAGAGTTCTTGTAAGAGGAATTTTAATCCACTTGAATTAATTTTTTTTTTTTTTTTTTTTTTGCAAATGGTTAGTTGTCAGTTTAGTAAGTGTAGTGTCATGGTCACATTTACACTGGCCAGTCGACTTTTTTTTGGGGAAAAAAATGGATTAAAATTCCTCATACAAGAACTCTTTACCAATGTGAATTACTTGTGTTCTCCCTTTTAGTGTGTTCCTATAAGGTTGTCTCTTCTAAAAAAACCTTGTTTTTATATTATTATTATTTTTGACTTTCTGGTCTTCAATCAAAAAGACGAATAGATCAAATCACCAGAAAATAACTTTATTTTGATCATGCAAATTAGCACCTGTTCTGCAGTTAGTTCAACTGGACTAAGTGCTGCTCATTGTATCTAGGGAAATTACAAAGTTTGCAAATAACAAAGTTGGTTCAGTGCCTGCAAGGCATTCTGATCACAGATATAGGGTTCTATTAACATTGTGGAGTTGATCTTATCAATTTGAAGCTTGTCTAAAGATCAGAATCTCTTCTCTGCCACAAAAATTTGTCCAACTGCATGATTTTTTTTGGAATCCGACATTCTGTGGCTCTGCAGTATCCTCTTGGAGCTACCTGATGCATTTTTTGAAACCATGGGCTTCTCTCCTCTGCATTTTCATTCTTTTGCCACATCATGTTGCACAAACTCAGGGTTCTGGTCAGGATGATTGCAACAGACACACTGATTTAGTTACCTATTTGGAGTCTTTATATACAATTTCTGACAAGGCTCTCAGGCTGCTGCACTAACCTCTGCAGGAGGGGGGCAGGCCCCCAGCAGGGCGAAGGTTGACTCAGGGGCTCCAGGAAGATGTTAGTAGAGGTAGGGAACCTTTAATTCTGAATCAACTATTCAGTCTGAGGTGGGATTTGACCCAGGAACCTCTGGGCTATGTCACTAGCAAGGCTTACAGTAGCAGTGGATTGACTTGGGTGCTGCAGCCCCTTACACTTTCCCTTCTAGAGAAGATGGACCAAAGTTAACATAAAGGTCATCTAATAAAAACCATTCAGGGCACCCCCCTGCACCCCCAGACACAAGCCACTCCTCCACCTCCTGACCAGAAACCACCACCCCACAGCTCTGGGCCTAATCTAGCCCTGGGCCTTATCTGGCCACTACTAGTTGTATCAGCCCCCAGGACCTGCTTCAGACACTGCCAGTGGCACCAGCCCCAGGGGCCATCCCCAGGCCCAATCCAGCCACTGCCAGAGGTGCCAGCACCAGGGCCAGCCCTGGACCTGATCTGGCTGACTGCCCCCACCACCAGGCCCCCCACCACCTCAGCCAGCTCTTTGCCACTGTCCCCAGGGTGTGGGGAGCCAATCCCCAGCTGGCTTTGGCCAAGCCCCTTTCCTTCCCTCCTCCCACGCTGTGCCCCATGACCACACACCAGTGTCCTGGCCCCCTCTCCACAGTCCCACTCTGGCCCTGAGCCATTTCTTTTTCTTTCTCCACCCCCTCCCACCCACCCCTGCTTCTGAACAGCACTTGCCATAGAAATCTATAACTGTTGCACCATCTGCTGGAGAAAGGTGGGAAAACATAGGGAGTACAGACAGACAGACAAGATGGAACAAAGTTAATATAAAGATAATCTAATTAAGTTCAGTGAGGTATAGAGTTGAGAGGAACCAATCACTAACTTCCATGGAAACAGAGTACCCAGGACCTCACAGCAGTATCCTAGTGAACTAGTTCATATGGCATTCCCAGTACTATCTCACTATATCCCAGTGTCCAGCTAACATAGGGTGCATACCACTAGACAGTCATGTAGTGAATCTTTGTCCAAGGCATTGTGGTGGGTTATACAGAAGAATGCAGATGAACAGAAGGAACTTAAGGAGCAGCTTAAATCGAATTAAGTAAAGCCCAGTGTAGACACGGACTAAATTAAGTCGACTTAAGCTTCCTTAAGTCGACTTAATTTCTATGTATAGATGCACCCTAGGAGACATGCTGGCCATTTGAAGTGCAGACAAAGAAACATAAGGCAGCCAGTGCTACTGTATCACATTGGTACCCTGTGGCTGATTGCTGGGCTCCAGAGACAGTCCCTGTGGCCCAGAAAGGCTGGCAGCTGGAAAGCAAGCCATGGAAGAGGATTGAATTAGAGAGAAGAATAAGGTGTATGGAATAATTCCTAGAGCTCTGAGTGAATAGGGAAAACCCATGGGGGGAAAATGGTGCAGGAAAATTACATCCTCTCAAACCTTTGCTCAGTTTAAGAACTGAACTTTAATTTTAGATTCCAATGTGTTTGCTTCCCTTATGATTTAGGGTAGGATTTCCAACAGGGCCCAAAGTCAGTAGGCAACCAAAACCTAATTCTTTCAGCCCATTATAAGACCCCATTTTAATAACTGTGAGCAGAAACAGAAGATCCAGCCAATTTTGTAATCAAGAGATCTGATAAGCATCCAAATCTAAAACGTTTCATGTCTTTTGAAGTTTTCCCATCAAGAGGCCAGATTCTCAGGTGGCACAAATCAGCAAAGCTCCATTGAAATAATTGATTTCTGAATGGAAGCACGACAGGGGCAATTTTATGAACTTGCTGAAGTGCCAGTTAGAGTTCTGGAATCTAACAAACTATATTAACCACTTGGTAAGTGTTGCAGCCAGGATTGAAATAGACTTTAATGGGATAACCCCTTTGTTTTGAGTCCAAATATTTTTAGCTTACTAATTTAACACTAGATTGTTTTCAGGTCAACTTCTATCTTGAACAGTATTTCTCAATTCCAGACACTTGGTTACTCTTAGCCAATAAACAATTTAATAATTCTTTCAGCACCACATTAATATACAATAAAAATTTCACCGCTGAAGTGTAGACACAATCAATGTTCTGGATATGAACTGCATATGCATTACAAGCAATTGTTATAGATGAGTGGTAAGGCTAACCAGGTATACACAAATAGCAATGCAATTCACTGAGATTTCTTACACCGTGTAATTATGAACATTACTTTAATAGGTAATACACACCACATTTCCAATATTTCTCCAAGGAGTAAGGTTATACACATCTTTAAAATGTCTTTGAAAGTTCAGTCCCTGCTGTTTATCCAAAAGGGATAAGTTTAGAATATCAAAAACAATTACTTAAAATTGATTTCAATCTTTCTTAGGCCAATATGCTTATCCTGAGGGCATGGTATAGCATTAGTTAAAATCTAAAATATGGTTACCTGAGGTCTCGTTAAGGAAGGCAACCACAAGACAGATTTCAGTTCTAGAATTGAAAGAACAGAAAGAAAAAACAGAACAGGAAACAGGATTTTTCAAAATGAAATCTCACCACTCTTATCCTGTTAACCCTTGACTGGCTTCTCCAGGAACTGGGTGCACTAGGAACCAGGAAGCTTTAGGGTCCCTGTATAAAGAGTCTCTTTGGGGTAACTCCCTAGCTGGTTTGATATCCCTTGTTGTGCCCTGTTACTAACACTAGCTCCACTTTGTCCAGGACCAGCCCTTTAGTCCTTGAAGATGGCCCCACCCTTATGCGCCTGTTTGCTCTATGGGGGAAAATGTTCAAACTCAACAGAGAACAAGCCTTTCTGTGACCAAAAAAGAAAAAAACAAGTGGGGGTGAGTGAAACCAATTTACTTCAGGGGTGTCTGGGGAATAGTTTTACTGGAGTGCTTATGGTGAGGTATCCAAGTCAGTCTCTCACTTGACTCATCCCCAAAGCTGAGTGTCTCTGACATGAGGATTCCACCAAGTGCTTTAAGCACTCCTCCAGCATCTCCCTTCTCACTGTTTCCCCCTCATTCCCTGCAGCCTCCTCCTTTTCAAGGCTTCCTACCATGCATGATTAGCAGGGCTAGGACTACTTTAGCACACATGAACATGACCATATTGGTTCAGATCAATGGTCCTTCTAGCCCAGTATCCTGTCTTCCAGCAGTGACCAGTGCCAGATGCTTCAAAGAGAAAAAAACAGAACAGGGAACTCAACAAGGGATCCATCCACTCTTATCCAGTCCCAGCATCTGGCAGTCACAGTCCTAGGGACACGCAGAGCATGAGGTTGCCTCCCTGACCATGTTGGTGAATAGCCATTGGTGGACCTATCATCACCTCTTTAATTATCAGTCTGGAATTTGTACACCCCATCACAGTCCTACGCAGTAACTTCAGTTTTATACACCTTCCCCTAAATCCAGTGGATACAATCCATGTATTCTTTGAGTATATTGAGTACATTTCACCTCACATTTCTCGAAGCATGGGATATGAGCAATGACACTGGAAAAAGAAGACAAATTATTCATATAGAAAATACACATCTGACATATCAAGCACACAAAACACATAGTTTCCAAATTGGAATGAATGATACAGATAGACTTCTTGAGGTATAGGGAGGTTTGACCTCTGGAACTTTCTTGTTTTGGGGTCACTAGCAAGCAATTCCTAATAGGTTTTAACCTACATTTAGTTTTTCTTCTCTTCTGGCTCATAATTAATATATAGGCCACAATGGGATATTCTGCACAGGGAACTGACAGCTGCATTTTTTTCCCCCAGCGTGGATTCTCTTTAGCTAGAGTAAGTGAGATGGACATCTGATCCATAAGTAAATTATGGGAGTTCTGGGGCTGGGAAACTAACAATAGCTAGAAAATTTATTACCAAGCTTCAAAGGCTTCGTTTCCTGGGAATTGTGTTTTTTATCTTTGGCTGAATTAATTCTCCCCAGACAAGTTGTCCTCTCTGTTGAGATAAGTCTGTTGACTCGCATTGTTTTTAGCTCTAAGAAGAAGCTAAGATTTGGCATATGCACAAGGATGATTGCCAGCTAGTTAAAAGATCTGAGAACTGGGACTGTTAAAACATATTTCCAAGGCATGTTTTAATGTCTACACAGCTTACAAGTGAAACTGTGATAATTTACAGCAGCTGAGGATCTGGTCAATTTAATCACATTCAAATCCAAATGGCATGAGTAATCTTCAGAGCTCTGAAATGGTGAGCAGCCAGGTAAGAATTATTTGTAAACAAGCCACCTTAATTACATGACAGGTGAAGGATATATGGAGTGGGTCATCTTGTCCAAAATGACAGGAATCCTAGCTTTATTACAGCAGTGTCATTCAATCCACTGTAAAATAAGTCTGTGTGTCAGCAATTCTATCATGAACTCCAATTTCTAAGGGATAATACCTTGGCCATTTCAAATTGCATTGGGTTGAAACTTGAAATATATGTTGTCAGTCCAGGTGAAACTTTCTTTAATTTAAAAAATAAATATTGAGTTGAATCTCTTTTTGAGCTATAAAGCAGGATACGCTATTTTTTAAAAAATGTGTTTCAGACTTTTTTTTTTTTCATAGCATACTAGAGCGATAATAGTCACTTACAGTGAGTGAAATTGTACAGGAAGAGAGACCTTAACTGTTGTAGAATCTTCCCATTCCTTTCTAGTTATTGACACGCCAGAAAACAAGCCAAGGGACAGCCAAAGTGTGCTTGACTCAGTGTTCAGGAGGTTAACATCGATCTATTGTGGTTGCATGTCCCAATGTTACTATAGAGTCTGGTCACCTCACAATTTTTAACCCCCCTGTGAGGTCAGACAGTTGTAACCTCTATCTAAGGTTGAGTAGATAGTCCTGTGTTAAACTATACATTCCCTAGGGCTTGCGCTTGACGCCTGTGGTGCTGCAGTTTTCAGATAAAGAGGATGAGCGTTAACCTTTAACATTCTCCTAATTGGGAGACTCAGGAACACAGGTGTTTCAGAGGGAATGAATAGAAAAAGAAGTTCCACCCCTCCTCTGTTACACATTCCCAGCTTCTGGCAAACAGAGGCTAGGTATGCTTCAGAGCCTGGGTTTGCATCTCTGCCCATTCTGGTTAATAACCATTGGTTGACTTATCCTCCAGGAATTGATCGAATTCTTTTTTTTTTTAACCCTGTTATAGTTTTGACCTTCATCACCACCTCTGGCAAAGTGCTTCACAGGTTGTCTGTGCGTTGTCTGAAGAAATCCTTCTTTTTGTTCATTTTAACCTGCTACCTATTAAATTCATTTTGGTAACTCTTAGTTCCTGCGTTACGAGCAAGAGTAAATTAAACTTCCTCGTTTGCGTTCTCACACTAGTCATGATTTTATAGACCTCTATCATATCGGCCCTTAGTAGTCTCTTTTCAAAGCTGAAAAGTCCCAGTCTTATTAATTTCTCCTTATATGGAAGTTGTTCTATACTCCTAATATTTTTTGTTGCCCTTTTTTGTACCTTTTCTAATTTCACTATCTCATTTTTTTTGAAGAGGTGACCAGATTTGCACACAGTATTCAAGATGTGATGTGGCATGGATTTATAATGAGGAAATATGATATTTTCTGTCTTATCTATCCTTTTCCTAATGACTCCCGACATTCTGTTAGCTTTTTTGACTCCTGCTACAGGAGTGGATGTTTTCAAAGAACTATCCAAGATCTCTTTCTGGAGTAGTAACAGCTAATTTAGACCCCATGACTTTATATATATAGTTAGGATGATGTTTTCCAGTGTGCATTCATCAGCAATGAATTCTATTTACCATTTTGTGCCCAATCACCCAGTTTTGAGTGATTCTTTTGTAACTTCTCACACTTTGTTTTGGTCTTAACTATTTTAAGTAGTTTTGTATTTTCTGCAAATTTTACTACTTCATTGTTTTACCCCTTTTTCCAGATCATTTATGAATATGTTAAACAGCACTAGTCCCAGTACAGAACACTGGGGGAAACCACTATTTACTTCTTTCCATGCTGAAAACTGACCATTTATTCTTACACTTTGTTTCATATCTTATAGCCAGTTACTGATCCTAAAGAGGGCCTTCCCTCTTATTCTATGACAGTTTACTTTGCTAAAGAGCCTTTGGTGAGTGATCCTTTCAAAGGCTTTCTGAAAACCTAGATACACTATATTCACTGGCTCAGCCTTGTCTACATACTTGTTAACTACCAAAAATAATTCTAGTAGATTGGCGAGGCATGATTTCCCTTTACAAGAACCATCTTGACTCTTCCCCAGCAAATTGTTTTCATCTGTGTGCCTGATAAGTCTGTTCCTTACTATAGTTTCAACCAATTTTTCCCTGGTACTGGAGTTACCAGTCTGTAATTGTTGTAATTGCCTCTGGAGCCTTTTTCAAACATCAGAATCATATTAGCTATCCTCCAGTTACCTGGAACAAAAGCTGATTTCATGATAGATTACATACCACAGTTAGTAGTGCTGCAATTTCACATTTGAATTCCTTCGGAAATTTTAGGTAAATACCATCTGGTCCTGGTGACTTATTAGTGTTTAATTTATCAATTTCTTCCAAACCTGCCTCTAATGACACCTCAATCTGGGGCAGTTTCTTAGATTTGTCCCTTAAAAAGAATGGCCCAGCTTTGGGAATCTCCCTCACATCCTCAGCTATAAAAGCCGATGCAAAGAATTAATTGAATTTCTTTGCAATGGCCTTATGTTCCCTGAGCACTCCTTTAGCATCCCATCCAGTGTCCCCACTGGTTCTTTCCAGGCTTCCTGTTTCTGATGTACTTAAAAATATTTTAATCTGACTTTTTGAGTCTTTGAATAGCCGTTTTTTAAATTCTTTTTTGGCCTTCTTCATTATATTTTTATTCCTCACTTACCAAAGTTTATGCACCTTTCTATTTTCCTCAATAGGATTTAACTTCCACTTTTTAAAGGATGACTTTTTACTCTAACTGCTTCTTTTATTGAGGTGTTCAGCCATGGTGGTACTTTCTTGGTCTTTTTAATGTGTTATTTAATTTTAGCTGTACATATAAATGGAGCATCTATTATGGTGTTTTCAAAAGTTTCTATGCAGTAATTTCATTCGTGGCACTGTGACTTTTCATTTGTTTCATTAACTTCCTCATTGTTGTGCAGTTTCCTTTTCTTAAATTAAATGATACCATGGTGGGCTGTTTATGTCGTCCCCCCACCCTCTCCATAATTAACTTTTATTAAGTTATGGTCACTATTAACAAGAATTTAAACTATAGTCGCCTCTTGGACTAGATTCTGTTCTCCACTTGGGATTAAATCAAGAATTGCCTCTTCTCTTGTGGGTTTCAGGGCTTGCTGCTCCAAGAAGTAGTCATTTAAAGTATCAAGACCAGGACTCTTTTGTGATGGTACTCAGGGCACTGAATATTGGCACCTTTTTTTCTCAGCTATGCGGCCCCAGCTCCTGCCATTGCCGTCGGTGGCCCCAGGTCCCAGGACGAATACTGGCACTTTTTTTTTTAAACAAAAAAAGCACAGGTCAAGACACTTAATCTTTTCATCCTGTCCTGAGACCACATGTCACTGTGGGGATAGTTGTAAACCAGCCCTTAGGGTGCGTCTACATTTATAAATTAGGTTGACTTAAACAGAATGTAAACATAGCCATTGAGTCTTGGCTCCATGAATCTCTCTGGAGTCTATGGAAAGCCCTGAGAGCTGGACAGGGAGTTGTAGGATGGAGAGGAATACTGGTTTGGAGAGGGATGTTGGAGGACCCAGGTGAGGAGCCATGAACATGATCAGGGCTTTAATTTCTATGGTGTAAATTAGCATCATTCTACTGAAAGTCAGTGGAGCTACATGGATTTCCAGATGATAAAGAGCTGGTCATAAATGTTGGAACTGGCAGTTGCTGCATTTCTTTTGCATTGTTATTTATCACATTTATCAAATGTTAGCTTTCTGCCCTCCCAGAAGGGCATGATCCTGCACCACTGATCTTAATGCTAAAGTGACACTGAAAAATGACTGGGCCCACCAGTTACTAATTTTGTACAAGAGGCATTGTAAGCTTCCCAATGGGCTGCATGATGGAAGGAAGGGAGGTTGGAAAATGCTTAGTCCTGAACTGGCAAATGTTTAGATTTCTTAAGTGGGTTTTTGAGTGTTGCAAATGATTTCTCTGCACAATTGGCAATTATTATCTGTGTTATGGATTTTCTTTTTGCAACTAAAGCATGTCTTGCCCCTAAATTGGAAAGCTAAGCACACTAAGATTGCTTGTATACTCATTAGCAATATCCAGTCATGCTGAGAGGCACGGAGACATAGCCTCAGAAAATTAGCTATAATACCAGAAATAAAGAAAAAGGTGTGTCTACTGCTATCTCACCTGCAGCAGATTGAGTCCCTGATTGAGTCTGGCAAAAGACACTCAGGGCAACCAAGGTGCTGACAAAGGAGTTACAGTGTCAGGGAAAAAATAGCAGACATCAGATGCCACATCCTCAACTGTTGTATATTGGCATAGATCTTTTCCTGTTAGCTGGAAGCATGCTGTTCTACACTAAATGAATATCTGGTCACAGGGATTCAGAGTTTTTCCACTATCACTCTTAACATTGCAGGGTACCTGGTTGCACCATGACAGTGCCCTAAGAGGGTTAAAAATGGTGCATTTTTATAGTACACAGGGAAGTTTTAACCCGTTTTCCAATCCACACTACAACCTTGCAAAAATTCCAAATCAATAGTAAAGAAAAGAATGTTGTAGCATACGTCCATCCCATTTACACTGTAAGACTGAACCAAACTTGATTAATATTCGTATTAAATAATGCTTAGAGACTCCACAAAAGATGGGGTCCCATTGTGCTTTGCATAAATATACAGTAGGAGACAATCCCTGCCTCACTCTAAATAGATGAGACGAATTATTGTGTCCATTTTACAGATGGGAAATTGATGTATAGCAAAACTAAATGCTCATTACAGGAAATCTATAGAAGAAGTAGGAATTTAAGGCCTTGTGCACACTACAAAGTTATTGCGCAATAACGTTCGTTATTGTGCGATAACAGGCACAGCGTCCACACACAAATCCATGTTGTTGCGCGGTAACAGCCGTCTTACTGCGCAACATGTAAACCACCAAAAGGAGGGTGGTAGCGGCTACCGTGGAACAGCTATTCTGTGATGGTTCGTGTGTACGGTTGCCACGCAATATGAGACCTCCGGAAATGTCCCAGAATTCCAATTCCATCCCTTCTGCACTTCCTTCTACACTCCGTGGCTGTGACATGACTGTACCTGCCCTCCCATCATTCCCGGGAATTTTTGAATTCTTCACTCTTCCTGTTTGCTCGGCATGAAGTGCAGCTGCAGCTGTGTTCTCCAAGAGCAATGGCGGCTCAATGCAGCAAACGTGCTCCAGTCTGGACCACAGCTGAGGTGCTTCACCTCATAGGCATCTGGGGAGAGTCCGCTGTGCAGGCACAGTTACATGGCAGACAGCAGAATTTCGATATTTTTGGCCAGATTTCTCGGGCCATGGCAGAGAAGGGGTACGAGAGAGACACTCTTCAGTGCAGGTCGAAGGTGAAGGAGTTGCGTATTACGTACCACCGAGACAGAGAGGCAAACCGGCGCTCCGGCTCAGCGCCGGCTACATGCCGATTTTACAAGGAGCTGGAAGCAATCCTGAGCGGGGATCCCACAACCACCCCAAAGCTCCTGTGGACACGTCGGCACCCCCC
>ML685784.1:21448440-21539277 GCA_007922175.1 Pelusios castaneus
GACTTTTAAAGCGCAACGGGCTTGTTGCGCGTTTATTCCTGTAGTGTCTACATGGCCTAACTCATGTTTTCTACAAACTGAGCAACACCTTTGTGACATTTTTTACTGTACAAGCTGGATTTCTGAAGATAGGTTTCCTCTTAATTCTACAGAGTGTCTCTTACACTGCTCTGCTACTGAAAAGCAGCCTCTTCAGGCCTTGTTCACACAGCTGTTAGCATATAAAGGCACACCCAGCAAAGTTTCATGAATGCTCCTTCACCTACTCATGAATTGATACAGGGTGACATCTGCAGATCCCTGAATCCCAGTCTTGCACCCCAGAAATGTGCATCTTTCAATGCTCTAGACACTCTTAGACAGTGTAAGATCATTATAAGATCATCATTTCATCAAACGGTGATGAATATGCATCAGCCCTTGCAAACTGGAGTGGAGAGCCCCCAAAAATGTGAGCCAAACACAACAGCTTCGATAAAACAACAGTAAGTTTATTAACTAGAGAAAAATAGATTTCAAGTGGTAAAGGCATAAAAGTTAGAACTGGTTACAAAAGAAATAAAAATATAAACACGCCAGCTATTTCCTAAACTTTACCACAGTTAATAGTTATGAAAGCAAAACAAGTTTTCGCACCGTAAGCTGCAATATATTGAATAGGCTTTCTCCTTAGATCCTGGGATCACCCCCTTCCCCCCCCACTACACAGTTGAATGGTGCCTCTTTATCTGCACCCTAGCAGTGCATTTGGGGGAGGAGCATATTCCTCACGGAGAGGAGGGGGATATAAAATAAGAGATAATGGCTTCCCCATTTACCTCTCCTCCCCGACCTTGACACATGGAAGCAAGATCATTTGGAGGATAATCGGTCTGTGGTATAAATGAGATCAGAGGCATCTTTCAGATGCTTTGTAACTTTCTTGCTCACACCTGCTGCATGACATTTGAATTGTCTTCAAGGGATGACATGGAAGTCCTTTGTTTACAGGCCTTTAGTTATTTTTAAGGACCTAATCTGTGGGGCATTCCCCAGACTCACATATTTCAGTAACAAACAAAAATCTTGCAAGTCTGTATATGATAATGATACACACATATTAACCAAAATAATGAAGTTCACTAGATCAAGAATTTTCAAATGATACCTCACAAAACATGGTTTGTACAAAATACACCATAACCATAGATAAGTGGTGAACCTGGGGTACAGCTAGAATATGGGGTGTCACTTAAGGTACAATGTGTCATAACCTTAACCATAAGCCTTCCTATCAGGTAGTAAGGTGTCTGCTGCACTGTTCATTGTACAATCCTTACGTACTATCTATGAAATAGCTTCTGGGAAAGAGGAAGGAAAACTGCTTAGAGTAATCTACTATATGAAATATCTCAATCTGTAGAGACACCAACATTACCAAAGAGAAAACATGACGGGACATGATGCAGGACTGGCCTGAGACTCCTTTCCTGTGTGGGATTGGTCTGAGACCCCTTCCTTGCATGGGGCTAACACAAAATGCCCTCTCTGCATAGGACAGGCTTGAGCTGCTCACCCAAGCCCTGCCTGCCCCCTACCTGAGCCCTGCCTCCTCCCCTGTGAGGGACTGATACTGGTCCTTGCCCCAGCAGGTTCTCTGAACCCCACTTCTATTGAAAAAAGTAGGCATTTGTCCTGATTTCTCTTGCCAACTGATTAAGTAGGTGAAAGCAAATAGGACTGTAGCAGCCAGGAGGTGTGACCTCCCTTGGAGATCAGTGGTGCGGGGGAGGCAAACTGCTTCTGGGAGTGGGGGGTGGAAGTCCACCCCACTAGCTGAGTGGATGCAGAAGGGCGGGACTGGAAGGGGAAACATTAAGGGTAGACCTGACAGAGTACCCCAAGGAGATTGGGTGTGACTCAAAGGACAAGGTAAGCCAGGAAAAGGGGGCAAGGAAGGATCACAGGGAAGCCAGACAGCAGTTTGGTTCTGTTGTGGCCTATAGCTGTGGCAGTGCACTTTGGCAGGAGCCCTGTCACTGCCAGGACCCTGGGCTGGGATGCAGTAGACTCAGGTGAAAACTTACAACACCTGGTCCCTTGTCCCACCAGTTTCCAGCGGGGTAGCAGTGTTAATCTGTGTACAGCAAAAACAAGGAGAGACCAGTGGCACCTTAAAGACTAACAGCTTTTCCACTATTGCCACCCCCCGACAAGTCTGATAATTAAGACCCACCCTAATTGCCTAGTTCAAACTAACCAGCCCATTGAACTGAATGCAATTCTCTAATTCTGAGAGAACAGAAATACTCGGTCATGGAGAGAGAAGTACTGGTCATGAATTGGGCAGTAGAAGCACTGTTCTATTACCTCCTCAGTAGCCCCTTCATTAACATAACGAACCACATGCCCCTAAAATGGTTCAAAGAGATGAATGATACATATCCTCAACTGATGCACTGGTACTTAGCTTTACAATCATTTGCTTTTACTATATAGCATCAGGGTGGTAGGCAGCATGCAGACCCTGACACACTATTGTGCCTTGGGATAAAGAATGAGTCCAGCTCCAAAGATTGGGAGCTGGACTTGAGGTGGTGGGTGTGTATTTGGCAGGAGGTGAGGCCTCCCTCCGATATTGATGATGAGGGAGGGCCAAGCCACCTCTGAGGAATGGAACTCAGAAGTCCACCCCTACCTACTGAGAAGCAGAATGGCAGGACTAGAAGGGGAATTGTAAAGGATGGGCCTCCCAGATCTGTTGAGAGAAAGTGGCCGAGGGAGAAAGATATTTCTCCCTGGGTGCTGAGACTGAAGTCTGGCCACTACTCCAGAGAGAAGCTGTCAGAGCTGCTGACTGCCTGAGGTCCCAATGTATCTGCTGGAACAGCCTCAGCTCAGTATACCTGATGAAATACTTGGGCCCTGAGACCTGAAAGAGCTGCCCCCCACTGACGGCCCAAAGGAGCTTCCAGATCTTCCACCAACTTATGAGGCCAAGGGGCTCTGGAACCCTTCCCTGGCAGATGACCCCAAGGAGACAGGGTGATAGAGAGGACAAGGCACACAAGGGAAGGGGGGAAGGAGGGAACTCAGGGAAGCCAGACACAAGTCCAGCTGTATTGTGGCCGCAAGTGAGTCAGTCCATTTGGTTGGAGACTCGCTGACTTCAAGATGGGACACCTGGTCCCTGGAATAGGACAAAGAAGATTTGGGTGAGCCTGTGTCCCCCTTCCTACCCCAACATTGGGGTGGTCACCTTGCACGGTGCTAGAGACTAATTACCTTCTCTGCCCCACCCTGCCTGAGGGCTGGGATCTAGACTGCCAATTTATCCTACAGAGAGCTAGGGGTTGCTCCTGCTCAGCCCTGCCTGTAGGCCTGGGCTCTGAATTGTTGTTTGTTCCCTACACAGTGCCAAACTGCTAACTTCTCTTATTAGCGCCATCCTCTCCGTAGGACATAACGACCAGGAGGTGTGGACTCCCTTGAAGATTGACTGCGAAGTGGCACCCCCCCCCCCCCGCCCACACCAGGGTATGCTTACAGGGACAAATGACCACTTTTGCCAAAAAAGTTGGGACTGCCAGGACAGGGCTTTAAAAAAGGACTGTCCCAGCTAAAATGGGTCATATGGTCAGCCTATCAACCTGATACCTTAGAAGCTCCCCCCACCCTCCCAGTCCCCTTCACTACTCTGTCTTCTGCATTTGGATGAAATTACATACATTTCAGATTGAGACATTTTTATGCCCAGGTCAAATGTAATCTGCTCACGTGTCAAGTATAGGCACATACTCGAGAACAAGTTTATTTTGACTCAATATTATATTGAATAAAATAAATATCAGCAGAGGTATCATTAATATTTCCCTTATTTACATGAACATTTCCTTCAACTTCAGTTCCACTGCTCAAATGTGTCAAGGAAGCAGAATTTGGCCCAATATGGAGAAGAGCTAGAGCCAGATCTTGCACTTTGAAAAATAGTCAATGCTACGAGGAAAGAAAACGCTGCTCAGCTAGGAATTCCTAGCTGTGTGCTTCCCTGTGGATATAATAATAAACTGAAACTCTTAGCAGGAGTTTGTATGTGGGCTGGCAAGGTAGAGGAAGATGCTCACGCCAGTCACCAGTCCTAGATATGGGCATAATTTGTCAGTTATTGTTTCAAGGTTGACTTCATTCTACTCCTCCTGGGCAGTGTTGCCACCAACGTCATTAGAAGATGGCTTTGTGTCCTCAGGCACAAATCCTCAGTTGGTCTGAGTAGCTCAGCAGGAACCTGTGACAGTGGAGCTACTTAGACATTTCTGATCAAGGTGGGAAGGAGGATCTGGGGGCATGCAAGGGCTGTACATATTCCCATTGTGATGTGAAGTCCCACGCTGCAGGTTCTCCTTGTATAGCCAGCAGAGAGCTAGGGTTGGTGTCTGTAAATAGCTTGTGGGGGGAGTGTGGACCCTTTACACAGATTCTCCATTGTTGACCCCTCATGGGCCATGGAGGCTAATCCCTCCATAGAATTACAGGAGCTTCTATAAAGCAACTTTATAGTCCTGCTATAGGAAGGCAGGAAGGATTGTCTTTAGTTGCTGAAGCTGGGACCTGGACTCACGAATTGATGCTTAGTGAGTGGTTAGCAGGAGGTCTGGTTCCTGAAGCATATGTAGATGGAGCACTCACCACTAACGGGGAGGGAACTTCCAAATACACCACCCAGGATTCACAAAGCAACTTAGAGTGAGGGGAAGCCAGGATCAGGGATGTATGGCTGAACAAATGCCATCCCATTAACATCTTCCATTTGACTTCCAGCCCCATTTCCTGCTATCTATGACCGAAGCAAGGAACTCACTTCTTATCTAGAGCGGGAGTGATCATGGCTCCCACTTACTTGTTTACAAAGCTTGAGAGCTGGTGTCAGTCCATTTCCACCGAGACACACACTCCCTCTTTTCTTTCCAATTTCCTGGCAGTGATATTGAAAGGGGCTTCGGTGGGAGTAGCCTCATTCCCCTGGTGACGGTTTCTGTATGGTACAGGTGGTTCACGTCTTGAATTTCTGCTTTTGGCTATGTCTATATTTACTAAAGTTAGTTTGAATTAGTTAATTCAAACTAATTTGAACTAATTTTAGTTAGTTCAAATTAACTTAATTCGAACTAGCAAAATTTAGTTTGAACTAAGCAAGTGCCATGAATGGCACTTGCTTAGTTCGAATTAGCAAATTGCATTGAGTTCAATGGGCAGGTTAGTTCAAACTAAGCAATGAGTTCGAACTAACATGGCCACATTGGTTAATTCGAACTAACTAGTTCAAATTAACCCTTAGTTTGAATAGCATATTCAATTTTATTAGTTTGAATTAAGAAAGCCCTTAATTCGCACTAATTAAAGCCTAGTGTAGCCATGGCTTAAATTAGTTCAAATTAAGCATCCTTAATTCAAACTAACTTGCCAGTGTAGACATAGCCTTTGAGTCCAGGTCTCTTACTCATTTCCTCAGGCAGGGCAGGATTGATCTTCATTAATAATCTTAATAATGGAATAGACTGCGTGCTTAGTAAGTTTGCGGATGACACCAAGTTGGGGGGAATGGTTGATACTCTGGAGGGCAGGGACAGGATCCAGAGAGACTTGGACAAATTGGAACACTGGGTCGAAAGAAACCTCATGAGGTTAAATAAAGACAAGTGCAAAGTCCTGCACTTAGGACGGAAAAATCCCATGCACTGCTACAGGCTAGGGACCGATCGGCTAAGTAGCAGCGCTGTAGAAAAGGACCTGGGAGTTATGGTGGACGGGAAGATGAATATGAGCCAACAGTGTGCCCTTGTTGCGAAAAAGGCCAATGGCATATTAGGCTGCATCAGTAGGAGTATTGCCAGCAGATCGAGGGATGTGATAATTCCCCTCTATTCGACACTGGTCAGGCCGCATCTGGAGTACTGTGTCCAGTTTTGGGCTCCCCACTACAGAAAGGATGTGGACAAATTAGAAAGAGTCCAGCGGAGGGCAACAAAAATGATTAGGGGGCTGGGGCACATGACTTATGAGGAGAGACTGAAGGAACTAGGCTTATTTAGTCTACAGAAGAGAAGACTGAGGGGAGATTTGATAGCAACCTTCAACTACTTGAAGGGTTGCTCCAAAGAGGAGGGAGCTAGGCTGTTCTCGAGGGTAACAGAGGACAGAACAAGGAGCAATGGTTTCAAATTACAGCTGGGGAGGTCAAGGTTGGATATTAGGAAAAACTTTCTCACTAGGAGGGTGGTGAAGCATTGGAATGGGCTATCTAGGGAGGTGGTAGAATCTTCATTTTTGGAGATTTTTAAGGCTCGGTTAGACAAAACTCTGGCTGGGATAATTTAGGGGGAGTGGTCCTGCTTTTTAGCAGGGGGTTGGACTAGATGACCTCGTGAGGTCCCTTCCAACCCTATTAGTCTATGATTCTATGATCCCTCGTGCATGAGAAATCTCTTTAGAATAATGTTTTTATGATCCTCTATTAAAATCATTTTGGGGAGAAGGCAGAGGTGTTGAGATCTGAGCTGGACTTCCTGCTCCCTGGCAACATTCCTGGAAGGATTAGCAGTAAGTCTGTCAGACCTACCTGACTTCAAAACATGTGCAATTTTAATCATGCAAGTAATTCCACTGAGGTCAAATTGCATACATTCTAAAATAGTTTTCTGAGTCAGGGTCTTATTACTCACTACCCATAAGGAATCAATGTTATATCTTCCAACAGCTAAGTCAGAGGGGAAGCATACACAACAGACAACATAGCAAACCTCAGTGATGGCACATTGTAATGGTAACACCACTGACTGATGAGTTACTGAAGGGGATGTGAACCCAGGACGATCATATCTAACAGCCTGAGTTACTACTCTTTGTGCTGAAGAGCTTCTCTGTCAAAAGCATAAACCTACCTGTAAACTCGAGCCACAGAATACGTGCGCACGCATTATGTCATGAAATCCTCTGCTCATTTCCACTGTCTGAGATTTGAAATATTTATTTTCCCTTTTAGTTGTTTTATGGGGCAAAACAATATATTTAAACTGGTTCTTAGCCCAGGTTCTTTACTGCAGACTTATGTGAGCTCTTTCAAACATGGCTGCATTTTACATAAGACAGAGCAGCTCTGTTCTCTGCTTTATTAGCTCAAGTCCATGTATTTTTGGATTATATTTTTTAAGCAAGTGAGCTGTATCTAATTCACACTTTTCCTATATAGCTTTATATGTTTCTCCTAACAGCTGCTACAGACAGTGAAGATAACTCTGCAACGGATCAGTGAGGTTTACATATAAATTAGGATGAGTATTTTAGTTGCTCTTGTATTTATAAACCTTTGAAGCACACAAATTGAAATCTTGAAGCCAAGAATATTATAAGCAATGTGTTTTAACTAATGAACTCCCTTTGGGCCTCTCCCATGTTTCTGGAGATCCACATTTTGCATTTTTGATCATTAAGAGCTTTGGATCAAACTTCAATTTGCGTTTGACTGCTTAAAAATCTATTTTATTGCTCTATCTCAATCATATTTGAAATGCACTTTTACAATGTGATTGCACAAACCTTATGATTCTTCCATTATTTAACATGTCTCCTAATGCCACAAGAATATAAAAAGATGTGATTGTATTAAATAACCTGGTCTAGACAACATATGCCAGACAACTTTATAATGAATAGTGCTTTACTTGGGGAAGATTCTCATTGACTTCAGTGGGACTAGTTCCAGAATAAAGGAATATTCTGTATGAATAATAAGGGCATCTGAATGTATCCTCATTCACATAAGGGATTCATTGTTTCCCTTACTGTAATGTTGGGGATAAATCTTGTCTCATGCTAGGTGAGTAGAAAAAATAGAAATGTAAAGTCTACCAGTCCAGGGGATTTCTTCCACTCGGCAGAGTGAAGTCCTATAAAAAGTCACTATTTCCCTGAAGGATAACTGTAATATTTAGGCTGCAGGACTTTATGAGACTGATTAGCAGATGTGCTGAGTTCCCAATGATTTCAGTTGGTGTTGGGAATACTCCTGCACTGGGGAAGGTTCACAAGTGATTTATGTTATGTTTTTATTACCAATAGATTTTATGATAGAGAATATCAGAAAGGGTTTTTTTTTTCCCCCTGCACTAAACTTCCAATTAGGGTTGTCAAATGATTTAATTGTAATTAATTGTGAGATTAAGAAAATAGTCATAATTAATCACAGTTTTAATCTCAATGTTAAGCAATCATAGAATACCATTAAATTTATTATAATTATTTTAGATGCTTTCCTACATTTTCAAACATATTGATTTAAATTACATGAGTTGGAAATACCCATATATTATAAATTTGGAATGCTCTATTTTCCCCTGTGAATTATATTTCACTGCATTTATTGTTCCTTCTTATACCGTAAGTTTTCCATTTCAAGCATCTGACAAAGTGGGATTTCTCCCACGAGAGCTCATGTGATAAATACATGTGTTAGTCTTTAAAAGTGCCACAGGACTCCTTGTTTATTTTGCTCTATTTTCCCATTTCACTGTAGATGTACTAAATTTTACATCCCACACTTTGATCAGTGTGCACATATTACCAAGGTTTTGCACATTTGTCTATTCATAACTAGATGTTCATATATATATTTTCCCCACCATTCCAGATGGCATCAGATAATCACAAAAGGATTACAAAAAGGTTATAAAATGTTTTAATCCAACCTTACTGCATTATTTTTTATAAATGTAAACAAACGTGTTCATAACAGTGATTG
Organism: Pelusios castaneus; assembly: GCA_007922175.1. NCBI lineage: Eukaryota > Metazoa > Chordata > Testudines > Pelomedusidae > Pelusios > Pelusios castaneus. The sequence continues at coordinate 21,457,214 of ML685784.1, forward strand.
GCTGAAGAAGAAATAGAACTGAATAGATTTCTATGAGGTGAACTGAAAAATATTATTTCTTTTGTATATCTTTTGTATAGCGCCAATATCTGCAATAAAGTGAGCACTGTATATTTCCATTCTGGGTTGTAAATGAAATCAATATATTTGAAAATGTAGAGAAAACATCCAGAACTATTTATAATAAATTTTAATTGGTATTCTATTATTGTTTAACAGCATTATTAATTATGACTTTTGAAAATTTAGTTTAGTTATTTTGTTTTCCATTAATCACATGCATTAACTGTGATTAATTTAAAGCCCCACTTTAAATTAAAAAGAAAGACTATCTTTAAAAGATTTTGGTTTTTACCATTGGAGACCAAGAACCTGGCAACCATAACATGATCATTTTTTGTTGAAACTTTTCAATTTGGGGCTTTAGCTAAAACAATCACATATCTGAAATGTAAAATTGGATATTTCTTTGGGATTTGGCCCATTGACATAAGTGGAAGGTTTGCCTCAGGCAGGTTTTTCAGTATTTTGACAGTGATTTTTTTTTAGTAGCCAGCATTAATTTGTGGCAGGACTTCCCAGGGCTATGTCCTGGCATCTCTAAGCCTGGCAGTTCATAGCCCCAGCACCTTTGGGCTTTTTGCTTCAGTTATGAATGTAAAAAACAAACCAAAAAAAAAACATAGCTTGTACCTTGGCACTTAATAGCTTGAGCCCCAACACCTCCTCCATTATAAATTAATCACTGTTGCTACCCCCAATAAAATCAATGTATGGATTCAAAGGGAGGACTCTAAACTGCTCTGTGGGAGACTATCCCTTAAATCATACCAACTCACCCCAAAATGTAAATCAGTGGTATATACAGAACCTATTCTCAGAGCATAGGTGCAGCAATCCCAGATCATACAAAAAACCCTTTATTTTATTTTAAGAATTTTTCTTCCCATGAAGAAGCTCTTGAAGCATGCTTGTTTCCGCAAAAATCCAATCAAAGCAAAATTACAGTACTGCTCACAGTATTTAGCTCAAAATACACAGCAGGAATTTGTATTGTCTTGGCATAAAGCAGAAGATACAATATCAAGAGCAGTTTCATTAAGCAGTCTATTCCTCATGGATGGCATTGTGCACTGAAAATACACATGACAGAGGGAAAGAGATTATGGTGCATCTGAAACTCAAGAGGAGATGTGGCTTCTGAATATGCAAAGACAAGAGGAAGAAGAAATAGTGTGAGCAGAAAGATCCTTTAATTAAGTAACACACAATAGTGAGTTACAGCAGAATGCTCTGTTCTGCTTCCAAGCAATTGCATAGGGGGATTTTAATAGCTCATATAGTAATGTTCTATGAAAAGCAAAGTGTATCATGATGAACTGTACAAACCCTTTAGGTTACGAGATCCCAATGTCCCAGTTTCCTTAACAAAGAAAGCAAATTCTATGTATGCATTTATGGACTATCGTCCAGAAAGTAGCTGAGAGACTTACTAATGTAAAGGAATCTATCCTTCACAGTATACCTATGGTTTGGGGAAATATCATTATCCCCATTTTACAGAGTGGGAACTGAAGCATGGAGAGACTATGGATCGGATTCTGACACCATTATTTACTCTGCAAAGTAACTTATCTTCAGACAGCTCCACTGAACTCAATTGCTCCCATTCATGGAATAAAGTGCTATTCAACAGGAGAAAGGGATCAAAATCCAGGTCTAAGGGTACGTCTACACTGGAGGCTCTGTTAAGTTGACAATTAAGTTGACTTAGAGAGTCTACAGCCCTACATCCACACTGACAGGTGCTAGGTCAATGGAGGAGTGGCCAGGAACTCTGCGAGGGGGCCTGGAGGCCAATTAGGTCGACTTAAGGACTATCCCCCGTCTACACTGGCCTAAGTCAACTTAACAAGGTCAACTTAAGTATTAAGTTGACCTTCAGAGATGGTGTTATTAAGTCGACTTAAGGAAGCACATAAGTCGATTTAATAAGCGCTCAGTGTGGACGCAGCGCTCTGTAGGTTGACTTAACTGTCTTTAAGTTGACCTAAGACTCCACTGGTGACGGACCCTTGTGACTTGACTGAGATCACACAGAAAGTCTATGACAGAGCACTGAAATGAATTCAGAACTTCTTAGTCCCAGTCTAGCATCTAAAGTACAATATATCCATGCTTCAAAGGAAAGGGGGCAAAAATCTAGGAGAAAACCACTATTTTTTTCTTGAGGAGTTGTTCTAAATGCATATTCTGTTATTGTCTTGTGTAGTGGAACCTCGTTTGAAAAGCTGTTGAAGATCCCAGAGGCCATTGTGAAGGAACTTTTTTTTTGTGTCAGTTCTCTAAAAACAAATAACTAGGGCTCTTAACCAAGAAAATATTTTTCTTTTTCAGAAAAAGGGCAGGGTTTTGTGGGCAGGATTTTAGATCTAGATCTGGCCCCACATCCTGATATATTCCAAGCATTACAGAGTTAATTGATTTGTTGCCAGTTTTAGATGACAAGAAGAAATTAATCTACATTTTACAATGTTACTTTTGTTATATTATATTACAATATGCTGTATATCAAGAGGGTCTAGCATAGCCTCATTTTACCAATACCAGGTAACTGCTGCTGAAACCTTTGTTAGATAAGATAGAACCATGTGACTGTGAGGTATTGATTTCTTGATAACAGGTTGTTATCTGTGTTATTTTTTCCCTTTTCATTTTTGGCCAGAAAAACAAAATACTCCATGATGTTTTTAATGGATGCGACCTAAAGCTACTACTAAAATCCAGACCACATTTATCCCAATTAACTGAGGAGCAATGAGCTTCACTTTTTCCTCCAGTTACAGTCAGAAAGATGAATGGTATGTAACAAATCCTTACACTGGGATTACGAAAAGGGAGTTATAAATCATTTACTTAGATGACCAGATAATTTCCAGGTTCCTCTGGGTCTCTGGAAACGGACAAGACTAGTTCAATATCTCTTTTGTAAAGAACCAGGTGTCTACGATCAGTTAGAATCGGTCTTTGTTTCCATCTCTAGTGATCTCCTTGACTAAGGGGTGGAGGGGAGAAGTGAGAGAGTGGTCCGCAAGTACTTAATATCAATTGGAACCCTCTACTACCTACAATTAATTCACATCATGAGGCAATGAAAAGAGTGAAAGCTTCATCTGCCAGGATTAACAGGTCATCTCACTTTATGACAATGACAGGAAAGCATTTGTACGATGCTGAGAGTTTAATTTGTCTTAACTTTGGAAAGGTGTATTTCAAATAATATTTGACTAGTACTGTAGCTCACCTCACATCTTTTACATCCGACAATCTTACTTAGCTAAAGGCTGATTTTAAGTAGAGTTTTCAACAGGGGCCTGGTTACTGCTTATTGATGTTGGTGTAAATCAGGGATAGCTCAGTGGAATTTAATATAAAATGGGTGAAATTAACTGGAGAACCGGTCCTGCATTTTTGCATAATCTGAATATTGCATGTTCAAGTAAACTTGGTTCTCATTTGATGCAGTTATGCCCTTGAATATGTGCTAGACATTCTTATGAGAGCAGAATGTGACCCTTAGTATGGTATTTACATAAATTAATTTCTAAAACTGAAGTATTAGAAGATTATATGCCAATTTATGGTTTTCTATAGTTTAATGTGTTAAAACACCTAATTTATATCTCGCTTAAGATGGTATAAATCAGAAGTGACTCTCCAAATGTCAGTGGAGTTACTTCAATGTAAAATTGGTGTGGGAGGAAACTCAAACCTGTTTTATTTACAAGCATGTTGAAGAAGAGAAGTGCTTTTTTGTACCAGTGCTAGGTGCTTCTGAATTTTGTGTTTGGTTTTGAAGTTTTTTCCTCTGTTCCTTTAAACTGGTAAATTGGTACAATTTCCTAGAGAAGTTGTGAACCTCTTCTCCTCAAACTACTGATTCCTTCAGAAAAGGGCAGAACCATGATGTGTGGAAGCTGATACTTCCAGACTCTTTCCAGTGCTATTGCTTGAAAAAGTATGATAGAACTGTATTGAATAAACAAGAAGTTTTCTCATGAGTGCACAAAACTCATCAAATCCTCAACTCCATTCTGGATTCACCCCTCTGTTAAGTAAGTCTGTTCAGCCACCATAACAATTAAAGGTTCTGTATGTTTTATTGGAAGTGCATATTTGATCATATGTTTCTCAAGTCAAAATTAAAGCTTAAGGATTGAAGAATAGCTGCTGCTGGAAGTGGTTGGTTTAAATAAATGAATCCAAGATAGAGGCTATGAAGAAATTCCTGTGGCTGATTTGTGTGCCAGCCATAAACCACTAATTTAATTTAGAAATATGTTAAGAGTTTGAAACCATATTCTGGTGTTACTTACATGCCATTTAAACCAATGGAGTTACACCAGTATAAATGAGCTCAGAATCTGTACCCTATTTTCTGATAACAATGAATATTTTAGCTCCTTTCAAAGTGCTTTTGAAGTTATAATGCTGTCTATTTTGTGACTAAGGAGAAGAGTTCTCTTCCCAATGTTATTGTCACTCTTGCCTTTCACATGGTAGTCTTTTAAAAGAAAGAAATGGGGACAAGTGGCAGAATCCTGTCAGATTATGATTTTATAGATATAGATATAGATAATGAGTCTATAATAGTTTTTAAACGTAACATGTTAATAATGTTGTGAAAAGCATTACAATTACTGACTGATCTTTCCGGGTGTTTAGGATTTTGAATCTTGGAACCTTGGAAAGACAGATAATAATCAGTCCTAATACAGTAGTCAGAGATTCAAAACCCAAGTTGTCTGACACAGTGGTGAGCAAATTCTAGCTCACAGTTATATCCAAAACAGTACTTGATGCTGTTGAATGGGGCAGAATAGGAATTATTGTGAAATTCCCCAGAGTTCATTTTGCAATCTAATTCATATGTCAGTGAAGCACAGATTTTTTTTTTTAAAATAACTCTCCTCAACCCCCACAGAAAGCACCATTCAAGCTAACAATAAAATGTGGCATATTGAATAATGAGTTGGAATTGTGAGTTATGACTTCAAGAGTATGTGTGTGGAGGGAAGGTGAGGGTTTCCTGGTCCTGCTTACAGATTAGAGGGCTTTGTATTAAGTATGGAAACAATGACTCTCAGAAAACACAGTCTAGAACAAAGTGGGGTGAATTATGCTTCTCTTCTTTATCGAGCAGCCTGCTCCATCTCTTTCCGTTTTCAGTTCTTTTAGGCTACTGTTCTAAATTCTAAGAAATATTCTTATACTGCAACCATCAGCAAGACTTTGTTGTGTGCATTCTGTGTACATCACCTAGATTTGAATACCATCCTGTCAATTATTTACAAATAGATATGTCTGAACAGAAGCCTGGGCTCCACAGCCAGATGTTAGTTAATGGGAGGACAATATGGCCCACTAGTTTGGCAGAAGAAGTGAGTCAATGTTGTCTTCTCAGCTTTGCCATGGAATTACTGTGTGATCAGTGCCTACTGGCCGCTGTTTCAAAAGGGTCTCTCTGACATGCTGCACCCCACGTACACCATTACAGTGTGATTTCTGTATCATTCATGCCCACCCTTACAGTGTAGCTGTGTATTGTATGATGCAAAGTATGTCATCTCAAGTGTTTTTGGAATGCTCATGACATATAAAACATTATTGGTATGGTAGCATGTTTCCTGCAATGTTATACACATGGACAGATATGAAACTGCCAGGTCATGCCCCCGAATTTGTGTCTCGCATGGTTTGAAGAGATGCAGACAAAGACAAAACTGTCTTTCCACACCCAGCAGTGGCATGCATATATTAAAAATGGATTGGCTTAAGCATCCTTTGAGCGCTTTGGCTCAATGGAAGGAATCACGTGCATTGCCAGACAGGGGATGTTGGGGAAATTCGTTAAAAGCTTTGCCGTGTAGCTCTCTCCTGGAATCTGTCTTTTAAGCCACAACAAAGACTGAGAACCTACCCAAAGGGAGGGGAGGGTCTGGTTGCAAGATTCATAGCAACCAGCTTGTGCATAAACTGACATAGAAGTTAACATCATGGATTGAAAGAGACTGGAATATTAATCTTTTTTTAGATTAGGAGTTATTTTTAGTTAATTGTGATTAACTCCTTGACTTATTAGTAATCTTTTGCTTTATATTACTCTGACTTATAATCATTTAAAACCTTGCTATAGTCAATAAACACGTTTTTAAAATCTAAAGCAGTGCATTGGGTTGAATGTGTGCAGAAGACACCTCACTTTGTGTGAGAGAACTGGTGCATATCAATTTCTTTGATAAATTGATGGACAAATGCAAATAAGCCTGCAGAAAACCACCCTGAATCCTGAAAGATGGTTGATCCCAGGGTTGCATCTGGGACTGGGTGTGATTGCTGGGGTCCATACTATGAGCAGCTGGACAGAGTACACCTCCACTCGGTCAGGGACTGATTACACGCAGGAGGCTGGGTGTGGGCTGATCCAGGAGTAGGTGGTTCACACAGCAAAGTGGGGTAAGTTGGGGCCCAAGTGTGAAGAATAGAGGTGACACAGCTATACACCAGTAAAGTTTATAGGAGGGGAGAATGTCACAGTCTCCAGTTCTCAGTGCCTCATTTTTGGGGGTACATACAGGTAGACAAAAAAATTCAGACTTGAGTGACTAAAGATAAATTCATATCCAGGCACCCCAATGAAAGTTTTCTGAACTTGGGCACCCCTAAATGAAGGTGCTTAAAATCAAGGGCAATGTCATAATGTCTGGGCTTTTGTGGATAACATTCATCACCAGGAATGAATATTCTTATAAGTGTACTAAGTGGAAACACTTGACACTAAATCAGACAGAAAATGGGGTTAACTCCTTTCGAAAGGGAGCCAGGCTGAGGGACACTATTCGAAAGAGAGGACAGCCACCTGACTAATCAAGTTAAGTATGTAGACAAAAAGAGGAAGTAGTTTAGAGGATTTCAGGATGAAAGAGGAAATGTTCTTCTAATCTGCTCCATGTCCAAAAAGGTGATAGAGCCAGGAGACTTTCAAACCAAGTCTTAACAGGGAGGGCACGAAGACCTTGGGAAGCTGACTGTTTAAGTCATTCCTGAGGACTGTTCTTTTCTCTTCTCCCAATCTAAGTAGGTAATGACAGATGGAAGTTCTCAGATCAACCTGAGAGCCAGGTCAAGGCTGCAGGTCTGTTTTCTTCCCTTTCTCATCTTTGGCTATGTCTACACTTGTAAAGTTAAGTCGACTCTGTTAAGTCGACTTAACAGTAGACATAGCCGTCCACACTGGCTTGAAGTCGACTTAAGAAGTTGACTTTAGGCTTCAGTCAACCTTCAGAGGTTGTGTTATTAAGTTGACTTAAGCTGTTATTAAGTTGACCTAAGGAAGTGCTTAAGTTGACTTAATAAAAGCCCAGTGTGGACGTGGCTTTGTGTAGGTAGACTTAAACATCCTTAAGTTGACCTAAATTGCCAATGTAGATGCACCTATTTGAGACTCCAGCCCAAGGATTGAAAGAGTGGTCATAGCCCCATCACATCATTTAACGCAGATGTTAGGTTCTCTGGATCAACTTAACTGTAGATGTTGTGGATACACAGGCCAACCATTCACTTGACATCAACCTATCCTATGACACCAGTGGGAACTAGTACACAACTTCCTATAATAGGATTAAGGAATTACTTTAACTCATTGCAGGACGTAAGTGGCAGTGAGGGCCCTGCACTAGCCCCCTAAACTTTGATGCTTAATTAATTCACTGTAAAATGGATACAATAATATTTGCCTTTCTCAGGGGGGACCTAGAGGCTTAGTTAATGAATATTTTTGAAAGTGGTTTGAGAGTCTCCATTAAAAGATACTATATAAATAGACACTCATGGACTATTGTGTTTGAAAGAAGAGATAAATGATTAAAAATAAACCAGGCCATGGACTTCAAACACTTAAGTATAGTTAAGTTAAATGACATGATGTGTCATAGCCCATATACAGATTTTATCTTCTTCAGTATGTCAGATTGATGGTATTATGTTTATTTTGAGCTGCATCACTCTTTCCTCTAGCTAGTATATTTCAGGATCAGCTTTAGGTCAAATGTTGGGGTTTTTTTGCTAAGAAAGAGATGCAAATGCGTGTGACTGGTAGAAATTCTATTACCTCCCTGTGCCAGGCTTCAGCCCAGGATTACCAGTGAGACAGAATGCGTGGAGGGAAGAATAAAAAGCTCAGAGCTCTCTGCTCAGGATTTCATTCTTTGGGTTGATTCGTGTATTCATAATCCGACTGGAAGTTGGCTGCTATGTGGCATATGTCTAATAGAGGGAGATAGAATGCGGATGTTATTTAAATGGATTAAAATGATACACTGTAATGCTGGGAATTGCCAAAAGCCTAGCTCACAATTACAAGCATTAGAATTTCACACAGAAGGCTAAATTTCTGTGAGAATGTTGATGACCTTCAGTGAATCTGTTTAGAAAATTTTGATGCATGCTTAGGCTCTAGTCATCTGAGTTTTAGTTATGTACGTGTCAGGCCAGAGACTGTACATATGAAAGCTTGTGTGAATTAATACCCATGTGTAGCACTGTAAAGGTGGAAACCCAATCCACATAAATGCATGAAAAAGGACATTTCATGAGGGTTATGTGTACTTTTTTCTTTCCTATGCGTTGGACCAAAGTATTTAAGTTGTCAAGTACCAAATGTGTTTATAATAATTTGAAAGGAAACTTGACTTGAAATCATAGACATTAGATATAGAGAGGATAGTCCATCCCCTGGCTAAAGAAAAAATGTTCCTTACATTAAACTGGCTACTGTTCTGTCCTGTCAAGGTCTAAGTCTTGCAATAATATTCTTTAATTCTCAAACAATAGACCTTCCACTGTTTTCTTCAGAAAGCTAATCCACTGTCTACAAAAAATGTTTTCCCTCGTGTTCAACCTAAATTGTACTTTTCTACTCTCTCATTAGCATTCATAACCTTTAAATACTTGTAGGCTACCACCTCAACTCTGCCTCTTGGCTATTGCTTAGCTTCATAATGCTTATTTAGGTCAACATACTAAAAATCCCATGAAATCAGTGTGAGTAGTTACGGGTACGCAATACCTTGAGTTAATCCCCTTCTATGCAGATGCCTAAAGAGAGAATTAAAGCAGACAGACTCAAAAAACTATGGACTCTGCTACATTTTCATTCTTTCCTTGCTGTTCAATCATTCCAGTCTTCTGGAGAATGTTTGTTGCTTTTCCCTAAACGCCCTTCAGGTTGTCTACATCTTTTTGCCACAGAGGTGTGTGGAAACCTGTATTCCAGGTGCAGTGGCTCTGAGTTGAATGGAAGATGGAAGTTGCTTCTCTGTACTGTGACTTGACTCCTTAGGCTGCATTAACTCCTTTGGAGTCCCATCACCGCACAGTGAAACCTTTATTAAGTAGCCATTCAATGGGCAAAGAAAAACGCCTTCTGACAGGGAAGTCTTTAAATAAAAGGATGCTGCAGAACCACTGGATATGGAATGAATAATTTGGGCTTGATTCACCTCGGAAGTGCAGAGGGAGCAATTTGCAGTGTGATGCCTGAGGGACAGTTAACCTAAGAAAAGTTTAGTGAGCTGTGTGCTGACTTTAGTAGTGTGATTAAGGTTTGGTCTTGAAGACCCCATCCTAGTAATTAACATTAATAGCAAGAGGAACACTGACTCTAGTTCGAACTGTGTCACTCTCAAGGTTGTAGGAGCAGTCCATTGTCCTGTTCTTCAGAGCTGTGATGGAGGCATTATCGCATAAATAGCAGTGTATCAGAACTATTGCCTTTACTTTTTATTGTTTGTACCATGGAGGCAGGGAGGGTCCCCAGTATGGATTGGGGCCCCATCATGCTAGGTGCTCTACATTACTCAGCAAAGAGATTGAATTTGCCAATTTCATACTGGGATGGTATGTTTTGGTGGTAATTCTGGTGGGAGGTTGGGGGCAGCAGTAATTTGTAGGCTAAGGATTTGTTTGTGTTTAGTGTGACATTGAGTATGGAAACTATTTATTGGTTACTCACAGTTAGACAGATATTCACTATAAAATAAAAGCCTGGCAGCATCACCCATTCTTCTCATCAGAGGACCAATGCTCAAACAAGTACTAGAGAAAAAAAATGGCACCAGGTGCCAAACAGAGCTCATTAAGAGTCCAAGATTCGACATCAGAAATAAATGGAGCATGGGTTGAGAGAGATGATGGCACCAAGTATGATTGACTTAGGTATGGGCAACCCTAGTGGCATTCAAGGACACCCATTCTTGAATTGGCTTGTGGCCTGGATCGAAAATCTATATTGAACTGATTTTTTTGTAACTATTTAAAATGTAATAGACTTCAGGACTTCTCTCTCTCTCTCTCTCTCTCTCTCTCTCCATTTATTTACAATATTCCACACTAAATACTTGCCATGTTCTGTGTAGCTCTATTTGCTATTTTTCACTCTTCAACACAATCTTCACCAACAGACTAAATAGCCCAAACTCAGGAAAGTCTGAAAGCACCTGCAAATGAGTTTAAAGAACAGCCCAGGGGCAAAGACTGAATATTTTAATCTTAATATCTATGGTTAATTTCTCAAGTGACCACATGCTAGAAAGTGCTGAGGGCCTACTTTAATGGCCATTGGATGTTTGCCCCCTGGTTGTAACTGGAGGTGTCACTGCTCAGAATCTCTGAAAAGCTGCCCTCTTCCTTCAGGAACTAAACATATGTTAGGAACTAACATTTGGAGCTGAGGTCCTGACTTTCAAATGTTCTGAGGACCAACTCCTCAAACTGAAATCACAGAAAGATGCAGGGGTGTTCAAACATGAGGCCCACAGGTTAGATGTGGCCCATGAACCTCTTCCATCTGTCCCGTGACTGTGCTCTGCGGGCCTACATTCTCTCCTCAACAGAGAGAGAGAAAGAGTGTGGTGCTGCAGACCATAGTCTTACATACACAGCGCTCTATGATGCCATGAGAGTGCCCTAGTATTTCAATTTATGGTATGTGTGGTCCAGCTGAAGTACCTTGAAATCAAATCTGGCCCACATAGCAAATGAGCTTGACACCCCTGGATTAACACCTTTAAAAATAAGGTCCCTGTGTTTGAAAATATTGATCCCTTTTAACTATATCACTAGTGCAGCCCTCAGTAAATCTGTTTCGTCTCATGTAGTTGCCTAGGTAGTTCACAGCTATGTATGCATGACAACCAAACACCTATTTTACAGGCTTCATGTTTGAAATAAAATATAATACGAGGCTCTCACTCCTTATCATTTTAGAGGATGACATGCTTGCACCACTCAGTCAGTTCATAAGAAAGCATTTCCTGTTTCTAAGATCAGAGCAATTTCGTTTTATGGTGGGGGTATCACGGCTCTACAGTTAACCCCTAGTCATATTCAGAACAGAAGAAAAATGCCCTGTGCTTCCCTTTCTGCCCTATGTGTGCACAAAGTTGTATAGCATCTGTCTTATCTTTTAATGATTGTATTTTAAATTATGGTTATTTATCAAAAAACTCTTAAATCTGTAGTTGTAGATCTTTAAATTCCATGACCTGTCTTCACTGGAAACAGCTGATGTAATTAGAAAGAGAGGAGTATCAATCATTTAGCTAATGCTTTCTCCATTTTTTGTCATCAATTATCCTGAATATTTTAGACAAAAGATCAGACAATCTCTACCTTCACTCAGCTTCAATGCTGTCATGGCCGCTAATGGAATTTTAAATCTTATGTTAGAGGAAATGTTCCTGTGGAGACTATTTTGCAACTACCAATTAAGGAAAGGCTAATTCATGTAATCTCAGTGGAATTAGCGATAGATTTATTAAATGTGGTTAAAGGTTCCATGTCTGGTACAAAGTGATTCTTCTGACATTTCATGTATGCAGCATGAGATCTTATTCTTTTATTCTCAGTATGACTGGTATTAAACATTATGAGCAGAGCTTACAAGCTGAGAGTTAAAATAGCCCTTTGAATTTTTATTTTCATTATTGTTATTTCTCTTTTTGTGGAGATCTTTCCACTAAGACTGAAAATGCAGAGCCTGATTCTGAGGGATGCACTGTACCATCAGCTGTACACTGGGAGTGGGATTGTAATTTGATTTTAGGCTGCAAAACAAAGGCCGTGCAATTTCACCCAGAGATTTCTGCACTAAGCTTGAACTAACTCATTGTTGACTTATCAATCAGGGCATCTTTAAGGAAATAAAAATTAATACCACACGAAGCAATCCATTGACTCCAGCCCAACAGAGAATTCATTCATCCCAGAGTTTGTCACTCCAGTCCAGTAAACCAATAGCCCTCACCAGATCTTGCTTGAAAATTCTGGGTGAACGGGTTATCTGAGTGGCAGATATTCGACCAGAGAAGGTTACTAAAAATAGTCTCTCAGATATCCTATGGGTCCAGCGAATACAGGTTGGTCACAGCAGCTGAGGAGTTTAACTGGAGATATCCTGTGAAATGAAGAAATAATTCTCTTTGGTGGGCCTTCTGATGGAAACAATATAGTCTAGGCAGGATAGGAGGTGTCCCATGATGTATCCATTTCACTCTGAATTCAAAATTGCTATAGTTGATGGAACGCTCCTGGGCTAATAAAACAAAAGACAGTTTCATTTGTGCAGGGGGTAGTCTACCACCTTTCAGAGACATGTCAATTTGCTGTGCAAGAGTTTTCATGGCATTTGGCTTCCTATGGGAACATTTTCATACTGAGACATTAATATTCATCAGGACTTTAGGCTCCGTGTATTCAGTTACGCCTCAATCTCTCTCGTATTTTGCAGGCACAAGATGAGCTACCAGGATTGTTCCTGCATTTCCTAAAAATGAGATGTGAGTGTAGACATCAATAGTTGGATGACTTGTTACCTGGTTTGTAATCCTCATACTGGATTGTTGGCCAGTGAGATTCAACTAGGAAGGGAACAGATTGTATTGTGACCTCTGTTGGGTGACATATAGAGTGAAAATGCCCTAGTGGGAGTTCTGAGATCAATGGCACAGTCTGATTCCCAAGATTGCAAGCTAGTTTGGAGGTGATGAGGCCAGGGAAATAGCTCTGCATCCCCATCATTCCCTAAAGGTGGATAGCAACTCCAGGGACCCATCGATGAAACCGTGCCTGTGGTGTCCCCGACACAGGGCTGACAATTATCTGTACCCTTTGAGCAGGTTGTGCAGTGGGGCTGAAGACTTCTTGTGTCTCCTCCTATACACCCAGGATTCAAGGGCCAGGAATAATCTGACTCTATGTATGCACCCATCATCAATTGCAGGTGCAAAAAAAAAAAAAATAGAGGTTTGCAATGCGAGAGTTCAAAGTTTCTAGGATAAAGCATCTCAGATAAAACTATGACCTGGGGAAAGGCCATGAGCCTGCAACATGATGAGTACTCCGGCCCTGATCCATCAAAGCACCTAAGCATATGCTTCTGGCCCTCAGAGGTACTATAAGAATGGTTAAAGGTAGGTATGTGTGTAAGTGCTTTGCTGGATCAGCATCAGAGTGCACAGCTCTAGTCTGCACATGACGGCGCTCTAGAGAGTTATCACGGAGTCATTAGTGACAAACTTGCACTCTCAAAAGTATGTCCTGTTTGTCATAGGAAAGGAGTAAATAGGACATAAAAAATTCCAATGTACTAAACTGTAAAGACATTACGAAATCATTAAAGAAGGTGCGGTGAGCAACTGATCAGGTAGAATGTTTGTTTAGAACTTGTTGTTCAGCTGTTTGGACCTGCACAGTTCTGCCCCTGGATAGTCACTTGCTTCCCCAAAGCGTCTTCCACATTCTTTGTGTGTGTGCGCGCACGCTCACCCACATGTGCTGAGGCATAGAGGGAATTTGCTAGGATAGTTTAAACTTCCCATTACTGCAACCAACCTGCTTTCTTTCCGACTCAGGTACCAGTGGTGTTTTTGGAAATGTATTATGTGAGTAGTATAAATTAATCATTAGCTTTGTTATGTGTTTGCTAAAGTTTGTAGCTCTCAGCAGTGGTTAAAGTATAATTTGACGGGCCCCGGAACCCTCCTAATCTCTGGGCCCCCTTCCCATATTATCTGGACCCCCTTCATGCATGTGTGGGCCCCAGCCCAGTTAGACATTTGCAACCACTTCTCAGTACCACATGCATCGGTTATCGGTCCATAAAAATATTTATAATTTCATATGGCATTTAAGTCTATAGCAATTATTGTCACAAGCTAGCAAACACTACATAACGAAGTAAGCATTGTGATTAACAACAGTGGGGTGTAGGACCTGCTCAGCCAGGGCAGGGCAGAACATGCATTCCTCTGGAATTTTCTATTGTTAGGGGCCCCAGAACTCTGGCCCCTCAAATTTGTGGGCCCTGGAACTGTGTTCCAGTGCATTCCCCCTTACTTTAACCCCTGGCTCTCAGTCTGTTTGGTTGGGGGCAGCAGGGGGGAGTATGCATTTCTCGAGCTAAAAACAGGTATATTTTATAATTTGTTTTGTAGTAACCAAGACAAAGGCCCAGCTATGATAGGCACTATACATACCCATAGTTAGAGACCATCCCTGCCACAAAAAGCTTATAATATAATTAGGCAAGACTAAGTGTGGGAAAGGGGAAGTTGTATTATACCCTGTGACGGGGTGGCTCCACCCCGCACTGAAGAAGCCCAACAAACACTGTGGGTGGGGAGGCCCCACCCTTTGAGCCCTGCTGTGCATGCTCAGACTGCTCTCCCTGCATAAAAGAGAGCAGCTCAGCTCAGTTGGGGCTGACTGGCAAGGAGGGAGGACCTCCACTTGAAGCTCCTGCTGAGGAAGGGAAGGAGTGCCAGGCAGCCCAAAAGGGAGATGCTGATGCGGTGTGGTGATACTAGGAGTGGCCATCTCGTGACTGGAGCCCAGATACCCACCTGCGGATGGTAACCCGGGAAGCCCCGAAAGAGCCTCGGACCAGGACCACGCAGGAGGATCATCAGTCACCTGGGTAGGAAGTAGCCCAGGGGCCTATGTCATGGGGTTGGGGTGGAGCCAGCGTGTTTTGGTGGATCCCTGCTGGCAGGGAGCTGCAACCCCAGACACCCATAGGGCTCTGGGCTGGGGCTCAGTGGAGTGGGTGGGCCTGAGCCCCCCTACCTCGGCACTGCCCTTGGAGGCCCGTGGGCCTGACTGCCCTGACCCCAGGGCGGTGTATGGACTCTGTGGCCGCTAGACCTGACTGCCCTGACCCCAGGGCGGTGTATGGACTCTGTGGCCGCTAGGCCCGGCTGTTCCAAGCTTCATGGGAAGCCCAGAAGCCTACAAAGGGGGGGGGGCCTGCAGAGTGGGGTTGATGCCTATGCACTGTGCCCCAGCTTGCCCCTTAACATACCCATTTAACAGACAGGGAACTGAGGCACAAAGCTGAAGTATCTTGCACACAGCAAGTCTGCTGAAGAACCTAGACTTTTTTTAGCATTTTGTTCTAAATATTCGGGCATTATCTACTGGTAATGATAGAAGATTTAGCAGAATAAAGTGTTCCACTGAGAAGTGTACTTAAAAGCAAACAAAAATAAAAATACTTTCAACAGAAAGCTTCAGAGTGTCAGCTTTCTTGCTTATCAGGAAATGTTACTTGGGTCTTATTGCTAATGAGAATGTTTATCAAAGTCCATGAAGGTCACTTCATGAAACATGCTGAAGATTTGTTAAAATTTGCAGGCTGTAATTTGCCCTCTCAATCCTGTACCAGCAGAAAATTTTAAAGATCTTCACTGAGATAAGTGCTATTGTTTGCTAAAATGATTCATAGAGCACTTGCTTTTTCGGTGGCTACAGCTAGCATTAATGGTGAATTGAATTTTTTTTTTAAATAAAATACAACATTGTTAAAGAGTCTCAACTCACAAAAATTGCATCTATATATTTAGACTTTAAACTCCCGAAAGCTCTAGAGAGGCTTTGCAGTGTGCTAATAGTATTCTATCTTCTAGGTCAAATCCAACTCAGAATAGTGCGATAAACAGAAATAACCATTTCATGTCTGTTTACTGGCCTCTGGAAAATGAATTGTTGATTTCAATCCACATCTCATGGACTTGTGTCTATATCCCAATTGACACTACCGGAAGCCTGACTGGCACAGGACAGAAGGACTAAACCAATGTGGTACGCTTGAACTTCATTTACGCATGAACACAAGTCTGCGTTTCCTGTGTATTCTTTTTACAGAACAGACCAGGCAGAAGCCTTTGATTTGAACATCCCTTCCCTGACTTCACGGCTTTGTGACTGCTTACAGCAGGGTTCACTGTAACCCCAGATCTTTAAGGGAAGAAGCAACTGTATTCTCTGAGAAATCCCAACCTGGTTTTTCAGCTCAAAGCCCGTTTTTCGTTTTTGCCATGATTTATTAATGTGCTCTGACTTTGGCTGCTTGAACGTTATAATATGGCTTGATCTGAGTGCTGCTTTTTGACACTTTTGATTATAATACCACCCCACTTGATCATGTCTAACCTAACATAGGCTTAGCTGGCGCTATCCGTTGAGATGGTTTCAATCCTATTTGCCAAACAGATGTTAGTTTATGCCACTACGAGATTTCCCTTCACTTCCTCCTCACAAAAGCGATTTGCTAGAGGGGCTCTTAACCACTTCCTCCCTGAATTCTCTTTGCCAAATACAAAACCGGACACCACAACGGTTGTGAGGGTTCGAAGCTGGTATTTTCACAAGAGCCTAGAGCTAGCTTAAGAGTCCCACTCAGTGCTTTATACGGGGCATGTTGTTTCTTAACATCCACGTGATTTGCTTAGGGTAATATTATTCTGGAAGATAATCTGTGTTCTAATTTCTATGCTGATGAGGACACTCAGCTCATTATCGCTTTAAAATCAAATAGGGGGCAGGCCTACAGACACAGGATTAAGAGATCTAGGGCACTAACAAATGTGAGGGCTCATTTTGCCCAGGAGAATGACACACTCTCCCTCCTGGAAGATGCTGGGAATAAGAGAGCAGAAAAGTAAAGTCCTGCAGGTTTCCATGGTGATTTATTTAGCTGAGCGCGGCCAACAGAAGAAGAGACTTTATAAAACAAGAAGGTTGGTATGTGATATGTGGTGAGTAGGTGCTACGGCACTATGGCTGTGGCAAGTGTTGTAAACATGTCTATAACTAAAGAATTAGATCTAGAGAGTGCCACTTAAGCTGCAGCCATGAGTAGGAGTACTCCTAGGGGAGGAGCAGTGAAGAGAGGGAGAAAGTCTAGCACAGGAGGACCATCTCTGCTGGGGTAGTGCAGTATCTGTGGAAAGGGAGGGGGCACAAAGCACTTCATTCACAAAGGTGAAGCAGATTTTCCCATTCCCCAGGGGTGTCAAGGAAACTTGTTTTAAAAAAAAAAGGCTAATTAGTCTCAGGACTCTTCCCTGGAATCCATCTTCTATGCAATACCAAAGACTGAGAACCTACCCACAGAGATGCACAGCCCCCTCATCACAACCAGTCTGTGTGGGAAACTAACATCATAGTGAAAGACTATAGTTTGGTATATGAGTTTTCTTTTAGTTAATTGCGATTAACTTCTTGCCTCCTTATTAATCTTTTGATTCATCTTATTCTGACTTAGTCACTTAACATCTTGCTGGTGTCAAACGTATTTGTTTGTTTTATCTAAACAGTGCATGGGGACTGAGTGTGCGCAGAGACCTCACTTAGCGTGCCAGAACTGGTGCATATCAATTTATTTGATGAACTGATGAACAAATGTAAACGAGCTTGCAGGGTGCATTGAACCCTGGAGAACGGTAATACCTGGAGTCGCATCCAGGGTTCAGGGTGTTTCCTGAGGATCTATCCTACGAGCAGCTGACCAGAAGTGCTCCTTCAGTAAGTCAGAGACTGATTACTCACAAGAGACTAGTCATGAACTGATCCAGGAGCGGGTGGTTCACCCAGCAAAACAGGATAGGTTGGGGCCCAGGAGTAAAGAATTGGGGTGACACAGTTATACACCGATCCAAATTGCAGTGGGGGAACATCCCACCATTCCATTGTTAGTCTATGTAGATTTCAAGCTCGTGTGTGTGTGTGCCATGCCTAGCACCACAGACCCCGATCTCTATAGGGTTTGCTGTATTACCACATGCTATTTGTAGTTCAACCAACTCTTTTCTTTATTCCTGAATTTCAAAGTAGCATAACTTGTTACCACCAGACAACGAATATTCCATTCCTCCTTATAGCTTTGCTAATGCAACTTAAGCATCATAATCATCATGTCTATGCAAGGATGAGTCAGGAATTTGACTGAGAACAAAAAACTCAGGGCCAGATCCTCGTGCCTTTACTCCTAAGAACAGTCCCACTGAAATCTCAGTGTTACGATTAATCATGTATGTTACAATAGAACCTACAAGACAGAGCCAAGAAGGGGTGGGGGGCATTGTGTGAACAGTGCTTATAGCTCCCAAAAGACAGCCCGTACCCCAGAAACTTAGACTTTAAATGGATAAATTGTACAAAGGAAATGCTTTTGTCCTCATTTTACAGATAGGGAACTAAGGCACAGAAAAAATGACCAGCGCTGGGTCACACAGGGAGCCTATGGCAAAGCTGCGGATTGGGCACATATCCCCTGAGTTCCAGTTACCCCTAAGATCAGGTTTCCCCCGTCTTTTCCTTTCACCCCTTCTGACTTGCCCCTATTATTTTGCTGCTGACATGTATACCTCTGTTTTGTGCGATGACTCATGTGAATGAATTTTGCTGGATGCAGGTTTCACTCTGAACTAGAGCTGGTTCACTTATGAACAGAAACGAGAGATACCTGAGAAATTTGTTTGCAGTGAATAATTTGTTCCTAAACCAGTCCTGATCTTCTTGAATGTCTTTGCTATTTGCTAGTTGCCTTGGGGTTAAACAGGGACTATGGATTTTTCTCGCATTACAACAGGTGATTTGACCTCACCTTCCTCTATGTGCTGTTCCCCAGTGTTTGAATCCTAACATCTATTTTGATTTGCTGTTACAGCCTGACCTGATCCTATGTCATACACTCCCCTGCATTTAATTTCCTCCCATTCTGTAAATTTCCCATCTTCAAAGCATCTAACGGAATGGGATTTTCTCCCATGAAAGCTCACGCGATAAATAAATCTGTTAGTCTTTAAAAGTGCCACAGGACTCTGTTTTGCTATTTGCAAGCATTCAGTGAATGATTTGGGTGACTGATTTTTAACACTTAGGTGATTTTGCATGACACATGAGTAGTTACTGGCAACATGTGGTGCTGTTTCTGCTTCCTAACTGGTTGACTGAAATATTCTAACCAAGTGAATAACAAAGGATAAATATTCACATCTCGCACAGGTACCTTTGTTCATTTGCATATACACTTATGCATGTGAAGAACAGCCAGCCTCCACGAACAAACCCATTTTAACCATTGCTCTGAAACTGAATAAAAGAGGGGAAAACAGGGTAAAACTGAACAGCTGTTTTGAATTTAATGGAAAGCCCTTGACTACTTATTGAATGACTCATCTACTTTTAGACATATCTTCAGCACACATTAAGAGGTATAATAGTTCAGAGTAATACCTTGCTTTTCAAATAAACATTGGACAATTTATTTCAAGTGGACACTCTTTCTCGATGTTGTTGCAAACCTCTAGACCGGGTTGTTAACCAGGCTATAATTCTGTCATGTTTGGTAACCAAGAATACAACTGGCTTGCAAAAAATGGACATCTATGGAAAAGACGATAAATATTGAACTAACTGAGATTCTATTGAGCAAGTTACCATAATGCATTGATTCCCATGTATGGCAGATTCCACTGATTTGTTGCAAATTACTGTGAGGTAGCAGGAAATACCTGTATGGTGGCACCATAACTGGGCACTGAGCCATCACAAAGGTTCTCTTCACTTTTCCATTGGAAATCATATTTTTCAGGCTCAATATCTGGCAGTTGCAGATTGCTCCAGGCTCGTCACTGGCAACAAAGTGGTTAGACCAGATGGCATTTATTTATTTATTGCAGAGAGAGAGAGAGAGAGAGAGAGAGCGTGTGTTGAGGTTCATTTTAGTTATACAGCAGAAAAAATAAAGGGAAAAGGAAATTGGTTGTAAGCAGCGCCAGATGTGCGAGAACTTGTTTTCTCAAAAAATGCCATTTTGCAGAAAGTTAAACTGACATTCAGTTTTGTTTAATTAGCTGCAGAGAGCTAGGGTAAAAGTGTTCATGTGAATGAAGGTGGCAGGGAAGGGCTGGTGCTCATTTGCTGAAATCCTGTACTGCCTAACACAAGAATAATGAGGTTCTTTTCAGGTGTGGAGTGGCTGGCACCAGTAACTGAACTTCAGCCTCAACTCATGGCAATGGCAGAGAGTGGTCATGTTAGTCTCTGGAGCAGTGGTCACTGGCTCATCCCATCCTGGTCCCTTAAAGGCATGGGCACCAATGTCCATGGAGAATGAACATCCAAGTCACGTGTGCTAGTATTCAGAGAAACTGGACTTAAATTCAAAAGCATGAATATTCCTCCCAGAAATGCTGATACCCATCCAGCCAGGGAGACAGATACAGTGCTTCAGCCCAGTTCTTTCATTTTGGTAACTATATTTAGGCACTTAAATCCATTAGAGACACCCCTCTGATAACTTAGCCAATTACATTAGCACACAAAGGCTATGTCTACACTTGTTAATTTAAGTCAACTTAGCTAAGTCGACTTAACAAAGTCGACTTTAAGTTGACTTGGTTAAGTCAACTTAGCATGTCCACACTTAAATTTTAAGCCGACTTTGAGGGGACCCTAGAAAGTCGACCTAAAGCATCCACACTGGATGCCTAGGTCAATTTGTAGGGGCTAGGTGGACCTGGGACTGGTCCACGGTGGCAGGGGGCACCCCTTGCCAAGTGCCAGGGTACAATGGGGCAAAGGGGGGACAGGGACCCTGGCAGGGCATAGGGGAAGGGTGGGGGCATGCCAGGCTCTCCCTGTGCCAGCGACACTGGCAGGGAGGACAGTGGGGAAGTCCTGGAGAGCCCTAAGTCAACTTAGAGTCAACTTAGGGCTACTCCAAGTCTACACTGCCAATAGTCGACTTAAAACGAGGTTTAACAAAGTTGACTTGACTTTTCCTTAAGTCGACTTAAGCAGCTGCTTAAGTCAATTTAAGGAAAGTGTAGTATAGATGCAGACTAAATTAAGTCACCTTAAGCAAGCTTAAGTTGACTTAATTTACAAGTGTAGATGCACCCCCAAAGTGCCTAAAACCTGTGCTTGGTTGCCTACATACTATATTGATTTAGCATCCTCATTTGAGGCAATCCAGTTGTAAACCAGGGCTTTGACTGGGGAGACACTTGTTTTATTTGAGATTAAATACACAGACCGAGACTTTCAAAGCAGTGGTCTAGTACCTTGAGCATGGTGTTTTTAATTAACTTTAAATGAAGGCAAGTATCAAAACATCCTACATGGTATAGCCCAATCTGGAACTCTAAGATGTGTCAATAGCCAGCACTGAAGGTTGCTTAGAATAGACAACTATACTTTGTCAACCTTATTTCCAGTTAGGTACAGTGTGCTCTTTATCTGCTTTGATAAACTTGCTTGTGTTTACTTTTATTTGGTCATTTTGGCCTCATGACTTTCAAATACCACCTTTCCCACATCCCTGATACCTGGATGTGTGTTAAACCATGGGCCATTTACTTGATGTACAAAGTGAGTTGTGTATATAAATTCTTGTTTGAAACAGTAAAGGACTCTAACAGTCCATGTGCTAGTCTGATACAATTCTTTTTCCTGACTGTGTATGTTAATCTTAGTTGTCTTGGACGGCATTCAGGCATACTAATTGTTTTCCCATTATCCGGGTTTTTTTCCAGCCACACTGTTTTCAAGAGGAAGTTTAAAAGTATCCTGTTGCAGGAGTTCAGGGATGCCTAACCTACAGTACATTGATCTTAAGAACTTTCTGAGATATTTCGCATCATGCTCCAGCAGACTGCATTTTCTTAACTGTGCTATGTAACAAAGTTGAATTGATGGTGCTGTGGGAATTTTAAATCAGAATTTAATTAGCTTAGCAGGACTTGAAATAAAACTTTGATGTTATTACAGTCTAGTTCCTTGTGAGTTATAGACAAAGATTAGACCTAGGCGAAAGTCTGCTGTTTCACTTGATGGGAGGTTGTGAACACGTTCATTCTGGGTGGGTCCTCTCTCTGAGCTTTGCTTGCAGTTTTAAATTTGACTCTAAGACTTCAGGTTACAAAATAATCATCTTAAGAGACAGGAGGAATTCCTTCCACTTTTGTATAGCACTAAGTGTAAGGCCTTGGCTTTTTATAAAAGCAGATACCACAGTTATCAGAAGGGATTTGATCCCAAAGGCCCATGCACATGATCTAACAGAGCCATTTTGCTATGTGTGAATGTATACCTGCCTCTTGCAGTTACTAGTGCCAAGCAATAGAGGGAAATATGATCACACTGTCTTTGCCAGTTATGGTTGGTCTAATATTTTCAGTTGAAACTGGCTTTTGGTAGAAAATTATTTTCTGTTTTTTGCTTTTATTAAATGGAAATGGTTATGGGAAAGTGTTTGCTTTCCACGGAGAATGTCAACTTTTGTTAAAACTAAAACTCAGAGCGAAAAAATTTCATCTGAAAATCAAAGAACACACAAACAAACCAAACGGTTTTGGGGATTTTGATTAAAAGTCAAGATTTTCAGCACAAAACGTTGATGATTTTTTAAAAAAAGAAAGAAATTTCAACTGGAAAAAATTGCAGTGAGCTCTGATTAGATCTCCTATTAAATAATGTTTCCCCAACTGTCCGAAAGATCAACTGGAAGATAAACTATAAATATGATATTTTCTCTACATACAATTCAAAAAAAGTCCAGAGACCAAAACTGACTATTGTACTTTGCTTTTGTGAACCTAACAAAAACATTCGAAACAAAGCAGGTCTATCTGTGATGTTAGAAAAGATAGGCTGTCCATCAACCTTGTTAAGTCTTATATGCTCATTTCACAACAGCAAGAGAGCAAATGTCCAATTTGACAGGTCTACTTTCGACAGCTTTGTGAAGAAAAGTGCAGTGAAGGAAGGATGTGGTTTTGGTCTTTCAGTCTTTGGAATTTTCTTCTCAGTACTTCTGAACTGTGTGTTTAAGGACTTGAAAGATGGAATGTATCTCCACACAAGACTGGATAGAAAACTCTTCAATCTCTCACAATTTAAGGCAAAGACTAAAGTAAAAAACGGTGCTTATCACGGAACTTCTATTTGCTTATGATGCTGCCCTTACAGCTGATGATGAGGGTCACCTACAAGAACTTGTGGATTACCTTTCAAGTGATTCTCAGGCATTTGCTTTCACCATCAGCATTAACATAATGGTTGTATTAGACAGGGGGTTCCACAAGATCCTTCATTCATTTGAAATGAAAAGTAGCTAGAAGTAATCCAAAAGTTCATCTCTTTAGGTACTACAATGACTATCAATCTCTCATGGATGAAGAACTGAGTGTTCACATTGGAAAGGCTGCTACCACTATTACTAGACTAACTTATAGTGTATGGGACAACTCCAAGCTAGTCATCAAGACCAAAATGTTGGTGTACCAAGCTTGCATCCTCAGCATTCTCACATAAAATGGGAAAACATGGACAACTTACACTCATTAGAAGAAAAAATTAAGCAGTTTCCATTTACGCTGCTTACACCGTATAGTCAACATCAAATTATTGTCAAGATAAAGTTATTAATGCAGATAATCTTCAAAGGTCAAATTTACAATGCGTGAGAGCCCTGATCAAAGAAAGATGACTGTGCTAGTTGGTCCATTTGAATAGGGTGGAAGATGGAGGCATATTTAATGACATAGTACATGAGGAGCCATCACAGGGAATGAGAACAACAAGACATCCCACACTTCGCTATAAAGATACATGTAAGGGAAATATGAAGAAATTTGGAATTGATTCTGACCAATGGAAAACGTTGGCAACTGATTGTAACAAAGGGTGAAATCATCTCCATCAGGATATTAGATTCAATGACAGGAGCTGGGTCCTACATCTAGAAAAGAAAAGAGCTTGTAAGAAGCTGGCAGCTCCCAAACAAGACATGTATACTTGCAATAACTGCCCACGGTTATGCACATCTTGGATTGGATGTCTCATGAGACATTATAAACCATCTATATCATAGGCTGCAACTTTCACTGTCTTTTACAGATATCAGGATACAGGATATCAATCAAGTATCTGATGAGATTATAAGAACGCCTTAATGGGCCAGACCAATTGTCCATGTAGCTCAGGAACCCATCTTCTTACAGTGGCCAGTGCCAGTGCTTCAGAGAGAATGAACAGATTAAGAAATATCATCAAGTGATCCATCCTATCATCCATTCCCAGCTTCTGGCACACAGCAGAATGTTCATAAGAGTTCAGCTTCTGCCTAATATTGACTACTATTTGGATACAGGCCTTGATAGGTCTATGATCCATTACAACAACACTATATTTCTAAGCATACTCAGAGAGAAGACAGACAGCAGACCATGGTGTGGAACAGCTTACAAAAAACGTCTTTGAAGAGACTTTTGTCTTAAGATGCGGGAAAAATTGAACTGCTTAAAAGATAAGTGACATAGGAAAACAGGGTACATTTTGGGGGGAAGAAAGCAAGCGAATTTAAAAAAATCTAAGGAAGATAAAAATGAAATATGAGCATCAAGCTGTGACATTGTCTTCTAGGGGATCCACACCAGGGGCATAGATATGGGTGGGCCTGGACCCACCCACTTGGCCAGGAGACCGGCCCACCGCACCCATTGCAGTGAGCTTTGCCAGCATGACGGCAGACTGGCCAGCAGCAGGCAGCTGCAGCTGTGAGCAGCAGACAGGCAGTGTTGGACTGCTCTCCGCCCGCACTGCCTCACAGCTCCAGCCACAGGTAGCCACTGAGGCTTTGATGAGGCAGGTGGTAGGCTGCCTCTCTCCCTCCCTCCTCCTCTCAATGCTCCAGTTGCCTAGTCACATGAATGGAAGCAGGACTGGCTGAGCCCACCCCGGAGAGCAAGAAGCCCAGCCAGAAAATGGGGTCTGAGCCACACAGGGCAAAACTGCAAAGAATGGGATAGGCAAAGGTCTAAATAGTGGTGGTTTGTTTTCTATAAGATAAACAAAGCCAGCAAGGAACAGTTTCTAATGCACCCTACTGGTCACGTGGGAAAAAATGCAGTTCCCTTGAAACAATCCACACTTAGGCTCTTATCCAAACAGCTAAGTAAAACATGATGGAGTTTATTGAAAAACTTTAAGCATTATATGTAAAAAAAAGTTCCTACCTATCCAAAAGGACTGGACACATTACCAAACAGGTCAATTAATGGTTCAGATCTTACCCAAATACATGTTTAAAGCCAATACTAATTAACCATTAATAAAATTATTTTTTTTTAAAAAAAAAAGGATGGAGAAGAGAGAATATTGGTTAAAAGATCATTGTACATACAGATGACAATAACATTTATAAGTCAGTTTCAAAGTAGAAACAACTGAGTGGCAAAGTTCTTAATTTTCAAGACGTTTCTGGAAATTAGCCAGATAACTTGGGGGTCATCATTTTTTATTTAAAGCTTCTTTGTTAGAAATCCAGTCCAGGGAGATGGAGACTAAATAAACAAGGATTCCTGTGGCACTTTTAAAGACTAACAAATTTGTTTATCACATGAGCTTTCGTGGGCAGAACTGGATTCTGCCCACAAAAGCTCATGCAATAAATTTGATAGTCTTTAAAAGTTCCTCAGGACTCCTTCCAAAGGGGTAGCCGTGTTAGTCTATTGTAGAAAGACAACAGAGTCTTGTGGCACTTTTAAAGACTAACAGATTTATTAATCGCATGAGCTTTCGTGGGAGAAAATCCGTCTTCAAAGCGTCTGACGAAGTGGGATTTTCTCCCACGAAAGCTCATGCAATTAATAAATCTGTTAGTCTTTAAAAGTGCCACAAGACTCTGTTGTCAGGACTCCTTGTTTGTTTTGCTGAACTAGAATAACACAGCTACCCCCCTGGAGATTAAATAATCCATGTACAGGGTTTGCTCAGATTGTCCCATGAGAAATAAGATGGTGATTCCAGGCTGGTGCTGGGATCCCAAGTTTTCAATCCAAACTTTCCTTGACAAAGATGGATAGATTTAAGATCAAAAGGATCATGCCCTCCTTTATAGAGAAGCAAGATGGGCACTTGCAGGGAACTCCATCAACCTGGGTTTTGATGAAAGTGAGATGACAGTTTGATCTTTACTCAGTAGGGGTATGTCTACACTAGAAAAGCTAAGTCTACTCTCTTAAGTCCAGGAGAGCCCCAGGGATTCCCTTCACTCCCAGCCACGGCTCCTGTCCCTGAGCTGGGGCTCCCCCAGCCCAGGATCTCTTCTTCTCACCCCTAGGTCTTCCCAGTCCTCTGTCGACTTATGTAATTAAGTCGACTTAGGGCGTCCACACTGGTTTTAGGTCAATTTAATAAGGTGAACTTAGACCTTAAGTCAATTTAACTACCGGTACTTATTAAGTCGACTTAAGGACGCCCTTAAGTCAACTTAATGAAAGGCCAGTGTGGACGTGGAGTAATTTAGGTTGATTTAAGCATCCTTAAGTTGACCTAAATTGCTAGTGTAGACCTACCCCTTGATATTAATATTGTCTTTTGATCTTAATCAATAGAACAAGAGTTATAGACAGAAAAGCTGTTTATGTATATTACTAATCTCTAACAAAGTATATGTAATCAACATAAAATAACAATAGACTTGCAGGTCAAAGCTGTAGTCTTCTTATAAGGAATGGCCCTCATTGCCATTTGTGTTTTCCTTCAATATGTCATTAAAGGTCAGATTTGGGCCATACATCTTGCAACGTTGCTTAGTCCTTTCTGGCCTAATGTCACACAAGCTACATGGGGACTTAATTAACCACAGTTTTCTTTTATATAAAATTATCTAAACACATAGGCTGGAGGGGGGCCTGAGAACATTATGGAGTATCACACATTGGGAGGCTGTTTGTAAAATTGCTCATTGGATGGCAATTCTAGCTGCTGATCTGAGACAATAATTGTGCATTTCCCCCTCTCTGAGGCTGCGTCTACACTGGTAAATGAAGTCAACTTAAGCTTGCTTAAGTCGACTTAATTTACCCTGCGTCTACACTACACTTTGCTTAAGTCGACTTAAGCAGCTTGCTTAAGTCGACTTAAGGAAAATAAAGTCGACTTAATTAAAATTAAGTCAACTTTATTAAACCTCCTTTCCACTAGACCTAAGGCTTAAGTCGACTCCCTAGAGTCGACTTAAGCCAATGTAGACATGGGGTAGCCCTAAGTCAATTTAGGGTTACCCCAGAGCTGCACCAATGCCCTCCCTGCCGGGGGGGACGACAGAGGGAGCCTGGCATGCCCCCCCCACAGGGCAGGGCAGAGCCCTGCCCACCCTGCCCCTATGCCCTGCCAGGGTCCCTGTCCCCCTTTGCCCCATTGTACCTATGTACAATGGGGCAAAGGCTGAGCCCCCTGGCATTGGGCAAGGGGTGCCCCCCCTGTTCCCGTGGTCCTCCCCTAGTTCCCCCTAGTCCCTAGAAGTTGACCTAGTGTGGACACTCTAGGTCAACTTTTTAAGTTCCACCCAAAGTCGACTTTAATTTTCAGTGTAGACACACTAAGTCGACTTAAATTACCCAGGGTAGACTTAGCCTGAGTTACACCAGTTTAAATCTAAGGAACTCCACTGACTCCTACAGAGAACCGTGACATGGGGAACATAAACTGGCACTAGAATGTTGCAAGGCAGTTAGTTTGCTGATGTTAGCACTGAGAAGTTACATAATAAAGGTTTCGATATTATGTATTGATTAGCGGGCCAAGTCTTTGAAAATGCCAGTTTGTGGGGAGAAACAGTAGCTTACTTTTTAAAAAAATTCAGTTCTTTCAATTAGTGTCCCCTGACTCATGCACCTTTTGAAAATTTAATAGGAATCTTTTTATTGTTTTCAGTAGCTATTTTTATTGTTCAGTAAAAGAAAAAAAAACAGTTTTTCATTAAAAATCTTCATATTTTGATTTCTAAACCATTGTTCTTTTACTTGCGTACTATGGCAATGGGAAGGACATACAAGTACCTCAAATAGCTAGATTAGATTCTCCCTGAGCATTGTGCATGCATGAAAATCCCTCAGCTGCAGTTCAAATCCCAAGGGAAGTGAGCAGAAATATGGCCAGCTGCTCCCACCTTACTTCCCCAACCTATAAAACATGTCCAAGTAGTCTCATAATACCAAACTCTCTGGTGAACAAACTTCAAAAATACCTGAACACTGTTGCAGTTATAGGTCTGAGGCATTGATATCACATCTGAAAACTATAACAAAGCACCAAGTAACTCTGGTTCTCAGACAGGTCTGGTGAAAATGAAGGGAAGGTAAATGAGCTAAAGAATTAAGGGGAAGACAGGGAAATGTGCTGTCATCTTACAGTAAGAAGAGGCTTGTTTCTGATTAAAGGATAAAACTGTAAGTACAGGCCCTAGTTTTTAAGTAGGGCATTCCCCCAAAGAAGGCAGAAAGAAAATTTCCATTGTATGTAAAATCTTTAATTTTAAGGAAGTAGTAGAGATAAAATTCAGATCCCCCTCCTCCTAAAAGCACATGTGCTTGTCACTTGAGGTGAAACAAAATCTCTCTTAGTTATCAGCAGTACAGGAGACATGATAAACAGTAAAGCAGTCTGATTGGATCCAGCAGAGGGCAGTGTTTTCTTAACATACATTCTAGCCAGCTCAATACTGTAAGTACTGCTCAGCTATATATCTTATACATTTTGAAGATTGCGATTGAATTCTGATTTCTTTCCATGGTGGAGTAAGAAAGAATGGCTAAAAGACTGACAAAATAAATCCAGGCAAGCGGTTGACATTTACAAGGTTAAATGGCATGCTAGAAAGGCTCTTCTTTGCATTAAGGGGCATGGTCAGATTAAAAATGGGAAAAAGGAAAGTACAGTGAACACTACAGATGAATAGGGAACATTTTCCCTCCAGTTGAACTAATTTTCATGCCCTTGACTCAAGATTCAGTATTTCTGCACAACCCCCCCCCCCCGCCCCAACCTTTCAACTTGCTTCCCAAGCTTTCAAAAAAATAATTTTATTTTTCCTTCTTTAAGTTTAAAGCACAGTCATTTCATTTTAGCCAGATGCTGTGCAGTCATTCTAGGCACTTTTGCAATGCTACATAAAACACTCGCTGCACATATTTGGCACCTTGAATCATGGTCTTTTAATTTTGTAACATTCCACCCTCAGGTCTGTGACTTTGAAAACCTGGGAGCCAATGTAAGTACTACTGTGAGAGAGAGTGTGAGATATTCTCCAAACAAACTGGTAGCCTATTTAAAGCAATAAGTTTTCTGTCACAACAGCTCTTAGCTTGCCTGCAAGCTCCGATCTTATAGGGGTAGGCAGGGCTGTCCCTGGGGGGGGGAGGGGGCAAACGGGGCGATCGTCCTGGGCCCCGCGGTTACGCGGGTCCCGTGCTGTCCCACTCCCAGCGGGGCAGTGAGGGGTCTGCACCCCCACACTCTTCCCTGCTCCCCACTGCCTTCAGCTGCAGTGGGGCAGGTCGGGAGCACTAAGCTCAGCCTCTGGGCTAGCCCTCCCCGCCTCCAGGGCAGAGCAGGCAGACCCAGTGATGGCAGAAGTGGCTGGGGCCTGCCTCTGGGCTGGCCTGCTGCGGCCTGCCCCATGCGGCCAGAGCCAGCCCTCACCGGCGGGGTGCCCTCGGCCGGAACCGGCTCCTGGCGGTGGCCTCGGGTCCCTGGCTGGATCACCAGCTGCTGCAGCCTGAAGTCCTGCCTCCGGGCCTGGGGCCGGCTCTCCGCCAGCGGCCTCAGCCTCCCCGCCTGGCTGGCTCCCGGGGGAGAGGGGGGAATGGAGCAGCCTGCCTCCCCTCCAGTATGGCCAGTTGGCCCTGGGCCCTGCTCCCCCCACAGGATGGCCCTAGGGATAGGACCAGGATCACAGGTGTACCTTTTTACATGACTGGTGATGCTGGGTGATTCTGTTTTTGCCCAACTTGAGACACCCTCTCTTTTCAGAAAGTGCTGCCCACACACCTTCTGAAATCAGGTCTCTTCAAAGGAGCATCCAAAGAGAGAGGTATAATGGTCTAGTGATTAGAGCACTGTCCTGCACTTGTGAGACATCCATTCAAATCTGTGTTCCACCACAGATTTCTACGTGCCTGTCAACAAGTCATTGAGCCTCATTTTCCCATCTGTAAATTGGGGATAATAATTCTATCCCTCGCAAAGGTGTTGTGATGGCAAATACGTGGAAAAAGCTGATGTGCTCAAGTACTCTGGTAATGCTGGCCCTCTAAGTAACTTACTTAGATAAACAAACAGAGTCCTGAGGCACTTTTAGGCTATGTCTACACTGGCAAGTTAGTTTCAATTAAGGAGGCTTAATTTGAACTAACTTAAGCCTCGGCCACACTAGGCTTTCATTAGTTCGAATTAAAGGCTTCCTTAATTCAAACTAATAAATTTGATTGCTTAGTTCGAACTAACCCTTAATTCGAAATAGTTCAAATTAAGTCAATGTGGCCATATTAGTTCGACCTAACAGCTTAGTTCGAACTAATTGGCAGATTGACCTTCATGCAACTGACTAATTTGAACTAAGCAAGTGCCCTGCATGGACATGGCTAGTTCGAACTAGCATTCTAGTGGGGCCTTGCTAGTTTGAATTAAGTTAATTCGAACTAACTAAAATTAGTTCCAATTAGTTCGAATTAATAAATTTGAACTAGCTTTTGTAAGTGTAGACAGACCCTTAAAGACTAACAGATTTATTTATTGCATGAGTTTTAGGGGGGGGAAATCCCACTTCATCAGACACTTTGAAGACGGGAAATTTACAGAAATTTACATTTTCAAAGTGTCTGACGAAGTGGGATTTTCTCCCAAGAAAGCTCATGCGATAAATAAATCTGTTAGTCTTTAAAAGTGCCACAGGACTGTGTTTGTTTTCCTGCAGTAGACTAACATGGCTACCCCTTTGGAACGTACTTAGATAAAGTACCATGTGGGACTAGGTCCAGAGGGGTAGCCATGTTAGTCTAGTTGATCAAAACAAACAAGGAGTCCTGCGGTACTGGGATTCTGCCCATGAAAGCTCATGTGATAAATATATTTGTTAGTCTTTAAAAGTGCCACAGGCCTTCTTGTTTGTTCCTAAGTGGAGTACTCCTCTGTGGAGCTCTGTCGTACTCCCTGCTACAGACAGGGGAAGGGAAGTGCTGATCTCCCATATCCTTGGCTGCAGTCTTTTTGTCCCACAGAAATGCTCTCCGCCTGGGTACTTAGGCAGCAGCTCTCTTCTGCAGTCTGCAGGAGGGAAACTGTAGGCAACTTCTGGCCCCTAGGCCAAGGGGTTGGGAACCACCGCTTTAAAAAGTAGTTCTTTACGAACTTCAGAAGGGAACTCCTTCTCTCAGACAATGTTTTATGTGATTTTTCTAGCCTTTTCTTTTTTTTAAAAAAAGAGTATGCTTTGGTAAATCACATAAAATTTAGGAGGCCAAACAAAATTTCAGAAACACAAGCAGCTCTTTACAACTGTTAAGCTTCCCTTCCTAAAATGTAGTGGCATAGGTTTAACAGCAGTATCCTTCTTCCCCTGCAAGCGAAAACAAGAAAAAAACAAAAACAGAAACCACCTGATCCCTTTTCAAATATGAAAATTAGAGCTCTGTGATTTGTGTATAATTTTGAGATAGTTTATTTTTAAAATTCAAACATTGGTGTTTAAACCCTAACTAATCTTTAGTGTGATTTAATGGCATTATGGAGTGTTCCTAGAAAAAGAGAACAGCTGTCTATACCAGGGAAATCTGGGGCTTCATAGGGCTCCAGATAAATTATTCATTCAGTTTTAATCCATTTGGATTTGCATCTAATGAAGTTACATCTTAGGTTTCTAGAATAGGAATGAAAAAACATGTCTTGGGTTGCCAATATCTGGAAATGGATGACAGGGGATGGATCACTTGATGTTCTGTTCATTCCCTCTGAATACCTGGCATTGACCAACGTTAGAAGGAGGATGCCAGGCTAGATGGTCCATTGGTCTGACCCAGTATGGTCATTCTTATGTTTTTTATATCAAAGCAGAGTTCAGCTAAACCTTCAGAGTTTCACATCAGATTTGCTCAAAGCCACACATTCTGCATGATCCAGTTACTAAACCATAAAGTGGTTCAGTTTTGATTAAACTGGTCTGAATTCCAAGTGTCTCTGCCTACAATCTCAGTCAGAGGAATAGTTCAAGAGAGCTTTCTCATGGAAATCAACTCACATGAGAAAGAAGGAGTCATACAGTGGTTGAAGATTCAGGACTCACATTTCTAGTCAGACCAGGTTAGTTTAATGTGGTTTCAGTTTTTATTGGTAATATTTCAAAGACCTCTAGAGAAAGCCTTTGCGCCACTTATTCCATATTCCTGCTTGTTGTCATCAAACTCCAACTTTAAGAAGGTACACTACATGTACATGTGCCACTGGAGTGTACGTTGTACCTGCTACAAATACAAACAGCCAAGTGACTGCAAACTCAAATCTCCATGGCTATGTCTACACTTACAAAAGTTAGCTCAAATTAGTTAATTAGAACTAATTTTAGTTAGTTCGAATTGACTGAATTCGAACTAGCATGGCCCCACTAGAATGCTAGTTCGAACTAAGCAAGTGCCATGCATGGCACTTGCTTAGTTCGAATGAGTCAGTTACATTAAGGTCAATGTGCCAGTTAGTTCGAACTAATATGGCCACAATGACTTAATTCAAACTAATTAGTTCGAATTAAGGGTTAGTTCGAAGTAAAATGAGGTTTTACTAATTCGAACTAACTTTTCCTTAATTTGACTTAAGGAACTGCTTAAGTCGAATTAAGGAAACTCAAGTGTAGACGCAGAGTAAATCAAGTCGACTTAAGCCTGCTTAAATTGACTTAATTTACAAGTGTAGACACACCCCATGAGACTATGGCAACCTATTCAGTTACAAGACCTGCTGATGTGCACCAAAAATGGGTAACACAAATATCTGGTGGCACATATATTAGTGTTCTAGTGGGACAGGAGGGACAGAACAAAGTGTAGCCTGGTAAGGATCTCCATTCTTCTGCAACATTCATTGGAAATAAAACTCATTCTAGCCACTTTTCTAGGTGCCCCATTCAGATCTACACTCTAATGAGCACTTTCCTCAAATTTGCAGTGTTGTTTCCCTTCCCATTTTGGATTTTTTTACCTCCCCTTTCATTTATCAAGAGGCAAAGTAAATTCTCTAGCACTTAGGCTATAGCATTTCACCGAGTAATTCCTGAGTCAAACTCAGTGATGTCCGATTCAACTACAGCCTCTCCTTTACAATTACTGGTTGTAAATCTGTGGCTGTGTTATTCAGGACATCAGACTCCATGATAATAATGGTCCATTCTAGCCTTTGAAGCTATTATTCTTTCTTGTCCTTTACTCTCGTGTTTTTATTCCATCGCCCATCTTCCCCGCCTCCCTCTTCTATCGACCCTGGCAGACCACAGATTTATTCAGCTGTTATTTTTACTGTCCTTAGCCTTTTCCTCTGCTTTGAATTAGCATGGAAGGTGACAGCTTTCCCTATTCATCTATGTGGGAGAGAGACAAGAGTGGCAGTATAGAATTGTAGTGTATGAGGACTAAATGGAAAAGGGGGGACATGACAAATATCAGAGTCTGTAATTTTCGCTTGACTACTAATTAGCAAAGCCATTTGAGAAATCAGAGTTGACAGATCTCTGCAATGCTCTGTCTCTGTCTTCCTCCCATTACAGATGAGGCAGTTGATTCATTGTGCTTTTTTTCCCTCTCTCTCACCTCCTGTCATGCGAGCTCCAACTCATCAATGCCTTCGGCCATTAAGATGTTTCCTTGGTATGTGCAAGGTCCAGGCACTGAAATCAGGAGTTTAACTTGCTATCTGCGGCACCTCTATAGGGCTTTTCATATCCATCAGCCTTTTCAGAAACAGGAGTCACATACGGCTGATGGTGGATGATGGTGATGGATGATTCTTTAATGCTTTGTAGGTCTCTGCTCCAGGAGGAGCTGGCTTACTAGGTTTTGACTTTATGGAGGTTGTCAAAGATTTTTATTCATTTGTGGTTGAGAGTCCTTTTTTTGTTTTTTGTTTCTGTCAATTGGCCCCATTTCTTTAACGTTCAATTGTTGTTTTCCGGCATTTTCTGTAGCAGGGTTCACATTGCAAGTGTGTGAGGGTTACTTTTGTACCACACACCAAAATTGTTTTATTTTCATACATATAGGGCTTAGTCTTCCCTCCACTTTTCTTCAGTGGACACTGAATGGTCACATGGACGAATCCCACCTCACCCCCATGGCAGGCTCTTCTGTTTCAATTCCTGTTGTCTTCACCCACCCAGCAGACCTCCTCTGCTGTGGGGATGAAGAACCTCCTTTCACAGACTCTTGCTTCTGCTCCAGATTGTGTTTTCTGATGATTTTCAGTTGACTGGATCACCATGGAAGAGCTCACTGAGGTCATGTAAACTAAGAGCAACACCCATCAACTACTTTTGCTCCCAGAAAACAAATCATAGTAGGAGGCAATCTCTATTTTAGCAGTAGAGGTACTTTAGACCAGTGTTTCTGAACCTTTTTGATACCAGAGACTAGGTTCCTATACTGTATCAGGGACCAGTGCTGGCACATGGAACAGTCATTGAGAAACACTACTCTTGATTATCTATTCCCTCATGGGAGGTCATCTTTATAGAGTATCAGACTGTCTTCCTCAATAGAATTGTATCTCCTATCTGGATATTCATTACATTTCCATACCCTCCTCCATAGCCATCCTATCAACAGAATCAACTTTCCATAAAGTTTGGACAATCTTTTCTGAGCTAATAATCAGTGACTCTGAGATGGATACTGCTGAAAGTTCCCTAATGACTTCTTACAACTTTGGCTTCCAACTAGAGGAGGAGTTAGTGATAATCTCCCACATGTCAAAGTGATAATAAACTAGTCTCTTGAAGGAGTCAGCTATTTGTTTAGGCAGACCATCCCCTTTTCCAGTTCAGATGACAGGACCGGACTCCCTATAGAGGAAAGCCCTCCCTGTTTGTATTTATACTCCTGCCCTTCATGTTTTACTATTGTTTTCCTAGGAGATCATTGTTAAAAACCGCTCCAAGGGGAAGTGAAGAACCTTAACCTGGACAGTCTCAATAACCCAAGACTGATGTATTAGCAGGAAGGTGACTCCTGACAGGACAACTCCAATGGCAAACTTGAAGAACAGGACAGAAGTACAGTGATACTTTGTGGAAAGCCAATGAGACTCTCAGGCCATCCTGCGAATGATGTGTAACAACCTGGCATCCACCTTTTGGTAAAGTGTATCTGTGATCTTTAAAAAAGGCCAGGCCCAGGCTGTACCTGCCCCAGTGTTTCCTCCCTGAAAAAAATGGTTTCACCCTATCTGGTCTGGTCCGGTCTTAGCTCTCCATCTAGGTATCTTAGTAGTTCAGTTCCCCTTTGACTGTAGGGTATTTCCCCACTGGAATGTGGGGATGGGAAGGAACAGGATCCAGGTCCATCCATTGTTCCACATCTCAGCCCAGGGACCCTAAGAATAGCAGCTATACACCACCATGTCCCTATAGCAAAACTGCTTTCAGTTTCCTGGGCCACTCCCCTGCAGTCCCAGCCTTCACAGAAGTTTCACTCTTCATCAATTTAAGTTCAGTTCCAGCAACCAGCCTGGTGCTCTTCCTTGGTCCCTGCTTGCATTGAGCTGTCCCTTGTGCTGTATTACGGTTGGCCAGCCAGAAACAACACCTACAATCCTCAGCTCCAGCAAGGAACTGACTTTCTTTGGCTCTGTAACTCCTTTTATATGGCTTCCTTGAGTCATGATTGGCTGCTTCCCTGTAGCCACTCTAGCTCTCTCTCCTAAGAGTGTATAAGCAGAAGACTGCTGGTCTTCTACCAAAACGACAGGAAAACAGGGATGATAGGTGGGGTGGGGCCCAGCGGAGGCTCATCTGGAAAGTCAGACAGAAGGGACTGAGTCACCCCTTGCCACTCTCGCCTTGGACTCTGGGCTGGACCTGTTGGAGAGGAAGGGCCCTGGTCTTTCAACCCTTTCGTCTTCCCCATGCCACCTGAGGGATCCCAGAGGATTC
This sequence comes from Pelusios castaneus, assembly GCA_007922175.1. Lineage (NCBI taxonomy): Eukaryota > Metazoa > Chordata > Testudines > Pelomedusidae > Pelusios > Pelusios castaneus. The sequence goes on from ML685784.1 coordinate 21,493,593, forward strand.
TGAAGGAGGTGATGAACCATGACATGGCTGCTGGGTTCCTGGATTGTCCAGAAGAGCCACCCCAAGACTCAGAGAAACTGTTTGACTGTGTTGTGACCACTAAGCCTGCTGGCCACTGAGTGAAGCCCACTACAGCAACTAAGAAGCATAAAATATCTGACCATTCTGTTGTTTCCAAGAAACACATTTCACATGACCCAAACTTGGGTTTAAAGTTGAATGATCTGTGATTACCTCCACCAAAACAATTTGACATCAGATGCCAAGACAACCATTGGCCAGACTTCCTTTTTTTTTTTTTTGAAAAAGTGTATGGACATTAGCAGAGACAGAAAAGGAAAAAGGGATTCATGGATGGTGAGATGATGATCAGGTATAAAAAGTCAATGGTACCAATTTCTATGAATAAGAAATGTGTGTGTCTGCTTAAAAAAATCTTTGACGTCACAAATAATCACAGTTGTTTTGAATATTATTGTTGTTTATGGAAATAATTAAAATATCTTTATTTATCTGAGGGAGAAAAATTCAGAGCCAGAGTCCACCATCCTTACACACATTGAGTAAATTCTCTGCAAGATATCCTATTGTTTTTGATGGGTCTGAACATAGAACCCTGGTAAGGAAGATTGGTAAACATCCACTCATGAAAGTGATCTCTTTATCTTCAGTGAGAACACTCATATGAATAAGCACTCATCAAATGTGACAAAAAATTTCAAAAGACTATATGGTCTCTTATGCTGGAAGTTGAACAGCATGATCACAGTGGTTCTTTCTAGTCTAACAATCTATGGATCTATGACAATGAAACCAAATAGGATTATTAGCAAAGTAAGTTACTAATTAATATGAATACTGATGCCAGAATCTAGCCTCTACATTAGATAGCATTAAACACACTATACAAAAGGACAAGTTGGTTATAAATCTAAAGATTCAGACTGATAAATTGTTCAAAGATGAATACAGCAGATCTAAACAATAATGCAATTTAATCCAAAAGCTTTGATGGATATAATGACTTAAGTGTTGCTTCTAGCAACGTGCTAGAAAACGTCTACCTTGTAAAACACTTATAAGAGGTCATTAGAGTTTCAATTCGTGGCCTATCGTTGTTCTGTAATACTCACAAAAATGATCATCCCATTCTCTGTTTCATAATTGCCCAATTATATATCCTTAGAAGCTTCAACTGTTTAAAGGTGAAGTAGAATCTATTTGAAATATATTCAATAACCGCCTAACACCTGTTAACTTCCAGTTTCAGTTATGATTTTGATTTTTACATTTATTTGTATTTTCATAATAGAGTCAGAGTTTATGGCAAGAAAGGTCCACCAGGTCATCTAGTGTGATGTACTGTTTATCGCAGGTTAGAAAGACACCCAGCATTAACTCCCACAACTTGAGCAGCTGCTTTAACTGTATGACCTTTATCTAGAGATTTAGTCCAAGCCATCATCTCCCAAGAACCATGCTCACCATAGTGATGCTAGCCAGGTGCTATTTAAGTATGCAAGAAACCAACACCATAAGTAATTTTTGCTTCAACATGTGTTGGCTCTACTGTGGCCATGTGCAATCAGGGCTTTGTCTCAGCTTCACCACAGCCAACATGGATTCCAGCCGAGCTCATCATTGCAGGCCAGAGCAGAATATCACTTTTGTGAATCGAAAGTAGCTTCCTGAACTTTTTGTGTGCCTCAGTCTCTCCATATGAGAAATATTACCACGTATCAGGTGTTACGGGGTGGAGAATTTGTAGAAAGACTGCATAAGCAGTGTTACCAGAAGGTATCCGCAGATACTTGAACTAGAAAAGCTACTGCAGAGTCCTTTGATCCTGATTGTTGTGGGGCTAACAAATTTCATACTACTGACATCACAAACATAAAGATTTATGGGATTGTCTAATGATTGTGGCAGGAGGTTCTGCCCTCTCACTAGGCTCTAGTCTGTTACAGTTGTTATGTTAATGACTTCAGGCAAGGGAGCCAATGTGACTTAGCCAAGAATGATTTCATGATGCTTACCAGCAGCAACAGCTGTTTCTGTGTTGCATTTGAAAGGTGACCTAGATAAGAACATGCACACTGATTCCCCCACAGCAGTAAGGCATTGGTAAAAATTGCTTCTGTCATTTTTTTGTATTTGCAATCATTTTTTGCGGCACTCTCATGTGACTGTTCTTTTGTGTGACTGTGGATTTACCGCACCACAATGGCTGTTGGAGATGTCACTGAGCTATTTCACAGCGACACTCATTGACTAATTCCTAATGTCACCTGCATGATAACCCTAATCAAGCTTTCCCTTGTTTTCTGCTAGGACTATATTAGAAGCAGGTGCAGGAAGAGAGATGGAATTATGTTCTCCTGCAGAATTTGAAAGATGAGTATAAGGAACTTGGGATACTCCAGTACATGCAGTTTATATTGATTTGAAATGAACATATTTTTCCTTGTTAACTATGATTTCATATGGCATGAATTTAGTATGGCATCTAAGACTAATATCTCTCCATATCTGAACTAATACATACTGGGTAAATGTGATATCTATGACAGAAGACTCACTACATTATGGGATTTCCTTGGTGGGTTTATGAGTTTCTACTCACATTCCTCAGTGTTAGGTCGACTTAACAAGGTCAACTTTAGCCCAGCTTTAACTCGACTTAAAGTCGACCTTGTTAGGTCAACTTAAAGTTGACTTAACTTTGCCAGTGTAAACATAGCCTATTAGTGCCTCACTTCTGTAATTCCTCTTGAGACCCTCCTACTTCCCATATATAGTGTGTGTCCTCTTGCCCTGGTTCCCATGGTCTCATGCTGCTTGGCCCAGTTGAGTGGTATGTTCCTATGCAGACAGCACCTCCTCCTGTGGTACAATTTAGAGTGTTAATTTGGAATTTTTACAATGTTATTAGATAAGTGTCTCTCTCTCTCTATCTCTCTCTCTCATGCTCTCATCCCCTCTAATTTCAAATAAAGGTTTTCCTCCTGCAGTTCATTGATATACTTGTCATTCTTTGTACTGTGTCTTCCATTATACATTGTAATAGTGTTTCTCTGCTAAAGATAGGTGCTCTAATTGTGAATATAATTAGATATGCCCAGTACAACCATATATAAATGTGATGCGAAAAGGTTTTTACAACTCCCACATTTCTTATTGATGGATTAGAACCATGATCTTCTTTTAAATGGAGCTCTTCTTTTCTGTAGTTTTATTCACTGTTTCCATTTCTTCTTCCCCACTGGCTTTGTTCCTGTCTTTGCTGAACATTTCACTTAAACTAGGAGAGTTGGCAAGTGGCTGCCTTGGCAACTGAGAGTAAAATACCTTTTTGGGTAGCCTATAATACATATTTATTCTGGTGCTTTCAATTTTAAATGAAAGCATAGATCATTTGAGATGTGTTAATTGGAAATGGCAGGCTGAACAGCTGTTTTCTCAATTCTGGAGCTCTGGTCATAGGCATCTTTAAATAACATTTAGGTATGAAGTAACCTTCAGGTCCATTCAGATTCAGAGATGATCTAAGATGCTGGAGGTTTGTTGGAGGCTCAGAGCATGAATTTTGCATGCAAATATAGCTTAAACTTTGGGACCATTTCTCTCTCAAGGGTTCACGCATCTCTTTTTGATGCCTTGATACTTATCTGATGGGAATGTTATAACTTTTGGTAGCAAGTAAGAGTCTCAATCTGTGGAAAGTGAAGGGATATCTCTGAAGTAATGGAATATAAATGGAACATCAAAGCTGATGCTGGTGGAGAATTGGATGAGGAACAGATAACTGAATACCTCATTTCAGTACTGAGTTCACATCTTTGGTCATGATCGTCAAGGATCTCCATACAGCTTACTCAGGTTTTCTTTAAAGCTCCGTAATTGTGCCTGCTTGCCACATTCCTTGGCAATAATGCAACTGACAATGAAAAGAAAGAAATAAGATGGTGATGACATGAGAGTTCTCTCAACAGCTGACTCATGACTGTGGAACTCAATTTTGTTCTGAAAGTAAGTTTAACTTATAGATGCCTTCATTTCTACCAAGAACAAGAGAGACTTGTTCCACAATGTTTCCTTGCAATTCTTATGCACAAAATATTGAAATAAAACAATTTAAAAAAACCTCACTGTCATACAGGGAGCAAGAAAGTGATTGTATACTGTGTTTCCTTTAGAATTTTTAAGGCACTCCAAGACCACTGTAGTAAATGCAATCTGCTAGATCTCAGTCTGGATCTATAGATGACTGGGCCAGACAGGAGATTAAACAATTACTGTACTTCCCACAAGGACACGATGAATTTATGAAAAAGGGGAAAGGTGATTTGCCTGATCTTTAATAGAATGAGGAGGTATCCATGGGATGACTTTTGTCTTCAGGTGTGGTCTACAGTATGAACATATTCAGGCACCACTACATTAGAGAGTCAGGATTATTATGGTTTCCCTTTGAAGGCTGCTCACTAAGAGGCAAGACAAATGCTTGAACAGGTCAGATTATATACAGTAAAGGGCAGTGATAAACAGAATCACTGGCCTTTTTATTTACACAGATCCACCCCCATCCACTCCAATGACACCTCAGGGTTCATTCAGATGAACACAGTTAACAAATATGTTTTGCCCTATCTTATAAACTCATCAATTTATCCTTTCTGTTCCAGGTTAGTTTTTTAGAAATTTTCTCTGTTTCTAGTTTATTGTTTGCTGCTACACTTAGATTTCCAGATTCCCCATCTCCCTTGTGGTAATAAAGCTCCAGAGGAAATTCTTCAAATTGCCCATTGCTTTTCCATTTCCTCGAAAAGCAGTTTTTCTTTTTCTTACACCTAATTTCCTTTCCGGCTGTGGATTAATTATTTACTTTATTAGTTGCATCTGTTACACAGGGAGATAGTGATTTTGCAAAGAGAAATGTTTGTGCATTCATTTCTTATTAGAAGCAGATAGTTTTTCGGGGAAGACCAAAGTGTAAAGACGCTCACAGATGTTTTTCTTTGCTTGTTTTTATTTTCCCATGGTGCTTGCTGTTTACATTTGGTGCTAACAAAGCTTCAGAGAAATTACAAGCTGAGGAATGCAATTCAAATATTTCTGAGAAGTGTCTAAGGGGGGAAAAATAAGAATATAGCAATCCTCTGTTTTCCATCTCTTCGTCAGATTTGATTTATATGGATGATCATAGCTTAGCTACAAATTATTGCTGCATGTTTTGAAGTACGATAGTCACATTGAAATGAGAAGTGTAGAGAAAGTTTGTAAGTGGTTCTGGGGGCTGAAATTTGTTTTTGTTTTCTACCTTATTGTGGAAACAATGAATCAGATTAGCAGTAACCCTCACTAATTCTCTCAAGGCCAGAATTTGCCAACCTGATTAATGCTGACTAGTACCTAATTGCACAAGTAGCACCATTGAACCCAGTGGGTCTTCTTCTATAGAGAGGCACTATTTAGAGGAGAGAAGTATTTATGCTATTAGGAATGAACTATATAGATTTTAGGTCAAGTCCCATTTGACTGACTTACAGGACAGTAAGGAGAGTAGCAGAAAGCATTTTCAATTAACCATGGAATCAAACCGGGGGGGGAAAAAAACAAACCAGACCCAGCTCAAGTGTTCTACGGGTTTTTTGGCCAAATCTGACATGAGCCTTTACAGCTGTCCAAGACTGTAAGTGCACGCAAACCAAGAAAATTACATCCACCTAAAGACCAATTTCTCTTGATAGCTACTGGGATCTAGTCTTCAGGTACACAATGTTAGCATATACGCTATGGTTACATCTGGGCTTGCGCATGTGAGAAGAAATAAGAACAGATTTGGATTACAGTTGATGTGACTGAACCTCATCTTTTTTCATGGATCCTCATCTTTCACCTAATGCAAGACAGTATAACAATACAGAATAAATGGCTATATGCATCTTAAAAGGTAATAAGAACCATCCTCTAGTTACAAAGCATTTAAAAAGCACTTATTCCTGTAGGTGCCATACACAAAAATAATTGGACTTCTTACTTTCTAACTTCTATACATTTTACTTTTTGAGTCACAAAAGAATAAGAGGCAGTAAAATTATACAGCTACTATGTACACATACAATATAAGTGTTGCTCACAAGTGATTCACAGTAATATAATAACCACTAAAGCTGGCAAGAAATTTTCCAACATAACTGTCTTTCCATCAGAAAATGCTGATTTAACAAAATCTAAGCATTTGACAGGAAAGTGCATATTTCGTCAATTTTTGTTCTATAGGGAACTATCAGAATGGTTTGTTTGAATAAGGTCAAAACATTTCAGAAGTGGGTTTGTTAGATTCAGTGGCTTGCAATATACAGGGGATCAGATGAGATGATCACAATGGTTTCTTCTGGCCTTAAAGTCCATGAATCAATTATTATATTATTTATATTACAAAAAGTCAAAATGTTTGACTATAATATGCAAATATAAAGACAAAATAACATTTTGATCTTACTGAAATATTTCATTTCACAAAACAAAATCCATGATTTTCATTTGTCATCCTGTTTCAGGACAAAAACACATTTCAAAACCACAGAATTTTTCCCTGAGTAGGAATTATTTTTTTCTGAGCAACTCTAATAATAACAAATAATAAATGGGATCTCAAATATGAAATATCACCTATCAGGATGATACATAGGACAGCCAATTGGATAATTGATCTGCTTTTGTGTTACTATCATCCTATTTAGTAAAAAGAAACCAAATAAGAGAAAGAGAGAGTGAGTGTGTCATTCGTACTCATATCATTCTCCAATTTGCATGCTAATGTGGTTGAGAAGATAGGGCACTGAAGTTGGACTCATAGATTCAAATACTGAATTTGCATCTACATTGCTGTGGGGTATGGACAAGTCACTTCAGCTCTTTGGGTGTGTTTATACTACCCCTGGGAGTGTAAATCCTAGCACTCATAGGCAGATTTGAGCTACAGCGCAAAAAATATCCATGTGAATGCGGCTGTGCAGACAGTGGCTTGGGCTAGTTGCCCAAGACCTAGCCTGTCTAACCATGTGGGCCATATTCTGAGCTGCCTCTAGCACTATAATATCCACACTGATATTCTTAGCATGCTCCCTCAAGCCAAGCTAGCACAAGTCTCTCTACCTGCATTGGGACTCGTGATCCAGCTGCTGCATCGATACACCCTTTGGACTTCAATTCTTCCCCCTAGCACCTTGTTTGTCCAACCTATTAATATTAGAGCTGGCTGAATGTTTTCCCCCCAGAACAGCCTTCTAAACAAAAACAAATTGAGAAAGGCAATTTCTTTCTGTGAAACATTTTTTTCAGCCCAGCCTTAATTTAGAGTTAATACAGCCTCTAAAACAACAGTGCTCTAATCTCAGCTGGGACCTCGAGGTGCCATTGGAGCGATTCCAAAGTATTTTGGCTCAAAGACCACAGATATCATTTTTACAATCCTCAAAGGCCACCGGTTATGGACACAAGTCTTCCTCTACTGCATTGTCATAAACATGAGTAAGTAATGAACACCTTTTAATTTCAATAGCTGCCTTTGTTTCCTTTGTCCTGGTAGGTCCAAGAATAAGCTCCACACAAACAAGATTTACAGAATTCTCCTTTAGGTTTTTTTTTTTTTTTTTTTTCAATTTAAAAATATTTTTTTTTATTTTAAGGAGTTCAAATAAGCATACAACTAGTCTGTAAATAACATATAATTATATGTTACAGACTAATTAGGGTGTTATTTATGCCTGAAGATTATATTCTAATTATGTATGAAGTTATAATGGAAAAACTAGCAAGTGATATAGAAGCAATTACTATAAAACTATAAGGAGAGATCATTTGATTTTATGATTATTTGTACCATATGACATAACAAGTTACTGAAAAATCAGACCCAGGTGCTTCATTGTGTCTGACAGCTTTGAGTTTTTAATAGCATTTAGACTCTGGGAAAGCCAAGAAACAGTGCACAGTTACTCATAGGGAAATCTGTGAGCACGTTGTTCTCAAAGTTTCCTTGCTGCTTGGTCCATGACGATTCCCAGGTCCCACCTCCAGGGCAGCCACAAAGCAAATCTGTTTTCATATTTCTAAGGGGTTTATCTCTTGTCTATACATGTTCTTGTACTGCCCTTATAGTGGCTGAGGGCCTTGCAGGAAAGCATTAAGTGCCATGGTGAAAAAATAGTAACATGGTTCATTCATTCTCTCTCTCTCTCTCCTCTTTCTCTCCCCTCAAGGGGAAATTGTGTGTGGTGTGTAACAGATAGCTTGTGACATTGATCTGGTGCAATATCTGAGGCCTGAACCAGAGGCCATGAACCAAAGTCTGGCCCTGCATGAAAGCAGATACTTCCCAGTTTACTGTCCAGTACATAAATTTGGCAAAGTTGTTGCTAATGAACTAGGCACTAGATATTTATATAAATATATTCCAGATAGTACAGAAACATCCCAATCCAATCCAATCTAAGATAAAATGGTTTGAGAATCAAATGAATATGGATGTTTTGTCCAAGATATCAGGAACAAGAGGAAGTAACAAACAGATGTCATGAGGTGGTATGTGGCTATGTCTCTACTGATGGCGGCAGAGTCACTGCCGTCCGTACGCTCTTCTGTGTTCGATTGAGAAATATATGGCTTCTTGAGCCTTAATTCTTTCTTCAAGTGAGGAGGCAGCAAAGAGTCCCATGGCTGACTGAGTCATTTTGTACCACAGACACAGGACACTCCTATGTTAATATACTTGTAACCATGGGGGCAGGGTGCTAGAACCGTTTCTTAATGGCAATTAACCTGGCCAACTGCCTTCGTCACTGAACTGTATCTATCGTCTTTCTTTAAGAGTAACATCGAAGTCAGCTAAACAGACATGCTACACTATCCACTAATAGCACTGGAGTTTCAGAGAAAAAAGCAGTGAGCAGCTTAGATAACGCGGCCGAGACAATGAGATTTCAGCTGAACCAACTATCTGTGCAGAGTTGGGAAAGCATACTGAAAGAATACATAAACAATCAAGCCAACTGACAACTCAATGGAGTGTTTTGTTTCAATTTTTTAATGTTATTAGTATTATTATTTCTAGAGGGGTTGCCATGTTAGTCTATATATAGCAAAAACAATGAAAGTCTTGTGGCACCTTAAAGAGGTGCATCTGATGAATTTAAGGTGCACCCTAAAAGGGGGCATCTGACTAAGTGGGTTGCAGCCCACAAAAGCTTATGCCCAGAGAATTTTATTTGTCTTTAAGGTGCCACAGGGCTTTCATTGTTTTTATTATTATTTCTAATGCACACCCTGTTCTGTGTTTATAGAAAGCAAGTTGAAAAAAATGTTCCTTGCACTTCTGGCAGAAACTGGTGAGGGTTATGATGGTTCTTGATTCCTCAGGGAGCTCATTCCAGAGTTTCAGACTGGCCACTGAGCACTTCACCTGCTGCATCCCATTCTATAAGTTTCCCATCTTCAAAGCGTCTGATGAAGTGGGATTTTCTCCCATGAAAGCTCATGAGATAAATAAATCTGTTAGTCCTTAAAAGTGCCACAGGACTCTGTTTGGTTTTCTGCAATAGACCAACACGGCTACCCCTTTGGTTCTGCTGCATCAATGAGCTTTATACATGTCCTAGACAATTCCATCATGATTGAGGAGCAGAATGGCCACCACTGGTCTTCACTCTAGACCTTTAGGTGATTGATCTTTTGGATATGTTGGATATCACCTTATTATCTTATTAGTGGAATTTTTTGATGAAATTGTTTTTGCATTGGAAAATACTGATTTGTCAAAACCTGAGCTATCCTCTGGAAAGCGTTACTTTCAACGTATTTCCCACTGTAAAAATTTCAAAACTAAGAATTTCATTCTTTGAGTCAGAATGACTTTTTGCTTTGACATTTAAGACATTCTGTAGTAAATAAAAACACCATAAAATATTTTAAATGGGCCAAATTGAAATCGTTCAAAATTATTCAGTTGGAAAATTTTGATTGACCTGATCTGGAATTATTTTTCAGATTTTCAATTAATGAAAAGTTGAATATCCTGATTTGGGAGGGTTAAGAAATCTTGACATCTTCAAAAGTCTCATGGGACAGGAAAATCATTTCTTATCCAGCTCTCTTTACAACATATTGAAGGATCCAAACCCATAACAAAGTGAAATTCTTTTAAATAAGTTTTTCCTTTGAAAACAATAACAGTCAACAAACAAAGCTTTTGAAATTAATATATGTTGTAACAACTTTAAAAGCTTCTGATTTTTTATTTAATTCAAAAGAGACCAGTATTCTTTGAGGATTTTTCTACATCGCTAAACTTCCAGGATGGGAAATTTTGTATGTCATTATTATTTATTCTTTTAAATTATATTTAACACATTTTATATGCTATCTAGTTATCACATAAGATTGTAGTTAAATCATAGAGTCCTCTAATGTTCAGTGCATCCATCTTTGGATGTTCACAGTGATGCTATTTAAAGAAACCTCAGTTTCTGAAGAGATAGGCATCCTAAGCTCCTGTTAAAGTCAAGTCACAGATGATCAGCATCTGAAAATCATGCTTCCAGTGTCTCAGGTTGGGCACCCAAAAACTGATGCACTAGAACTTAGGGGACATATAACAAAACTCTCACCTGATATAAGATGTTGTGTCTCCATTTGATTTCAGTGACCATACCTCAATTTACAGTTGATCAGGCTTCGGCCCACAGAGTATTTTTTACTATAGAGGGATGCCCTTGAGTGACTTTTGGACTTTTAGATAAATTCCTTATCTTTTTCCCTTCTAGGTAGCAATGTTTAAAGAAAAGGAATGTACATTAATAGCAGCAAAGCTATATTATGAAACCTCGGAGTTTTTTCTTGACATTCTTATTACAGGAAAATTGCTTATAACATAGGGCCATGTTTACAGAGGTAGAACTGCTTAATATTATTTCCACAAGCAATTTATCAGGTTCAGAGAGAGCCTTGCAGGAACTACTTATTTTGATTATGTTTGGCGCATGTAGTACACTTTTCTTGTATCTGAGGCTTGTCACTGTGAACCAGAAGTGGTGTGCAGAATTGTTAATGTAAAGAAGCTTTTTATCTTGATGGTGATTTCTATACATTAGTCCCTCTTGGATATTAGTATTGGGTAAGTCAAGTCCTGTGGGCCTGATTCTTTGACATAGGGGATATATGGTGCCTGATTTCTCCCTCTCTAAATCTCATTAATATTTAGCAAATGAGAAAAAAAAAACACATTTTGACAGGTGGAGATTAGTCTGGACAGGTTTCTAATTAAGGTTCTGAACTGAGGGTCTTATTTCATGGTGTAAGCTGAAGCAGATTTTCCAAACCAGAATACAATGAGATTTGTACTAGGTTGTCCCCAAAACAGTGCCTGTGTTTGCAGAAATCAGCTAATTGCAAGAGCTAGTTATTTTTATGACAAAAAGGTTTTGTTTTTGTTTTTCCCCCAATCAGCAAATGACAATTCTGTGAAGCTGACACGTTTCTGTGCCATGTTTCAGTTTCGACAATGTTTTGTTAGGAAGGTTTCTCAGGTCCACATTGGTACATACGGTCAGTGCCAGATAAGGAAGCATCCCCATTCCAGGATAGCCAGTAACCTGGTGCTTAGAGCTCACAAATGGGACATAAGAAGCATCAGAGCAAGGCCCTTCTCTACCTGCTTCAGAGCAGGGCTCTGATGGCTTCCACATCCCAAGCAGCACCCTAACCCACTGTGCTGTACTCAGTTGTCTAGTTCCAAAGGGATAGCTGTGTTAGTCTATTGCAGATAAACAAACAGTCCCATGGCACTTTGAAAGACTAACTGATTAATTTATAAACAAATTGGTTAGTCTTTCAAAGTGCCACAGGACTCTGTTTGTTTAACTCCGATGTCTGTGTATTTCACTAACTCACTCATCAGACATTTGCTTACTATGCATTACTACGCTTTACATGTACAAAGCCCTTTGCAGACATGAGCTCGTCCTCACAGTAACCATGTGTGATAGGTAATTAGAAAAAAATATTAACCCCACTTTACAGATGGAAAGACTGAGACAATGAGGTTCTGTGACTATCTCAAGGCTACACAGGAAGTCCATGTGAGAGTAAGGATTAGAACTCAGGATTAGTGCATGGTCCCCCTAGAAAACACTGCCCCTCATATACTTTGCTCCTATAATGACAGGTGAGAGGGACAAAATGTGATGAATACAAGTGTTTAGGAAGTAAATATAGAAAGATTGGTTTTGCTCTTAAAATACTGGAGTGGAATGCAGGAGCTTTGGATTCATATGCCAGCTCTGTCACAGACTCCCTGTGACCTCGGACAATTCACTTCAGGCCACCTTTAGAGGTATGTAGGGACCTAAACACACAGATAAACACCTAATAGGAGTTTCAAAAGTGCCTAGGCATTTAACTCCCCACAGAAATGGAAATGCTTAACTCAATAAGACTTAATCACATGCTTAAATACTTTCCAGAGCCAGGGCTTTATGGCCTGATCTGGCACCACAGAATCAATGGGGGCTTTGCCAAAGCTTTCAATGGTCAGAGGATGAAGCATTTACATTGGTTCATAAACTGGTTCTGTAAATCACAACTTTCTTTCTCAGAATTTCCCTTTCATTTAAAAGGTGTCTATTCTATCTAAAACATTTAAAATATCCTGGTAAGTCAGTTTATCTCTAATCTTTGTGCACCATTTGATCTTGATCTGCATTTAAAACAAACAAACAAACAAAAAGAAAGAAACCTTGTAATTATAGATCAATTCCTAGCAAATGTCATTCTGAAATTTCATCTCAGTGAAATCTCATAATTCAGATTTTAAAAGTTTTGTTATTTATTTTTCATCTGCAGGATGTTGTGTTCTCATTAGCCAATTTACTCTTCCTTAGTACTCACTTCTAATGCCAACCTTATTAGAGGTTGATTTATTCCTTTACTGTTTCAAAGAAACTCCAGTCTGTTTGTTATTTCGCTCATTTGCATGGACTAATGAAATCTCAGTTCTTTTACAGTGCCTCTTAATACAGACCAATAAAATATCCTCCAAGTGTCATAAAGTTTTGATTTGTGTTTGTAACACAGAGAATGGGTAGGGGTGCAGTTAATTTGCATTTTTGGAAGATTATAATCATCTCAGATAACTCTGCATTCAGGCTGTGTGAATGGCAAAAAATGATTTACAATGCAATGTTCATCATAGAGAAAGTTCTCTTGTTGTTATAATATGGGGGTGAGAAGAAGGAACACGAACATATTCCACAGTCTTAGTTTTTTTATTATGGATTGAAAATGGAAGATGTTCATTTTTGAATAATAAAAGATTACAGAAAAAGTAGTCTTCTACAGTAGAGAATATCACAATTAATGGCCAGATTTCAGCGGGTGTGAATTAGAACGGCTCAGCTGAATTCATTGTAGCCATAACAATTTACACTAGCTGAGGGCAGGTCTGCACTGCGTGCTGTTTTTGGTTGCAGTCAAATGGAGATATGAAAGTTATTTAAAAGAACTTGCGTATCTCAGTTTGACTGCCCTATGCATGGCAAAGGGAGGTAAAGGGAGGGGACTTCCTTAGACTCAACGCTACTCCAGTTGCAGAGATGGTGTTCAGAGGTCAGCTTCTCAATTGACTGAGGAGGTCTCTACAGACCCTATCAGGCTGGCCCTGAGTGTGTAATGCTAAAGCTGTACCATACTTAAACAGATATGAGGATCTAAATTTTTAAGATTGCCTACTGATTCTGGGTGTCAACTAGAGACACCATAAAGGAGCTTGATTTTTAGAAAAAGATCTAAGCATCCACTTGTTGAAAATCAGACCCCTTTGAACTGTCTATGAATATTACCCCAAAATAGAAGCATTCAAAACCACTGTTGGTCACTTTGAAAATTTAAACTATAGAAGATTAGAACTTTCACTGTATTTTGACCCAAACCAATTGTCTTTGAGATCCTTTGGATTATTAAAACTGACATGCACACAATGGTCCTGATCTAATGCACATGGACATTAAATATTTTACTTCATTGGTTTTGGATTCAGCTCTAAGTTACATGTGATAAAAGAGAAATAGAAGGGTAATATATAATGCCATTCTTTAGCAGAAAATATTCTGCAGTGGTAAGTTTTAACCTCGCTCTTAAGATCAAAACAATTTTGGCCTTGTCAATTTCTTTGATTTTGATTAGGGTGAGTTTATACCTCTGATATGCTGTATTAAATTTTGGTTCTGACAAACCTGAAAGCTGAAAGTGACACTAAGTGAAAATGAATGAGCATTGCCTAGTTATAGTCAAAATGAGTTAGAAAATATTGCATTTCATTTGGCACCCACTTCAAGTTATAATGTAATGTGCAAAGACAGTTGGAATTTGGCGTTTCCGTCACATGGAAAATACTGAGATTTTGAAGTTTTATTTCATACTAAATTGGGACAAAATGTTGAAATCCAAGACCTTATCAAAATGTTTTGTTTATACTTTATTTTGACTTTCATGTTATATTGCAGTTTATCCAAATATTTCTAACTTCTCAAAAGAAAATATTTTGACCTTCTGAAAACTTCACAACAAATTCAATGGAATAAGTTCCCACAAAAACATGCCAATTATTTCAAATCATTTCCCAGTGGAACACTTTTTGCAGGAAAATGTTGATGAGACCTAGTATTGTTCTTGCTTCTTGGTGTAACATTGCTCTCCATGGGTGCATCTACACTGGGAACATAGGTCGACTTAAGGATGCTTAAGTTGATCTACACAAAGCCGCATCCACACTTGGCTTTTATTAAGTAGACTTAAGCGGTTCCTTAAGTTGACTTAATAACAACCTAAGTCGACTTAAGCCTTAAGTTAACATCTTAAGTCGACTTAAAGTCAGCGTGGACGGGGAATAGCACTAAATTGACCTTATTAAGTTGAATTAAAGCCAGTGCGGACGGCTATGTTTACTGTTAAGTTGACTTAACAAGGTTGACTGAAAATATAGCCACTCTGTTAAGTTGACTTAATAAGGTCAACTTTAAGTCGACTTAAAGTCAACCTTGTTAAGTCGACTTAACAGAGTCGACTTAACTTTCCAAGTGCAGACATAGCCCATGGTCCTTGGAAACAATAACAGAGCTGCTACTACTACTACTAAAATTTATTTCTTTTAATTCAAGTAATAGAGGCCTGTGATGTTGGTGCTTGAAGAGCTAGGGTTCTAATTCCAAATTCCCAGATGTATAAAATGTCTCTCATAATTCTGCTGTTGTCTGCAATATAGAGCTTTATTGCTTTGCTGTAGGAAAAGACTATTTCATAGCATGTAACACATTAAGTCGTTAGTTTCATTTAAGGCCTTTAGGCACAACTGAAGTAGAAATGCCTAGTACTAATGTGATAATTCATGTTCATTGGTCATACACAGTACTAGAAACCAATGATATCGCATACACATTGTACATTCACACGGCAGGTTGAGATGTATTACATTTTGTAAACTTAAAGGTTGAAACTTAATATCCAGTTTCTTTGGTGCAGTCAAAATGTGAAGTAACCAAGTATCTCTGCTTCAATATATATTTTTATTTCATATGTATAAATATTATAAATTACTCTATTAGGGTGAAAATGCTTATGTATGTACAAGGTTCTGCAAATATAATTTAAGGAGTCTTGGGTTATTTACTCAATCTGTTTTTTTCATCATTAGTGCTTCAGGGCTCTCTCCATATAGAAATGGCTTTGATATCGGAAAGAGGAAGCAACTCTTAATTTTTTTATACAATGCAGAAAAGTGAAAACTTCTCTAAGAACTGAATTCATTGAAAAGCTGTCTGAGGTCCAACAGAAGAGCATCTTCCAAGCAGATGGCATGTGTGGCTGGTGGGTATGACCAAGTAGGTGGAGCCAGCGTCCAATAGGCAGTGCCAGCAGATGGCAGGTGTGACTAGTGTGCTGCAACATGGAAGTTCTGGGAAGAATTTAGATAATAACTTTAAGAACAACAAAGAGATTTACACACTGAACAAACACATGTAGCAAACAGATTTTCCTTGAACTTTAAATGGCTCATATTGAACATAGAGATCTCACACATTACAGCATAAGAAATTAAACTCATTTGAATACAGCAGCTTGTTTCCACCCCTGAATATAATGTGAGCTGAGACAGAATATTGTTCAGGCTGGGAAGGCCATTTACACTATATGACTTAGCAGCAACCTCAAATATATGGAGAAACTCATATGTTACCAGCACATTTGTGGTGGACTCCCCAAATACAGAGACGATACCACTGGAAGATCACAATCCCTGTATTGATTGCAATTGCGACCTGAGGAGGAGGAAGATAAAGGGAGAAAGTATGGTGATGTCTCAGGAAACAAAACAAACAAGTTCTACAAAAGGAAGTATTAACTCATATCTCTTCCCCCAGACCACATTGTCTTAGTGCCTTTCTGACTAATGAATTAATCTACACAGTGCTTACATATGATAGGGAAGTCCATCCCTCTGCCCCCCTCCCTCCCTCAATTTTAAACATGGGAAAGATTTTAATGGGATTGCTCATGTAACTGAAGTTACCCACCTGCTTAGGTTCCCAGCTGAATATGGTTAAAGAGATAAAAGACCTGAGCTTCAAAGGAGCTAAAGTCCTTGAAGCTCCAAGAGTAAACAGTGGGTGCTCAGCACTTCTGAAGAGCAGACCAAGATCATATGGAAAGTCTATTGCTGAGCTGAAAATTGAATCCAGCTGTCCTGAGTCCCATTTGGTGGCATTGTAAGATCACACTCTCCCTCTGAAGCAGCCTGTTCCCAATGTATGTTACCTGCAATGGGATCTTAGGCTGCGTCTACACTGGTAAATTAAGTTGACTTAAGCTTGGCTTAAGTTGACTTAATTTGCCCTGCGTCTACACTGCAGTTTACTTAAGTCGACTTAAGCAGCTTGCTTAAGTCGACTTAAGGAAAATAAAGTCGACTTAATGAAAATTAAGTCAACTTTATTAAACCAACTTTCTACTCGACCTAAGGCTTAATTCAACTTTTTAAAGTCGAATTAAGCCAGTATAGCCCTGGGGTAGCCGTAAATCGACTTAGGGCTACCCCAGGACTACACCAATGCCCCCCCTGCCAGGTGGGGCACAGGGGGAGCCTAGCACGCCCCCCAAAGGGCAGGGCATGTGGGCAGGGTGTGACACTGTCTGGATTTAGGGAAGCATTTATGATATTATTTTCTATGGATATCTCATAAATGCTATAATCCATAGGAACTATGTCATGTTTGGTATCAATAGAAAGGTAGTAATTTGCTGGGAATGATTATATAGTTTATGTCTAGGAATTCTAGTTCGATTAGAAGTTAGGAATGTGATGTTATATCCATACTTTAACTTGTGTCATTCTGGATGAATGCCTTAGATGGGAGGCTGTGAACAACCATTGTGTCCTTAATGTTAAGGAATCTGCCAGGTGATATAGTCCCAGGGAGTAAACTGATGAGCCATTAAGGACACAATGGTTGTATTCTTTATGTCCTTAATGGCTCATCAGGATACTCCCTAGGACCATTCTACCTGGAAAATTCCTAAATATTAAGGAGACAATGGTTGTTCACACCCTCCCGTCTAAGGCATTCATCCAGAATGACACAAGTTAAAGTATGGATATAACATCAAATTCCTAACTTCTAATTGAAATAGAATTCCTAGACATAAACTATATAATCATTCCCAGCAAATACTACCTTTCTATTGATACCAAACATGACATAGTTCCTATGGATTATAGCATTTATGAGATATCCATAGAAAATAATATCATAAATGCTTCCCTAAATCCAGACAGCATCAGACACAGGGCTCTGCCCTGCCAGGGTACCTGTTCCCCTTTGCCCCATTGCACACAGTGGGTGCCCCTCCCGCCACCGTGGACCTGCCCAAGGTCCCCCTAGCCCCACAAAGTCGACCTAGAGCATCCAGTGTGGATGCTCTAGGTCGACTTTGTAAGTTCCCCTTTAAGTCCACTTTAATTTTAAGTTTAGACACACTAAGTCGACTTAAAAGTACAAGTGTAGACATAGCCTTAGAGACTGGAGACTTTTCTGCCCTCATTTCTCCCCCAAATTTGTCTTTTTTCTCATATAAAATCCTCCTTTC
Source organism: Pelusios castaneus (assembly GCA_007922175.1). Taxonomy (NCBI): domain Eukaryota; kingdom Metazoa; phylum Chordata; order Testudines; family Pelomedusidae; genus Pelusios; species Pelusios castaneus. The sequence goes on from ML685784.1 coordinate 21,511,791, forward strand.
TCCCATATATACATTTTGAAACACTAACCTCTGGGTGGTAACAGATTCTTATGGTAGCTTAGCTCCCCAACTGAGCTGAGGCTATGAACAATTTCTTATCTGGCATAGGGACATAGCTGAGTAAAGTCCTCTGTCTCGCTGAATCGGAGAGATGGCCTTCGTTATTCACGATTGTAATCTGTTTGGGGCTTTATTTATTTGCTTTCCTCTGAGTCCTGCCCAGTTAGCAAAAAGGTACTTGGCTCTGTGGTAGTACAGAATCTTCCATCTTAGAATATGACTACTCTACAGCTGTGAGATGTGATTTCCTGTATGGGTAGACACTCACACTAGTCCTGCTTAAATTAGCATGCTAAAAACAGAGGAATGGATGCTTAGAGCCTTCCAAATCCATGGTATCTCCTTTATATCTGTGGCCCATTTCTTGGGGCTCACCATCGGGTGGTCACAGCTGTTAGGCAGGAGGGCGGGGCTCATCAATTGTTCACGGGAGTGGCAGCTGGGAGCGCTCATCAAGTGTTATATGGGAGAGCAGGGCTCACCAGATGTTTTGGGTAGCAGGGACTCATTAGCCCATGGAGGACTGCTGGATCCGAATCAGCTGATGAGCAGATGTGGGTAAATCTAAAAGAGTGAGTGGATTGCAGTCAGGTGAAAGCTTATTCCTGTGGATGAAGATAGGATGTGGATCCACATTTCTCTATTTATGTAGGGTTCTATGGATGCTCTGGCACAGATGGGGGCTTGAGCTAACTGCCTGAGTGAGGACCCAGGAAATTGGGTGAGCTTAGACTGAGACAACTAGCCTGAGTAGCTGCCTATATCACAACAGCCACATTGCTTTTTTTTAGAATGTAGCTCCAGCAGAGCAAGTCCGAGTGTCTCTATTCGCATTGTGAACCACACCTCCCAGCCACTAAATATAGACCTCCGCTAAGATGTTCAGATGATGAGCCTTGCTCACATATTCAGAGTCAAACTAATCTCCACGTATGTGATTGGGCAGGAGATTCTCCTAAGTCAAATTGGTAGGGATTTTGTGTGTGTGACCCCACTTTCCCTCATGGTTACTTAGAATCAGCAAGAATTGGGCATTGGATGCTGTCAAAAGTAAAGGAGATTCTGGGTGGTGATGTTGAATATGTGGGAATGCTCTATCTACTCCTCTCCTGCAGTCTTTTTACTTATAAAGAAACATCATTTTGGTGGTTCCTCGACCTGGCTGGTCTCTATACCTGCACCCTTCTGTGCCTTAGGAGCCTCTGGGAATAAATCTGAGCTAATCTATGCAGTGAATCTATCCCAAAAGTACCCATCATAAGCCACACACAATGATATACTCTTAGAGTTAGCACATTTTTAGTTAACCATTTTAAAAAAAAAACCATTATCACAGATTGAGATTAAAGTCAGTTTAAATCAGCAATAAATCAATTAATACGTGCAATTTACAGTAGAAAATAAAACTTCACCAACTTACATTTATACTGGCACCAATTCCCTCACGACAAACATGCATTTTGAAATTCAGGGTTCTAGACACTTGCTTGCATGGGGCGCTTGAAGATCTTGAAGGACAGTTCTCTGTTGGTGTGGCCCGACCTACTCAACAAGGAAAAGAGCAAGTCTAATCAGGGATCATTCCAAGTTTCACAAGCTTTGTGAAGATGGGACTTGTTATAACCAGAGGCCAGTGATGCTGGATCCTGCTTAGATAGTAAGATCATGTCTTCTCTTCTCAGGTTCAAAGAAACCCCATACTCCTTTGCCCCTGAAAGCACTTTCCCAAACAAGAAAACTGCTTATTACTTGCACAGCTATCACTGCATGCCAAGCTCTGTCAGTTTTGGCCATAGCAACAGTCTTGGCCCTGGCTTCGATGAAGTCCAGCAATAGCCTCCTGGGCTCCTTGTTTGACCGAAGACCAAGTAGTTTCTCACCAGCATCTTCTGGCTTTCCAGTAGCAGCTTAGAAGTAGCTCCCAGCTTGGAAAGAGCTTCAAAAACAGTCTTTTATTCCCTGACCAGGGGAGCCATGCTGGTCTCAGCTCCTGAGTCAGAACTGGAGATTGCAGCAGCAGGCTGGTGTCCCATTTGGATGGAGCGCAGACAAAATTTTGTCACTCAGCCTCTGCTCTTTTTTAAGCCCTCACAAAATAGAGCACACTGCATAATGTTTGTGTCTCCAAAATGAAGCTCCCTACATCTCTGGAAGCAGAAACAACTCTCAGAGGAGTAGCCGTGTTAGTCTGTGTACAGCAAAAACAACGGGAGTCCTGTGGCACCTTAAGGACTAACAAATTTCTTCAGGCATAGGCTTTTGTGGGTTCAAAACCAGCTGATGAAGTGGCTTGGAGCCCACAAAAGCTTATGCCAGAAGAAATTTGTTGGTCTTCAAGGTGCCACAGGACACTGTTTTTTTTTTTTTTCCCAAAAACAACTCTCTTTCTCAAGGCTTCATGGGAGCGTCCAATGATATGCACTCAGTCACAGACAAGATGATTTAATGTCCTCTTCCAAATGTGATCACTGTATAACTATGAAATTACATTTGTCTTCCTCCTGGGGCACCCAAGCATGGAAGATTCCATGGACTCCCCTCCTTAGTGGGTCACCTTAAGCCTAAGGATGTTGCATTCTCTGATCACCTTTTTTTCAAGAACAACTAAGGGGCTGCATAGAAACAAACAGAGTCCTGTGGCACTTTTAAAGACTAACAGATTAATTTATCGCACGAGTTTTTGTGGGAGAAAATCCCACTTTGTCAGATGCTTTGAAGATGGGAAACTTACAGAATGGGAGGAAATTAAATGCAGGGAAGTGTTTGACACAGGATCAGGTCAGGCGGTAACAGCAAATCAAAACAAATATTAGGATTCAAACACTGCGGAACAGCACATAAAGGAGGGTGAAGTCAAATCACCTGTTGTAACGAGAAAAAAATCCATAGTCCCTGTTTTACCCCAGGGCAACTGAGTCAAATTTGCATATAAATTCGACTTCCACAGTTTCTCTTCGAAGCTGTGATTTGTTATCCATCTCTTTCAGCACAGCTATTAGCAAGTCGTCAATGGAATGAGCAGGGAGATTGAAATGTTCTCCTATTGGTTTTTGAGTGTTGCAATTTCTGATGTCAGATTTGTGTCCATTTATTCTTTGGCGTAGAGACTGTCCTGTTTGTCCAATATATAAGGTAGGGGGGCATTTCCAGCACATAATGGAATAAATTCCATTGGTGGATGAGCAGGTGAATGAGCCCTTGATGGAGAAGGTGGCTTGATTTGGTCCTGTGATGCTGTCTTTAGTGTAGCTATGAGGACAAAGTTGGCAGCGTGGTCTGTTGCAGGCATATGATCCTGCTTTAATGTTTCTGTTGTTTGATCTGTGGTTGCTGGTGAGTATCCGTTTAAGGTTGGGGAGCTGTCTGTAAGCAAGGAGAGGTCTGTCTCCCAAGGCTTGAGAGAGTGAGGGATCATCTTGAAGAATAGGCTGTAGATCTTTGATGATGTGCTAGAGAGGTCTTACTTGGGTGTTGTAGGTAGTGACCAATGGCGTTCTGTTGTTTTTTTTCCTTGGGCTTCTCCTGTAGTAGTTGACTTCTGGGACCCATCTGGCTCTGTCAATCTGTTTCTTTACTTCTGCAGGTGGGTACCGTAGTTTTAAGAATGCTTGATAGAGATCAGGAAGGTGTCTGTCTCTGTCTGAAGGATCGGAGCAAATGCGGTTATATCTTACGGCTTGACTGTAGACAATGGATCGTGTGGTGTGTCTTGGATAAAAGCTTGAGGGATGTAGGTAACTATAGCAATCAGTAGGTTTTTGGTATAGGGTGGTCTTTATGTGCCCATCACTAATTTGCACTGTAGTGATTAAAAAGGAGGCTGACAAAGGAGGCACTGTCATTATCATGAATAAATCGTATTATGATCAGGAAGCTTATAAACAACTGTCCAACACGACGGTTTATAAACCACTCCTTTCTGACCCCACTGAGGAATACCAAAAGGAATTGCACCACATACTCAAGCTCCCTGCAGCCATCTCTGTTCTCCCAAACACTGTCCCCGTGGTCACTCACATGTTTGAGCAGTGCCAGCCATGTGCAGGCTGTCCCTGCCTACAGTTGGTTGTCCTAGCATGTCAAACAAACTTCTTATCCAACTCTCCACAGGCTGTTCAAATTGCAGGCATTTGTGTAGGCAGATATTTTGGCCTCTTTCTCCTCTTTGGAACCTCATAGTAAGATGTCCTACACCTGCATCCCCTCTTCCCGAACAGCTGGAGCAAAATATGCTAAAAAAGAGAACTTCTGATTGTTTGGAGAAACAAGAGCTTAATGCCTGAGCAATTAGCACAGATGGTCTAGTCATCCCTTGGTGACAATAGAGAGATTTTTGTGATGTGCCCTAAAGAAACAGACTTCACAGAAACTTGTCTGCAACCATTAAAAACAAAATGCACTATTTCCTCCTGCTTAATAGATAACACCAGCAAATCTTATCATGAGGAGCCACTGCACAGAACCCAGGATTGCAGCTGCCTGTTAAGCAAAAAGGAGATTCCTTAAGCATTGGGAGCTTGGAGTCAAATCCTGCAAAATAAGACAGAGCATGGTGTAGTAAGCATCCTGTGTTTTTGGGGCTGGAAAGAGCACAATAGTGTGAACAAGATTAGGTCAGTATACCAAGCAGCATGAGTTTATCTGTAGATTGAGTCCCAAGAAACTTTGGGAAAATAAAGAGCGTACAAATTTGAGTATTTTTTTCAGTATCTTTCCAGGAATTAAAGTTAGGCTTTATTGACCTACAGTTCTCTGGGTTCTCTTTGCTCTCCTTTCTTGTAAGATAGTTAGTCTTTTTGCCCTTCTTGAGTCCTCTCAGACCACAACCCTCTTCCATGAGCTGATGACACAGCTGTATTGATCTCTTGCTATTCTTCCTATTTTTTCTTTGCATAGGGATAGTTTGCTATTGTGCCTTTAATATAGTCTCTGAGAAATGAAGGTATCCAGCAATTACGGCATGTGTATATGTGTAGTTTGATGTCTTCCAAAAGCTTCCCAACATAACTAATTGTCATAACACCAGTATTATGTGGGTTATTGTTAGCATTCCTATGTATATCTGGGAAACTTGAGGCACTGAAATGTTAGGACTTGCTGAAAGTAATGTGGTAAATCTATTGCAGAGCCAGAAAAGAACACAGGAGCTAAGAATTAGAATTTGAGGCCCAGGATTAGATTCAGGGTTTGGTTTGTATGGGTCTTTTATGGGGCTTGCCATGCCTACTTATCTCTCTGGAAATATTATTTACAAAGAATGGATGTGGATATGCCTCGTACAGATGAAGACTAATCAGTAGGTGTAAAAAATGTTTTTGTCTTCTCACTGTTCACAAGGTAACTGATACACTGTTGACTGGATTATGGGATAAATTTGGAATTTTAGATACTTGAAGTAATGGTTTACCTGATTATTACAGAAGATGGGTTCTCATCCAGATCCAACCCCAGATAAAATTACAAAGAAGGACTCCCCCCACACTCCCTTTCAAGGAACAATTGGATTTACAAAGGATTCTTAAAAACATTTATTACCAAAAACATAATCATAAAACAATAAAAGGATTAATTGATAAAATGCAGTAAAATATGTTTAGCAAAGTCTTATACAGATCTTATACAATTACTAACAAATTAAAACTAAACCTATGACCTATATTTTATAAAGTAATTAATAAGTAACTTATACTTACACTCCCTTATGACAAAGATGCTGAGATGAGGGGTGTAGGCTTTACTAACTTTAAGCAAACTTATTTAACTTTACTAAACTAAAATAAAAAAGAAAGCAAAAGATAAAGTTGTGGGTTTTGGGATGACGCTGAGCTCTGGTAAGATGACTTCAGAGTGAAAGAAATGGAAACTTCAAAGCTTACCAGATTTTGGCATTTTATATACCCTTTTCTCCTTACATAACTGACTTTACACCTTTATACCCCTCTAAAAATAAACAAAATAATTTCATACTTCCTCACCCAAATATAGGCCCTTACCCCAGAAATTGTTGGGGTACTTTTAGATTATTGGTTAAGGGGTTTATGCGTACAATTGATGTATTCTCCCCATCAACTTATTCCATGTCACCTTTCCCCTAGTTTTGTTTACCCATTTTGTGAGTTTTGTGGTGTTCCATCAAAATGTCAAATGTCTTATCTTAAGATTGTTTATCACTTTGAAGGTTGGCAGCTATCTTACATCTAGATTATATGAAGAGCTAATATTGTCTGGTCGCCGGAAAATAAGACCTACTTTTTGATAAATTTAACTTTACATCCACCTTCATATTGCAAAGCTGTTACATACAGACTCACCCTGGACATTTATAAAAAATTTACAATAAGGCCTGTAGGTCCCTTGCATTGCAGCTGCTACTATAAAAATTATGCTAACTTATCTACGTATACTAAATATACCTCTATAAGAATACTTATAAAACTAAAATTTCTTAAACTTATAATGAGAGATAAACATATATAAGATAGGTTATATGCACATAAGCTACGTCTAAAGAAATGAACAAAGACTACAACATGACCAATGTAGCTCACGTGGATTTCATAGCAGGAAAGCAGTTTGTTTCATGGAATCTGTTGAATCATGAGTTTCCTTTCCAAAGTCATACACATCCAGCCAATGGATTCATTAAGTTTATTTTATGTGGTAGTGAAAAACATTGCAGGAATTACTGAGTGAAGTTCTATAGCTGGTGTTACAAGAGAATTCAAATGAGAAGATCATAGTGGTCTCCTCTGATCTCCACAGGCCAGACGCTCGGCTGGTGTAAATCAACATTAGTGATTTACACCAGCTGAGCATCTGGCCCTCCAACTACACTAGTGAGTGGAGTTTAGTTAGAGAATTTGTCTACTTCCCTCATTCCACTTCCATATTTTGAAGCTCACAGATGGAATATGATTTTTTTTTGTGCACAATTTCTCTGAATCAAAAATAACAACCCTTAAATTGACACTGAGGAGGTGGAAAGGTACAACATTAGAAAGCAAATGAATAGTCTGTTAGAGACTGGAAAATGGTACAGAGAAATATGACCTGACATGCAGAATAACCGCAACTGGCACATGATTTATTGATTATGCCCTGTCACATGAGTGGTCCTCAGCTCGTGGAAATGTACAGAGCAAACTAAAATTTTATCTCTCTGGAATTTGGCATTATGAAATCACACCCACTTTATCTTTAAAATTATTACTCTATCTATGCAAAGAAATGTTTGGCTTTGCCCTTGCAGACAGGCATAGTACAAAATGTATGATTTTAACTGGCAACTCAAAAGCTGTGAATTACACTAGTGATTCACAATGACAACTTAGAGAGCAAGGAAAATGCTGGATGGATTGCAGACAAGTGCCAAATCTGTGCATGTTTGTGCATGTATAGTAAGATATTGCGACAGACAGACAGACGGATAGATAGATAGATAGATTCATTTATCTAATGTAAATGTATATGAATTCTGCTTGCATAAAATGCTCAGTCACTCTTTTGTAAATCAGCATTTTTCATGGAGTGTCCAGTCAGGTGTACCATTCATAATCCTCATGTTGCACAAGGAAAGTCATCTTCAAGGTATATATCTAAGGAAACTAGTTCAAAATAAACTATTAATCTGAAGACTGATCCAGAACTCCTTGAAGGCAATGGAAATCTGACTTCACAGTCTTTAATTAGAGAGAGAAACCTGCAGCAATGCTGAAAGAAACCATCACTTACAAGGTGCTAATAGACTTCAAACTTGGAATGAGATACAGAAGTAAAAAAGACCAATGGTGTTCTGGCCTGCACACACACAGGTAACATGGCACTGGATGGTAGGGCAACTATTCCTCTTCTATATGTCTCGACTGGCTCAAACAAACTGGGAATTTAGATCTAAGATAGTAAAAAATCTCCCATTGACTTTGGTGGCCTTTTTATCAGGCCCTTATGAGCATTCTTTTCTAGACAAGTTGGCATCATAAATATATTGGAGGAAGTTCAGAGAATAATAAAATTGATTGGAAGGCTGGAGGGGTTGATTTAAAAAGAAAACTTGAGTTAAATATGAATATCTTCGCGGAGGGAGGGCAAGATAAGAAATTTCCTACAAATATTTGAATGGTGTAAGTTCCAAGCAGGGAAAGGAATAAGTTAACATAATAGCAGAGGTACAATTAGAAGTTGTCGGGGTGCTAAAGTCTTAGTTGTCCAAACTAGGCCCCAGGGTCAAAGGCCTAAAGATGGGAAAAACCACAACTGTTAATTTGGCAACAAAATCTGACATGTATGAAAGCTCTTAAACAGGATGCAGCCAGCCGACTGCAAGAAAAGGGGAAGGTTGAAAGGTCCCTAACACTCTGGTTAGCTGACCGCAGGAAAAGGGGAAGGTTAAAAGGTCCCTAACACTGCGGGCAAGGCAGCTAACCGCATGAATCAGCAAAAAAACATGCCACTGTGGTTTTGAGCAATAAAAGGAGGTCTTATGGGGGGGGAGGCAAGATGGAGTTTGTTCCAATTAGCACTGGAACAGGCCCAAGGGACTGATCACTCCAGAGGCACTCCCCGCCGGTTCTCTGTAGGACGCGGGCAACAGGACCAGACGGAAAGCACCAAGGCCTGGCCAGCTGAGGGAAGGTTCGGATTAGCAACCCGACACCAATTTTAACAAAGGAAAGGTAACTAAAGTAGAGGCTCGGAGTAGCGCCCGACCCTCAAGCAAAGCAAGAAAAGAGTTTAAGGTTCTGCCCGGCTTTATGCTGAGACTTTCAGGTAATGAACAACAGCAGCACCAATCTTGGGTTCGGAGCTGAAGTAGGAATTGGGGTAGGTATAGGATTTACTTTGGGTATAGTTTTGTTAGTACTTTTGCTTGTTTGTTTTGTGTTTGTAAGTGATAAAGAGGATAAAAGCAGAGTTGTGTGGGAAATTGTGTGCGAGGAATCAATAACCAGTGACCAGGTCTGAGACTTAGCCTGTGTATAGCCGCCCCAAGGCCCGCAAGGGTTTTGAAAGCAAAGGTGCACAGGTGAACCTCGTGACCCACGGGATCCCCTTCTTGTATGACTGTATAAATGGGCTCCCCTGTGCTAGGCATTTGTCACTGCTATAACTTTGCTGCAGGGGAGGGGAAGTGTGAATGGGGGATAGCCATTGACCAGGTCTGGGACTTATCCAGCTTCCTTAGCATCCACATCTAAAGAAGTGGGTATTGTTTGGGCACCCTTCCCCCATTAGGGGATAAAGCCTGACAGAAGTGATGGGGTGAAATTAAGAAGTAATTTGAATATTGGTGGAGGAGGGACTTTGTGAGAGTACTAACCCACAGATTAATCTCCCAAAGATTTTATTCGGGTTCCAATACATCAACCATTACAATGGTATCTGAGCACCTAAGAAAATAACCAAAGTCCAGTTGTTTCGCATATGAAAAATTAGACTAGACATGCAAAGTGGGAAACAATCTTATATTGACAAAGATGAGGGACCCAAAAGCTGAAAAAGTGCATTCCAATCTCTAGAATGCATGGTTCTCCCTGGCCTTTTAAAGACCAAAGATTTTTTTTTAATAAAAATATATTAAAAATTTTTAAAAAATCATTTTTCCTCAGGTAAAATCCCACTTAAATAGCTATTAAGAAACTGAATTCCTTATTTGTACCACATGAACGGTAAAATAAATTACATCTAAATAGTTCATAGACCAGTTAGCCATTATATCTGAGAGCCAACCTGCCCTATGTCAGAGATGCCAGCCTGATCTAAAGCCCACTGAAATCAATGTCATCTTTCAATGGTCACTGTTACCTCATGTTGTATTTTCAACAAATTTTGTGGAAAAAGTGATTTTCAATTAACACGTCCTCACTCCCCTATTTTCCTCACGAAAGAAGCAATGCAATTGATCACAGTTTTTCGAGAACTGAAAAATTTCACGGAAAGTTCAAATAGTTGATATTTGTTTGAAAAAACAAACAAACAGCAGCATCAGTGAATTCTTCTGAAAATCTCTCATTAATATTTTTACATGCATAATATCTGAATGCATTCATCCAGTCATGTTTCTCTCACTCTTCTCAGCCTGTTCTAATGTATTGATCAGTATGGATTCTAAGTGTAAACCACTGAGGAGAGTGTGTGTTATAGGTCCCCCACTGTTTCTACCCACAGATGATAGGAGCTGTTACAAGGACTGCCCAGAAACATTTTGGTTTCACAAAAGATTTGAAATTTCAAAAATTGATGTTATTCCAGATGTATTTATTTATTTATATATCAGTGGAAAAGTGTGTTAGAGCATTCTCCAGGGGGGAGGAGTTTATGCCCCTACTCTAAATCACAGACTGCTGGAATTTGAATCTGGCTTCTCTACACCATATTCTAACCACTGAGCTGAAGACCTCTGATAAACTTTTTGAATAAGAACTGTCATCTCCAGGAAAAGTACAGGAAAACAACGTTCTGGAACGAAGAAGAGCCATTAATGCAATGTAACCAAGAAATTGTGACAGTTTCTCATCACGTGAGCAGGAAGCTGTCGGTGAAGACAAGGCTCAGCAATGGTTCATCAGTTTTACTGAATACTTAATCAATGGATCAGGGGAATGAAGATCATCCTTGTTTCAGTGTTACTTGTTTCATTTGTACTTTGCACCATGAACTAAAAGATTAACTGTTAAGGGGGGTGGGTGGTCCAGCCAGGACTATGAAATTCTACAGTATGGCTAACCTTTTTTTTAATATGGAGAAGTGATCTATGGAAATGCTTGGTCCCAGTCAGCAGCACCGCTGCTTGAGTGCTGCAAAACATTGCCTCAGTTCAAGAAGAAGCAGTGCATGTTGGGATTTCTAGTCACAGCAGGCTCTCATTTCTGTACTGCTCTGTTTTCTGGAAATTAAATATGACCTTGAAGCTTTGGGGAAAAGGTAATTTGGCACAAAGTTTCAGCTTTCTTGGTCTACTTCCACTGCATTTTGGGTTAGCTTCCTCCCCTGAAAAGCTATCTGCTAAATTTGGTATTTCTCTGTGAATAAGAGCAGGTATTCCCAAGTACTCTGACCATCATTATGCACTCGGGATAGAACAAGGTAGGGAAAAGAGGTCCCTGCAATGGAAGAACATAGCTATCACAAAGCTATGATAAATCAAAATGCTACCGGTTCTACATTCACTAGAAACTTTAGGCTCAGAATTCAAACAGACATAAAGCCTTTCAGTGTGGGTAAAACTCAAATCATTCAGGACCCACCACATGTCAGACTCTAAAACAAAATAAATGCTGGGAGGCCCTAAAACCTTTGGGATCCCACAGTCATACTCCTAGTCCAGTTCTTGGATTCCTTGAATTTCTTCTTTAGATCTCCTCCTTTCTCAAATAAACTCAATGGCTATGTCTACACTTACTAAAATTAGTTCGAATTACTTAGTTCGAACTAACTCATTTGAACTAATTTTAGTTAGTTCGAATTAGCTTAATTCGAACTAGAAAAAATTAGTTCGAACTAAGCAAATGCCATTCATGGCACTTGCTAAATTCGAATTAGCAATCTCCATTGATTTCAATGGGCCAGTTAGTTTGAACTAAGAAATTAGTTTGAATTAACATGGCCACATTGGTAAATTCGAACTAGTTAGTTCGAATTAACCCTTACTTCGAATACCCTATTCAAAGTTATTAGTTTGAATTAAGGAAGCCCTTAATTTGAACTAATTAAAGTCTAGTGTAGCCATGGCTTTAGTTAGTTCGAATTAAGCTACTTTATTATGGCAAGCTATGACCCTTAAGTGGCCTTGACCGGTTCAATTCTGGGCTACTCCTAAGCAAACAGTGCCTGGTGTGTCTGGTGGTTTGCCATGGAAAAATCGGGAGGAGTCAAACATTTTCTACTGATTCCACTGGCTGCAGGGTGTCTGTATTGTGTAGAACTCAAGAACCTACAAATTCCAGTAGCACATAGAGTCCCCGACAGAGATTGAAACCACATTGTATTTTAGGCACCACATAGATAAATAGCAAGTGACTTTCACTGGCTGAAAGAATCTACAATCTAAACAAGAAAAAAAATTACTAAAATCCTGCCAAAAACTCCAATACACATACACAATTCTCTCCCTGGAAAGAGGAAAGGAGAGAACAAACTGAATATCAGGGATAGTACAGGTATATTCAATCCTGCCTCAACACAGGAGGATGGAATAGATGACACTATATTTCTATGATTGTGTATGTTAGTCACATTCTTAATGCACAGCTGGAAGGGGCTCACATGCACTGATGGTAAGGGTCGTATAAGAACTGACACAGATTAGAATAACTATTATCTCTGTTTCACAGTTGGGGAGCTGAGTCCCAGTGACTTGCCTAAGATCAGAGTTTAGGACTGAACTCAAACTGCTACAAAGTTTGTGTAGGCCAAACCTCTAGCTTGGAAGATTTAACTATTTCAGTTAGGAATGTTGTTTTTTTACTGAAATAGTTAAATTGTGTCCACTGGTGTATGGATTTAGAACTTAGTAAAGACACGAAGGGCTATAATATAGAAAGGTTTACAATACTGAATATTTTGGGAGGAAGTCAGAGTACACAAATAACTGGATGTTGGGTTTTTGCAATAGTGAGAAGAGACCTGTCTGATAAGCGTATGATAAGGCTTGATTTTCAGTTAGCTAAAACAAGCCTCAGGATATAACTTCAAGTCATGACCAGAGATAAACAGGTGGCCACAAACAAACAGATACAGCCCATCATTGCTGAGATCATTTTGAAATAGGAAAGCTTGGAGGGTGGGGGTGGGGGAGGTCTTTGGCAATACAACGAGAAGACAGTTAAAGTGAATTCACACACACAATTTATTTAGAAATTAATTCACACTAATTGCTTAGTTCAGTGATCAGAAATATATTTATAGTTACCTGCAATGAAAAGGATCAAATGCTGTCATAAAGCTGTATGGCATATATAACTTAAGGGTATAAAAGATCTGAATGTTTTCCTGTATCTTTGGGTATATTGGGTTTCAGAACAATGTTGACTGGGTCAGAGTCTTCTGACATGCTCTACTGACCGATTCCTTCTATCTTTATTTCCATGAAACTTTATTGTAGGTATTATGCCTCTTGATTTAAAAGCAGTTACTCTGTTTGTATCTCTCTGTTGTCTAGTCATTTTAATGGGTGGACTTTGGGGGAAATTAAATGAAGTATTTATCAATAGCTTTTGTGAATCTGACAGTCCCACAATCAACAAGAAATGTTATGTAGTCAACTGGGGAGAATCTGTGATAATGAATAAACATTAAAAATGTGATCATTTTGGAGTTTTATTATTTGACAGATTTACAATTGGCACAACCCCTGGTGTGCACAATAGTTATATGGATATAAAAGGGCCTTATACCACTATAGATTATTCACATACATTTATGGGAGTAAGCTATATTAATATAAGGCCCTTTTATATTGACATAACTGCATTCACAGTAGGGAGCTGTATCTATTTAACTAAATTGGATTAAAACTGATCTAGTTAAAAAGGCAGAGAAAATGTGTAGAGATACCTGTAAGCCAGGGCCATAGGCATGGGATCATCCATCCTCTAACTTCAGAGGAGTTGCTCCTTATTTACACCAGCGCAAGTGTGAAGAAAATCAGACCCCAAGTCCGCATACATTCCAAATGAACCTGGTAGGATGCATTCAAAATTCATGCAAATACTTAATTTCAATTAAAAGTCAGGTCATGTTTTTAATTGCAGGAAACTGCAGATTTCAAAAGACCGTGAGACCCAGTGGTTGGAGGATTTTTTTTTTCTTTCTTAAATAGGTTCTTACATGTTACAATTCCAGGTATTTTAAAACAGAACATTATGAAAGTGTATATTTTCCTTCTGTAGACCTTCTCCAAAACAATGCATAATAAACTAAAAACTATCACAAAATACCCTTTCAGACAAGGTTTCTGCTAAGAAAAATAAAACTATATAGCCATACATTTTATTTGATTAGTCAAAGAACAGTAAATGCCAACTGGTACATGACATGTTAGTTGAACCATAGATTTCAATTGCTTCTCCAGTTCAACGTTTCATTCAAAAGATTCATCTCAGTTGCACAGCTAAGCTTTGAAGCAGTTGCAGGTCACTTGTTCTCCTATAGCCTCCTTCTCGCTTTTAATCATTGTTGGTTTGGCTATCCTAAATAGATGGACTTTTGTTTGGGAAGAAAAGGCTAACAGATATAGCAGCCTAGAGAAAACCCTTTCCCTCTTTTCTAATAGAATGGTTTGGTCTGAGACTGTTCTTACAGGAGTGCGATGTATGAAACTCTGAAGTTCATGAGGCTTGCATGGGCAGCAATAGGTTTCTTGCTTGTTAATTATTGGCCAAGATTTTGAAAAGTGAAATTTTGTACAAAGGTAGTGAAAATCAATGTAAAACAAACATTGTTTCACCGTAAACAATAATCTATCCAACTAAAATGACAACTCATAAAACTTGTGAAAATTAATCTTCAAATTAAAAGTGTGGTAATCATCTTCCAATTCTAAAAAAATAACACCCTAAACACAGGTGGCCAAAGGGCAAAATTGAGATGACATGTATTTTTTTTTTTCCGGTGGATTTGAAACCTTACTGCATATGATCCTTCTTTAGCTTGTTGTATGCAATACATTGCAAACCTCTCTAGTAAGACTGTAACCATAGTAAATGTAAGTAAATGTGATGTTTATGAACAATCAATTCAGCTGAAAAAAGTGGGTGTGCCATGGAAATGTTTGTCTCACTGAAGTGTGCTGTTACTGAAAAAATTGGGAACCGTATGGGTTAAACACCTAAAGTTGAAGACATCCAGAATCTATGTCCTATGCTGTTTGTATGCAAAATAAGGATTACTTCTCTCATAGTACATTTTCTCTTCCTACCTGATCAGGCTCTGATGTAGCTAGAACTGTATTACACTTTCTTCCTGAGAGAAAGTTTTGTCTGAGTCGTATTGTGTTGTGGTCTGTAACATACTCTGCCCAGGCTAATCAAATATTCTCTGAAGTTTGCAAACCTTTGAAGGGGCTCTGGATCATGTACATGCAGGGATCAATGTGCAACAGAATTTTAACAAAAATAGAGCTACAGTTCATGAGTTTGATGCATTTTGCTTAAGTTGCATGGCTTCTTTGGATGTCAAACTCAAAATGAAAACCGGGAGTTCAGAACAAACATAATGAGAAGCCTTGCGTGGTCTTTTATTAAGTAAGTTGCCAAATGTTGCTTTAGTTCACTGATAATGAAGCTGTGCATTTTTAAACTGATCAGGGATTTGAATTTCAGCTCATCTGGATCGGGACTCCCATAAGGTTTACTCTTCAGATATGGGGTTTTTAGATCAGCTCGGAATAGCAATACATTTGCGTGTATGCTTGAATCTGGATCCAAACTTTTCCAGTGTAGTCGTCTGTTTAGATGCTGGGATTTAGTTTTTCATTATACAGATAGGAGGTAGTAGCAAACTTCAGATACAATAAAAATCAGATTTTCAACTTCCCCATAGTTGAGCATATGGGTGGAAAGGTCCAAATGTATGCTCTGGGCCTACCTCAAGTTTCCTTGGCAATATGGTAGAATAATGTCATAAATGCAGGACTAATATCTCTTTAGGACTAAGAGGAGAATCTGGGTTCTGGGGGGAAAAAATAGAGGAGGGATGATTTTGTGGCTAAGGTACTAGATTAGAATTTAGAAGATTTGGTTCACTTTCTGTCTCTGCCCCAGAATCCTTGTTCAAATTTTGTTTCAGTCTCCATTTCCCATGTGCAATATTTCGGATGCTCCCTTTTTCCTGTCTATTTAGATTCCAAGCTTTTGAGAGCAGAGATTCTTTCTGACAATATGTATGTACTGTGCCTAGCACAATGGGGCCTAGATCTTAGCTGGGTAAGTGTGATAAAAATAATAAATAAAACATTTTTTTACACTGAAAATATCTCCAACAAGGAATAGGTATTGGAAAGATGCTAGGCAAATACATTTCTGATTTTGTCTACTATCCTAACCTAGCCTCATATTGGGTAACTTGAGGTAGTTCCATGGATTTCAATGGAATTTAATTTACACCAGATGTAAATCTGGCCTTCTATTCGTTCTCTTTGTCCATTTGCCATTGGCCCTAAGTTTCCCAAAGTATATACTGCACAGGTTTCATTTATGGTTACTAGAATGACCAAGTGACGGTCAAAGAGTATCAGTTCTGCAACTCTGATGTGAGACTTTGAAGATTCTTCTTCAAATGCAACAGCATTTAAAAAAAAGAAAAAGAGAAAAGATACAAATATTTTTTTAAAAATCTAATTCATACTGGAAAAAAGTATTAGGAAATTCATTTCAGAATGGATGAGAATGGAAAGTGATTCCCTTATAATAAATGTATTGTACACCTGGGAAGATATAAATTATAAAAAAATAAGGAATAAATCAAATCAATGAGACGCTGGAACAATTGCAGAAAATAAACTTTATTTCACTGAATTGGAATAATTAAAAGTAAGGTTGGGTTACTTTGAAGTCCATTCACTAAAAACAATCAACTAACTCCTGAGTTGCAACTATTTATCACAGGAGTTAGTGTGTTTGAAATCTAGGCCTGCCTGAAATTCAGCTGAGAAGTAAATGAGAGACATACACTACCACTAGGGTAGACTACACTGAAATGCAAGTCCTTCAATACTGTTATTTAATTATTGTTCATTGCTTCTACTGTGGTAAAGCTTGGAGGCCCCAAATAAGATTTGGGACTTCACCACACCGGGTGCTGAACATGTGTTTAATAAAGAATTGGTCCATGCTTCAAAGGGTTTACAGTGTAAACATATGCAGAGATAACAGAAAAAAAACAAAAACAACCAAACAAAACTAGTCAGCCCAGTCTGTTCAATTTATCAAACACAAGATTGATAGGTGATAACTTTATACCAGTGTTATGGTTTATACCTTCCTGGGCAGAAAATGCCAGGTAATAAAAATCTCATGGAGAAAATCAATATACGAAGAATAGCTAGAACCTAAAACTAGACAAAGTCAAAGTAGAAATAAGCTAGTGAAGGTGATTAACCATTAGAACAAACTGCTGTGGGAAAAGGATAAATTCTCCATCTCTTGAGACTTCAGCCTAACACACATTATTGGACTCAACTGCTATAAATGGGTAAAATTGTGTGGAGATTGCACTAGATTATTAAATTATCCTTCCTGCCATTAAAAGCTCTGAATTGATGAAGGTAACCTGGAAACTATTATAACTAGTGGTCATAGGTTCTGTAGCCTAGTTTTTAAGTTCTTTCTTTAACCAACCATGAAAACTTGAAATAAAACTCATTCAGGGCAGCTGTGTTTAATCTGCTTTGAAGTGGAAACCATGTAAAAGCCCTGGTTTTGCAAGCCATCATGAGTCTCTTCATTAAACCTTTGGGGAAGGTATTGAGTTTGCTCAAAATGTTATCTGTACCAAGTATCAACTTTGTCCGAAATGCCCGCCCAAAAAGCAGATGAGGTTTCACATGGTTTCAAAACAAAAGCTCCACATACACTGAAGTATTATTGCCTTGCTGACTGTTGATTACACATGTACTATTTGAAGAGCACTATATTCCATTGCAAAAACCGAGAGGACAAAATATCACAATCCCTTAGCGCTTCAGGATGTCCTGAACCCTCATCATCACAGCAGTAGAGCTATTACCCTTTACAATATCTCAGTAAATCCAAATCTGACACTTAGTCATTTTCATTTTCTTTTCCATACAAAGATTTTATTTATAGATTTCTTTAGTTGGTTGCATTCTTTGTGTTTTTAGAGGAGCTTCCGTAGGTGGCCTGAGAGGGGTTTATTCTGACTGTTTGTAAGTAATTTGTGTGTGTTTATACACACACGCACACCGTAGGCTGGAGGGGTGGGTGGATCTTGCATCTGTCATAGCTCTAGTCCCATGAGCAATCACTCTGGACACAGCCATAGAGTGCAATTTTATTCTGATCTGGAACCTAACTGCTAAGATTGTAGGGCCATAAAGCCGTCTCCATTTCACAGAAGCATTTGGTTTTGTCTCTGCTCCTTTCTCCAACTTATACCTGATGCACCAGCAATCCAGAGAGGTTTAAAACCACGACAGTGATGAGCACTAAATTGCTTCAGGGAAACCTGGGACAATGTAAGCAATGGATCTTTCTTTACATCGTTTTGTTGTATTGCATATTACAGCATTCCAGATAACTCGTGTTTGACCAAAGCATATCTTCCAGAAAGGTGCCCAGTCTTGATCTGAAGACATCAAGACATGGAAAATCCCACTCCTTTCAAGGAAGTTTATTCCAGTGTTAATCACCTTCTTTAATACAAATGTATCCCTTACTTCTTATCTGAGTTTGTCTCACTTCTAGCCACTGATTCTTGTTAGGCCTTTCTCCACAAGATTGAAGAGCCCTTTAGCATTCTGTATTTTCTCCCTGCTCACTGGAATCAGTTTCTTCTATCTTCTTTCTGATAACTAAACAAACTGAGATTTTTAAATCTGCCACTGTAAAGCATTTATCTCAACCAAAATCTGTTTTTGTGGCTCTTTTATGCACTCTTCCAATTTTTCAACATTCTTCTTAAAATGTGAATATCAGACGTGGAGACAGTATTCTAGAATCAGCCTCATGAATGCCATATATGGAGATGAAATCACCTCTCCACTCCAGTTCACTATATCTCTGTTTATATAAACCAAGTAACATACAAAGAGTTCAGATGCTTCTTCTGCAGCTTGTCAGAGCTATTCATCTACTGGAATCCTGTGCATTTATGCTGGAAATTCGTGAGAGGAGACATTATAATGAGATTTCTGCTGACAATACTAAGTGCAAAGGTTTTACAAATGTGGAGGAAAGTACTCTCAGCTGATCATTCAAGAGTCTTAAAGAAGAGCTGATTGATAAAATATTAAGTATTTCATATAGGAAATGTTGAAATATTTTCTTTTTTTTCTGCTTCAAAATTCCTCCATTAATTTTTGATTTGGTTTTCCAAGAAAGTAACAAAACTGGAAGAAGAAGAAAAAATCAGTTTTTCAAAAACTATCTTCAGTAAAAAAGGTTTGATTCAAAAAAACGCAAAAGGTTCTCAAAACTATTTAAAAAAAAATCTTTCAACATCCAGTTTTTCATTTATATCATGACTCATCAAGATATGCCGACTTGCTCCTATTAAACTCACGGTAGGGTTAAAGATGTACCGCAAACTATGTAAGTGACTGTAGCACACTCATCAAGGGAGGATGTTTGGCTCAGAATGGATGGAAACATTGGTAGGCCTTTAGAAATAGGGTAGGTCTGTGAGGCAATAAAGCTTAGAGCAGGGGCATAGCCATGTGTGGGCCAGGGCCCACCTTGCTGTGGAGATCAGGTCCACCCACTACAGCACCAGCAGTGGCACAAATTTCTCTGATGTGGCTGTTGCTGCAAGTGGAACAGAGGTGATGTCACTGGTCCATTAGCAGCTGTGGATGCTGTCCAGGCCCCGTATCTGTGGCTATAAGAGGAGCAGTGCCTGTTCCTATGCTCCACTCATGGCCACAGTCATCTCATGTGACCAGAAGCTGCCCAGCCCACCCTACAGAGTCAGGGGCCCAGGCAGAAAACCCCACCTGGCTACGCTCCTGGCTCAGAGACCACCCGAGAGTACCATCTGCTCAACCAAGTCGTCTAGCCTTTCCAGGTCTTGGCTGCATAGTTTTCAGGGCAGTGGTTCTCAATCTCTTTACCATTATAGGCCACATATGCAGCTCTTTGTGGGTTTTGCGGGCTGCATCCACACAATTTATATAAGTTCCAAAGGTGTAGCTGTGTTCGTCTAGTTTAGCAAAATGAACAAAGAGTCCTATGTCACTTTTAAAGACTAATACATTTACTTATCACATGAGCTCTCGTGTGTAAAATCCCACTTCATCAGACGCGTGAAATGGGAACGAGAGTATGGAAGGGAAAATAAAAATGCAGAGAAGGGTAAGTCAGAAGGTCAGCTCAGATTTTTTCAGCAAACCAAGCAAATTGTTTGATTCAATTTATATACTATCTGTATGGCCCTGAGTATGACACATAGGCTGCTGTCACATGTGTGTTGACTGGGCTGCAGGCTGAGAAGCTGTCAAGGAACCATCCTGCCATTGGCTAAAGCCAAACCCTATCTTGTTGAAGGTGTGGTGGGAATTATTTGATTGACAGCAATAACTTTTCTCTGATTTCTGCCCAGTCCCTAAAGAAGCAATACTACAAGCTGTGGATGGACCCCTATTGCTTCTTTCTCTTTTCCCTGCTCCCCAAAAGCTGCTTGCAGCCACTGTGTGGTGAGATCACGGGAAACTCCATTGCCTCAGGGTTAAACAGGGACAACAAATTGTTTTCTCATTACAAGAGATGATTTGACCTCACCTTCCTCTATATGTTGTTCTCAGAGTTTGAATCTTAACATCTGCTTTGATTTGCTGTTACAGCCTGACCTGATCCTATGTCTTACATGTCTCTGCATTTAATTTCCTCCCATTCTGTAAGTTCCCCATCTTCAAAGTGTCTGACGAAGTGGGATTTTCTCCCACAAAAGCTCATGCGATAAATTCGTTAGTCTTTAAAAGTGCCACAAGACGCCTTGTTTGTTTTGGGGAAAATAAAAGAAAACTAAGATGCTGTAATGTTGGGCATATTTTCCATGAGGAAACAGCTCCATAAATTCCTTAATATAGCTTTGGAATGAGCACTGATGGCCAGCATTTAATTTGTATCCATGATTTAATCTTAATCAAACAAACAGTACTGAAGATGGATTTCGTAATGCCACTGAAACCAATTTGATTATTGTGGAGTAATGCTGGGGAAAAGTAAGGATAGACTCATGATTGCTATGTTGAAGCAATTGCAGATGGTGTACTAAATTCTGATAAACCTGCTCCCAGGGAGCTGTATATTAAATAACCAATTTAGAACAAAAACAAGCTTGCAATGCCTACATCTTTCTTCAGGCTAAGAGGTGGCTGAAATACAGTATTTCTGAAAGAAATGACAGGGTGTGTTAGGTATGGAACATGTTTTCTTTGACTGTCCATACTCACAGCAGAGAATGAAGTAGAAACCTGCTGCAGGCTCACGGAGGGGAACACAGCCTTGTGCGTGAGAGTCAGTAAAGCCTAATGGTTATGCTATTGACTTGGGATGCAACACACCAGGATTCTATTGCATGATCTGTGACAAGTCAATTCACTTCTGTGTTCCCACTCTTTATTTACCCCACCCCATTTGGATCTTAAGCTCTTTGGGGGAAGAACTTTTACTTTAGGAATGTGCAGCATCTAGCACAATGGAAGGCAGTACTGTAATACAAATATATAATGATTCTTGGAACAGAGATAATCTTAGCTTGAACATTGGCTTTTCCCATGAAATTGGACAAGGTCACTTAATCTCTCTGCACCTCAATTTTCCACCTTTGCAAACTGGGAATAATAGTACTAAGGAGTACCAGAGGGTAACTAATGCTTATAGAGAGGTTTGCACATCAGCTGCTATACAGACATTATTAATAATAAATAAAATGTTACAAGACAGTTGGCCACTGTACTATCTGGGATTTTAACACGTTGATAGCGCAAGGGTTAATTACATTTGCTGGAGGATAGATAGACAGACAGACAGACAGACAGACTCACATACTATTTTTTAATAGTGTTTACTGGACGTAGAGTGGTAAGGATGAGTAAGAATCTGTGTGGCCATATCAGAACTTTCCTGGCCCCCTTTCTCCTTCTTGCTGCAGAATTTTTTAATGTAAAGGGCTTAGGGAAAAAAACTAACATTTGGTACATATATTCTCAATAAGTGCATCGTGTTCCATATCTGCCACTGTGAAGTGATAGCTTAGCTGGGTTGGCAGAGCTCTTGAGTGCAGACAAATGAAGCTGTCTCCAAAGACACCCACAGGGCCATGATCCTGCTGAGATCTGTATCAAGAACAACCAAGAAAGCCTGAGCTCTTTAAAGATAACCAGGATTACACAACTATCTGATACAAATGCTGCCACTAACTTGTGTTCCTGGTTTCTTAGTGCTTGAATCTGCCCCACCAACTTTTATTAAGTAGCAGTCCCATAGACTGCTTGGGAACTGTATTCTCTTATAGTTGTAGACAGACCCTTGCAAACTGTAGATACCAGCAGATTGCAAATTAATATTATTAATCAGAATATAAACCTTAGTTGTAAACTCTCCATGGCAAGGAACATTATTTTGCATGTATTTAATTATTGGCAAATTATATTGGAGTAAGGGACCATGATTTTCAAACCCGAGATGCTAATGTTAGATTCCGACATCCATATTTAGACATCTAAATAAGTGGTCTGATTTGCAACCCCAACCAACACAGCTAAGATCAATGGGAACTACAGGGTGCACAACAGTTTTGAAAATCTTGGCCAATACAAAGTAGAAATATAAGAATAAGTCAGTTTATTAAAAATTTCATCTTCACTTAACTGAAGCAGCATGGGAGAGAATGGACATTCTGCCTGGTTCCTCAGAAATTCCAATAACTGAAATTCACTTTTGAGATATCTAACTACAAACAGAGACTCTCACTGGCTGATCATCATGCCCTTAAATGGACCCAGAAGGCTGCAAGATACCCTAAAAATGTTAGGTATCTCACATTAATGAGTGAAGGTTGAGACAAATGACCATTTTCCAGAAAGAATTAATACACTCCAGGATGAGCTCTGAGCTCTGATTAGAGAAGAGAAGTTGAGAATTATGTAAATGATTTTGTTAGACCTCTTTCCAGTGCTAAGGGCCCACTAAATCTCTGTGAAATGTTTTGGAACAAAGCCCTGGTTTGGATATTTGTAAGAAAACCTGGGTAAGCTGCATCTAAAGGCTTACTTAGGTATCATGAAACTTTGAGTAAGTTCTGCCTCAAGCTCAAATGAATGCGTACCACTTTATTTTTGGATGGAGACAATGTGAAACTAGTCATCATTTTTGTATGGATTTAACAGAAAACCAGGCAAAAGTTGATATTTTCAACTTCAGAGTGCTTTGGGATTTTAGTTTTGTTCAGTGTTAATTTTCACTATCATAAAGTGAATTAAATCCTCTTAAAATCAACAAAGGTTTACTCAGGCTTTCAAATTAAAGCTGCCAAAACCTGTACCTGTCTTATAAAAATCTTCCTTTCAGAGTGCTACTTTAATTCCCTGCAGATGTTGATCAGATTCTCGTCTGTGTCAGTTCATTTAAACTACAGTGCTACTTTATTTACACACAACATTCCTACTTCTGCATCCCTTCTTGTGAGTGTCCAAGGACCCACCTCTAAAATTGTTCAGAGGAGAAGTTCATAGCAGCTTAGAAGACTGGATTCCTACTTTGTGCTACTGTTTATATGTAGAATCAGAGTCTTAATGCAGATTCACATATCCACAATGAATGTACCCATCTCCATGCACCATTCTCCACCCCATTTCCTGAAGTTTCCTCTATTCTGGTGTGCACAGCTTCTTAAAGTTCTGGAATAGGCTATTTTGAGAAGACCTTGTAAGCAGGAACACATTAATGGGTGTCAGGTGCAGCTATGAATTTAATGAATGGTTTATTGGAAATCACATTAATTAGCAACATTCATCTACAGATGAGCTCTGCAATGTCCTTATTTCAAGCCTGAGCAGATGGAGGATTTGCAACACACTTACAGTTTTCTAATTCACACAATGTCTCTTGCCTCAGATAAACAGACATTTTAGCTTAAGAAGACTCCGTTTGGCCTTCCTTTTTAAAAAAAAAAAAAAATTTCTCCATCTTCCTCACTCTTAGAGATATTGAGAGTAGGTACAGTGAACCAAGAACAACTGAAGAATAAAGCTCAGTTGATTAAAGGTTCTAGTAGTACAAGTGCCCTACCATGAGTCAGATGTTAGCCCCACCCTCTGACCCCTTAGGCCCAGCACCCTGACCGTTAGGTCTGCCCACCTGTCACCAGAGGACCCACCCCATTCAGTCACCTGACATCTGATCCCACACCTGAGTTATTACTTCTGCAGTCAGGATGGACATCTGACCAGAAATGGGATGTGTGATTCCTCTGAGAACACCTCCCACCTGCTCCCCACCAATAGGAGAAGGTTTCACTCTTGCAGGACCCCCCCCCCAACAATGGGATTGGACCAAAAAGGGTACATGGCAGGGCAGAACAAGCCGCCCCCAGAAGAGGGTTGCATGACCCCTCCATGAACTCCTCACACTGCCCTCCACCAATAGGAATGGGGTTTCACCCTGTTTAGCTCACCACAGTGCAGAAAGATGCACCAATCATAATGGGTATAGCATAGAGGGTCTGGGCTGGAACCCCTGTCCGATCTCTGGGCCTCAACAGCAGCGCCACTCCTGGAAGTCTCAGAGCCGTGCAGAAGACCCTGTCTCATTTCAGGAGTATGTGGTTCACAACTCATGGAAATGCTGAGAGGAGACCACGGACTCCTTCACCACCCCCATGAGGACTACAGAATTTATTTTGGCTCCTAAGGCCTTGGCTCCTCTTCACAGAAAATGCTACATCAGCGGCAGTTCTGAGAAGGAGGGAACAATTGAGGAGAGCCCTTTGGCTCAGCTTTTGTTCAATATGCTGAAACACGAAACCCGAGAGATCGTGAGACAGCTCGACAGGATCTGACAGCCTCCCACTGGCACTGGCAGACCAGGATAAAGGAGAAGACAAGGCGCAGGTAAAGGAACAATAAATGACAGCTGAGGATTGTGGAGGGGGGACATGGTGGGGTTAGGTACAAACCAAGCAGTGGGGAGGGCTTACAGCTATTTCTTTTCTGAAAATCTTTCTTGTCTTTCAGGAGCTCTTGAACAATGTTGTGTTAGATGATGAAGATGAATCCAGCCTGTCTTGCTTTTGTTCAGCACCAATACACATTAATGAAGAAGACGACACGTAGGATGATGCTTATGTGGTGTTTAAAAGGGGGCTTGGAATGGAACTGGTTGAGCCAATACCACTTGGCAAGCGTCAAAAAGTCATGCAGTCTATTGTGTGTGTTGCTGCTTACACTGTCCCTTAATCACTGTCTTAAGGAAAAGCTTTTTGAAGATGTGAAGGCTGTGTCATAGATGGTCCAGGACAGTGGCACCGTGACTGCATAACTTGGACTTCAGAAGATATAAACTGAAAGATCCAGGACCTGCGCATCGAGCTATGTTTTGAAAGCTTGTTAAATGATATTATTGCCATATATTGCCAAGTTATATTATGCAATGTCTGTGCGTAACTAGAGAACATTTAGACTAAGGCGTGACCTTGGTAAACGCAGTGCAATTTTATCAAGACCCTAGCAGCATTTTAAAGAAGAAGATCAAACTGGAGGATGCCTGTTTAGAAAGTTACATGGATCATCTGGTCCACACAAAACGTTACAGAACCCTACTTAGGAAACAGACTATGTGTAAGAAGTCCAAAAGGATTAAGTTAGAGAATAACGAGGGGCCATACATACGATATAAAAAATCTTGTTAGCTATAAATAAAAGTATCTCTTGAAAAGGTCTTTGTGACTCTCTGTGTTTCTCCTAGAAGGTCTGTGTGGGCCTTAAATATGATAACTGTTTTGATGAGCATTGTGATTTGTTCCAAGTGTGCTGCAGGTCTTTTAAATAAAAATGTTTTTGTGAGAACATTCCTATTGTGTCACTGTGTACGTACAGCAAAAAGCTGAAATGTGTGTAACAGTATCGTATGGGGGCGGGGGAGCAGAACAAGCCAAAAAAGGGGGGAGGAGTATAAAACAGGTATGTTTGAGACATGTGTCTGAGTGTAATGGCTCTTATACATCACCCCATTCCAATGAGGAGTCAACCTTTGTTTCCACCAGTGTTAGTTAATTATCAGGTAATTAGGTTTGATGGGCCTCACTCACAGGTGAGCTCTAATTAATAGTAAATTAAACAAAACCTCAGGAGTTTGTAGATGCTATTGGACAGTTTAAAGATAATCCTGGGAGTTTGTAGAACATCACTGGACAGTTAAAAAATAAAGCCCCAGGAATTTGTGGGCCAGATTTTTTTTCTAGCAACTGAAAGTCATGACAAGTTTAAAATAATATAGTAACAAAAAAACATCAAAGCCATCCCTGAAATCTTTCATGGCTTTATGAAATTCCACCATGCTTCTATATTTTTTTAAAAGCATTTGTTGTAATAACAATCAAACATTTAAAAGTTATGGGTAGTTTGTAGAGTGTGTATTATGGTTGTGGCACAACCATTTTATTTCAAAACTTTTAACCTTGGGGGAAAAAATGTTTAAATTGAAAAAAAACCTCAACACTCTAAACCATTCATTGATATCTGCAATGTCCTGTGGTCAAGAGAGGGGTACAAAATAACATTATGGATTGTTATCTATGGTGATTTACTGCTTAATACTGTAAGAAAACCCAACAGGGTTTTCCTTCTTTCCCTCCTCCTCCCTCGCCCCATTTAAACAGGGAAATGCTTTAAAAAAAAAAAAACACAATTTTTTTAAGCACCTCAGTTCTGCAGATCACAAAAAGGAGTGGGGCGAGGGTGGGGGTTATCTATATGGCAGCAGACAGTGCTCCACCCCTGCTCCCATCCCACCCTCCATTGTGGTAAAGAACCATTACGCAGCACTACAGACGGGAGATGAGGTGGAAGAGGAGAAGCCATGCACCCCCAAGGTTGGGAGGATCACAACCATCACACCCAGGAGGAAATGTCGGGTTGTGGTGGTTGGGGACTCTCTTCTGAGGGGGATGGAGGCACCCATGTGTCGCCCTGACAAGGCCTCTCGGGAGGTATGCTGCCTGCCAGGGGCCCGTATCCAAGACGTTATGGAGGGATTGTCGAGACTCATCCGTCCCTCTGAATACTACCCCATGCTACTCATCCATGTGGGAACCAATGATACTGCGAGAGGTGACCCTCTGCAGATCAAAGGTGACTACAGGGCTCTGGGAGCACGGGTGAAGGAGTTTGGTGCACAGGTGGTGTTCTCCTCAATCCTTCCGGTCAAGGGTAGGTGCCCGAGCAGAGACAGATGCATCCTGGAGGTGAATGCCTGGCTGCGGAGATGGTGCTACCAGGAGGGCTATGGCTTCCTCGACCATGGGGTGCTGTTTCAGGAAGAAGGACTGCTAGGCAGAGATGGACTCCACCTATCCAGGAAGGGAAAGAGCGTATTTGTAAGCAGACTGGCTAACCTGGTAAGGAGGGCTTTAAACTAGGTTTGAAGGGGGAAGGTGACCTAAGCCCACAGGTAAGTGAAACTGAGGGAGACCTGGGGGAAGGGATGGAATTTGGGGGATGCTGGGGCTGTAACAGCAGGAATAAAAGAGAGGGTAG
>ML685784.1:21539377-21576231 GCA_007922175.1 Pelusios castaneus
GGGGGGGGGGAATCAAATAATTGTTTTTTATTTCCTGATGAAGTCATAATACCTCAGGCGAGTGGGGAAGGAGGACACCGGGAGAAATTGCAAGGAGTAAGATGCGACAGGAGGGAGAATCGACAGGGCAAAGTAGGGCAATGGGCCCGGTATCTTAGGTGCCTGTACACAAATGTGAGGAGCCTGGGAAACAAACAGGAAGAATTGGTAGTACTGGCGCAGACTAGGAACTATGATATAATTGGAATAACAGAAACGTGGTGGGATAACTTGCATGACTGGAGCACTGCCATGGATGGATATAAATTGTTCAGGAAGGACAGGCAGGGAAGAAGGGGGGGGGAGGAGTTGCGCTATATGTAAAAGAGCTCTATGACTGCTCGGAGCTCCACTATGCAAGTGGAAACAAGATGGTTGAAAGTCTGTGGGTTAAGTTTAGGGGAGAATGCAACAAGGGGGATGTTGTGGTGGGTGTCTGCTACAGACCGCCAGACCAGAAAAAGGAGGTGGATGAGGCATTCTATGGACAACTAACAGAAGTTTCCAGATCGTCGCAGGCCCTGGTTCTTATGGGGGACTTCAATTATCCTGATGTCTGCTGGGAAGATAATACAGCAGTGCACAGGCAATCCAGGAAGTTTTTGGAGAATATTGAGGACAACTTCCTAGTACAAATGCTGGAAGAACCAACTAGGGGCCTTGCACCTCTAGACCTATTGCTCACAAACAGAGAAGAATTGATTAGGGAAGTAGAAGTAAATAGCAACCTGGGCAGCAGCGACCATGAGTTGGTAGAGTTCAGGATCCTGATCAATGGAAGGAAGGAAAGAAGCAGAACACACACCCTGAACTTCAGAAAAGCAGATTTTGACTCCCTTAGGGAGCTAATGGGCAGGGTCCCATGGGAGGCTGGTCTGAAGGGGAAAGGTGTCCAAGACAGCTGGCTGTATTTTAAAGAAACCCCGTTAAAGGCACAAGAAGATAACATTCCAATGTGCAGAAAGAACAGCAAATCTGGACGGCGAAAAGCGTGGCTTAGCTGGGAACTCTGCAGGGAGCTGAAACATAAAAGGGAAGCTTACAAGAAGTGGAAGCTTGGACAGATGACAAGGGAGGCGTATAAAGATATTGCTCGGGACTGCAGGGATAAAATCAGAAAGGCCAAAGGACAATTGGAGTTGCAGCTAGCAAGAGATGTGAAGGATAACAGAAAGGGGTTCTATAAGTATATCAGCAACAAGAAAAGGATCAGAGGTGGTGTAGGTCCCTTACTGAATGGGGCAGGCATCCTCGTGGAGGATGATGTGGAAAAGGCTGAAGTACTCAATGCTTTTTTTACTTCAGTCTTCACAGGGTGGGCCAGCTCCCAGGCCAGTACACGGGGTAACGCGGAATGGAGAGAAGAGTGGCCTCGGTGATGGAAAGTCTGGTTAGGGAACACATAATGAAATTGGATGTGCACAAGTCCATGGGGCCGAATGAATTGCATCCGAGGATGCTGAGGGAGTTGGGGGAAGTGATTGTAGAGCCACTGGCCATTATCTTTGAGAACTCGTGGCAAACGGGGGTGGTCCCGGAGGACTAGAAAAAGACAAATATAGTACCTATCTTTAAGAAAGGGAAAAAGGAGGATCCGGGAAACTACAGACCGGTCAGCCTCACCTCAATCCCTGGGAAAATCATGGAGCAGGTCCTCAAGGAATCCATCCTGAAACACTTGGAGGAAAATAGAGTGATCAGAAACAGTCAACATAGATTCACCAAGGGCAAATCGTGCCTGACCAACCTGATTTCCTTCTATGATGAGATGACTGGATTTGTGGATGCGGGAAGAGCTGTTACGTGGTATACCTTGACTTTAGCAAGGCTTTTGATACGGTTTCCCACATCATTCTCATTGGCAAGTTAAGGAAGTATGGGTTGGACGAGTGGATCGTAAGGTGGATCGAAAACTGGTTAGGTCAACGGGCTCAGCGGATAGGAATCAATGGCTCGATGTCTGGTTGGCAACCGGTAACGAGTGGAGTGCCCCCGGGGTCGGTCCTGGGGCCGGTTCTATTCAATATCTTCATTAATGATCTTGATGATGGAATAGACTGCGTCCTTAGTAAGTTTGCGGATGACACCAAGTTGGGGGGAATGGTAGATACTCTGGAGGGCAGGGACAGGATCCAGGGAGATTTGGACAAATTGGAACACTGGGCCAAAAGAAACCTCATGAGGTTCAACAAAGACAGGTGCAAAGTCCTGCACTTAGGACGGAAAAATCCCATGCACTGCTACAGGCTGGGGACTGATCGGCTAAGTAGCAGTGCTGTAGAAAAGGACTTGGGGGTTATGGTGGACGGGAAGATGAATATGAGCCAACAGTGTGCCCTTGTTGCGAAAAAGGCCAATGGCATATTAGGCTGCATCAGTAGGAGTATTGCCAGCAGATCGAGAGATGTGATAATTCCCCTCTATTCGACACTGGTCAGGCCACATCTGGAATACTGTGTCCAGTTTTGGGCTCCCCACTACAGAAAGGATGTGGACAAATTAGAAAGAGTCCAGCGGAGGGCAACAAAAATGATTAGGGGGCTGGGGCACATGACTTATGAGGAGAGACTGAAGGAACTAGGCTTATTTAGTCTACAGAAGAGAAGACTGAGGGGAGATTTGATAACAACCTTCAACTACTTGAAGGGTTGCTCCAAAGAGGAGGGAGCTAGGCTGTTCTCGAGGGTAACAGAGGACAGAACAAGGAGCAATGGTTTCAAATTAGAGCTGGGGAGGTCAAGGTTGGATATTAGAAAAAACTTTCTCAGTAGGAGGGTGGTGAAGCACTGGAATGGGCTATCTAGGGAGGTGGTAGAATCTCCATCTTTGGAGATTTTTAAGGCCCGGTTAGGCAAAACCCTGGCTAGGGTGATTTAGTGGGAGTGGTCCTGCTTTTTAGCAGTGGGTTGGACTAGATTACCTCATGAGGTCCCTTCCAAACCTATTATTCTATGATTCTATATTCCTTAACTATCCATTAATTAATAGGTGTAGTGCTCAAATCCTTTGAAGTTTGACTGAAACAAAAGATTTAGAATGGTATAAACCTCAACTTTTTGGGAGACGGTTCTTTCTCTTAAGAGAAGCTATCTTGAACAGCTGCTGGACTGCAAGAGGCGGTATGTTGTTTATTCTTAACTTTGAAAAATATATATTATCTGATGTTACTCTTTGTACAAGTTGTCTTTACTAATGATGATCATATCTTTATTGCAGTGTGACCTCTTTATTATGGAAGCAGCAACTTGTGTTTCACCAGGACAAGCTAAAAACACTTTTTTAACTATGTAGTTGGGGCTTAATGCTGTTTTTTAAAAAAAAATATTTTTTTGAGAACTGGGTATAAAACAGGATGCCTAGGGGGTTGATGAATTTGGGGGAATCATACTAACACAAATCATGCTTGTTCTTTAAACCCAAGTCCCAGATACACATGGGGGAAAACAGAATAACCATGTGCCAGCACCTCTTTACCCTGTGGTGGAAGGTAAATATTTGCAATTGGCTTTAAAATTTGTTTTTTTTTAATGTTTTTTAAAATATTGAATGGCTGTTGGTGGTGCTGGAGCCTGTGCTAGAGATAGTTATGATTGGGGGATTTAAAAATATTCTATTGCACATTTTGATTTGGGGCTCCTAGTGGAAACATGTACTTGTATTAAAAATGTGTAGGAAAAACTAGCGGTAGAAAGAAATTAAAAGAAAAAAACAAAACAAAAACAAAAAATAAAAGAACTATACTTGTTGT
Organism: Pelusios castaneus; assembly: GCA_007922175.1. Classification (NCBI taxonomy): domain Eukaryota; kingdom Metazoa; phylum Chordata; order Testudines; family Pelomedusidae; genus Pelusios; species Pelusios castaneus. The sequence goes on from ML685784.1 coordinate 21,543,165, forward strand.
ACATCCTGAAATAGATTTTATTAAAATATGGAAGAAAGGTAAACCTAAAGATTTTTTTTTAAAGTTGATAAGACCATTTTGTAATTATGTTGTTTTGCTTTACAGTATGGTCAAAACACGAGAGAACTTTAGACCTGTGGGTAAATAAGCTCAAAACAAAAAGGAAAGAGACAGCTGAAGAGGAAAATTTACCACCGTCAATGAGTGACAAAGAGATGAAGTCCAGAGATTGAACTGGGGTTCTGGCCCAGACCCCCTGCACTCTGCCTATTCCTATTGGTGCACCTTTCCCTTCTGGGATGGTCTAAGCCCACTCTGGTTGGTAGAGGGAGGTGTGAGGAATTCTCAAAGGCAGCTCATTTTGTTTTGTTTTGTTTTGTTTTTGTTTTGTTTCAGAGAGTGGAGTATTGAAAAATGTGTTAAAAATGCAAGCTATTCAAATTATAAGAGGTTTCTTGGTCCTGCTTGCAGGCTAGAGGAATCTGTAAGGAAGTTGTGTGATCTGGATCCTCATGGGCTGTGTGAAAAGAGCCAGTCTTGAAAAATGTGAGTTGAGCTGTGTCTTTCTGACTTAAGGAACAGCCTTCTTTGTCTATCTCTGTTTTCTTGGTTCTTGTGCGTTAAGGTTCTGGAAATAATGTAATGTTACATTGCAACCATCTAGAAAGAGTATTTATGTTTTTCATGTGTATGTCATCAGCATAGCAAGAATGACCATTCATTCTCCGTTTTTTGTACTGCTTTGACTTGAGTAATGAGGAGGTGTTTAAAGACATTTTTTTTGCTTTTGATATCATGAAATGCCCAAGAAATCAAATGTCAGTTTTAAACACTGACATTCCAAAGCATCCCATCTTATTGACTTTGACAGACCCCAGCATCCCAAAGACCACCAATGGTATTTGTTTACTGGGTTGGGTGGGAAACAACATTCCAAAAGTGGTTTTGATACCACATGGCACCTAGGATTGGTTAAAGTCAGATTCTACGATTTTAAATCTCACTGAGCCATAATTTACTCAATGGGTAGTCCTACTGAAATAAAGGGTTTATGTCTCAGGCTATATCTACACATTAACTGCTCAAGCAGAACAGCTGTAGAGCTTCAGTATAGACATGCACTACAGAGACAGGAGGGAAACCCCCTTTACTCTAGTTAAATTCTGGTTCAATTGCCTGAGAGGTGGCAGCTAGGTTGATGAAAAAATTCTTCCATTAACCTAGTGTTGTCTACAGCGGAGGTAGGAACAAGTTAGCTACATTGCTCAGGTGTGTGAATTTTCACCCACTTCAGTGACATAGCTGGGTCAACTATGTGGAGCAGGTCTCACTCTTGTCAGTGACATTCCCACACTGCTCCAAAACATAAGAAAATAATGAATGTTGATTCAGTCTTTAAGGCAAGGAATTCAAAGTTTGGAATAAGGGCAAGGAGAAGACGATCGTACTGGTCCCTTCTGACCTTAAAGTCTATGAGTCTATGAAGTCAGTTGGGACTGAGCCTGAATTAAAAACCTGCATCTGAATAACCTGTGTGAAGTGTAGTTTAATGAAGTGCAATTCTGGTCCCCCATGTTTTAGAAAGATGAATTGAAACTGGAACAGTTGCAGAGAAGGGCTACTAGGATGAATCAAAGAATGGAAAATCTACCTTATGAGAGGAGACATAAAGAGCTTGGTTTGGCAGCCAGAAGAAGACTAAGAAAAGATACGATTGTCTTTATAAATACATCAGAGGGATAAATACCAGGGAGGGAAAGGAATTATTTATGTTCAGTGCCAATGTGGTCACAAAAACCAATGGGTATAAATTGTCCATCAGGAAGCTGAGACTTGAAATTAGACATAGGTTTCTAACCATGACAGGAGTGAAGTTCTGGAATAGCCTTCCAAGGGGAGCAATGGGGGCAAAGGACCTAGCTAACTTCATAACTAATCTGGATAAATTATGGAGGGGATGGTATGATGGGACAGCTTAATTTTTCAGTTAATTGATCTTTGACTACTGATGGTGGATATGAGAATGGCCTGTGATGGGATGTTTGATGGAGTGGTTCTGAGTTAGTGCCAAGAATTCTTTTTGTGTGTCTGGCTGGTGATTCTTGGATTAGCTGATCACCATATCTGGGACCAGGACGGCATTTTCCCTCAGGGAAGATTGGCAGAGACCTTGAGAATTTTTCACTTTCCCCTATAGCATGGGGCATGGGTAACCTGGTGGCAGTTTCTCTGTACCTTGAAGTCTTTATACCATGCTCTGGGGACTTCAGTGACAGTCATCGATCGGGTGTCTCTACAGTGGGAGGCTCTGTGGGCCACATTGTGCAGGAGGTCAGACTAGATGATCATACTGGTCCTTCTGACCTTAAAATCTATGAATCTTGAAATACTATGAATCTTGATTGACTAGTATTTCTTTGCTTCTATGTGTGTGTTAGACTTTGAAGACTAAGTTTTGAGCTGGTAAGAAGGGTTTTCATAAGGATGCAGAATAGACATCAGTGGGGGAAAAAGTATGAAAATGTTAAATGACAAGGCTATATGGGTGTTTGGCTCTTGAGGCTGACTTAACTTTGATCTACATGGATGGACAGAAGCTTAAATCTCCTACTCTAAGTTCAATTAAATCATTGACCAAGGTACCAACAACAGAGAAAAGACTTACTGTTAGTCTCACATATATTGGTTATTTATATAGCTCCACTGACTTCTGAATTAGGCCTAGTAGGGATAAATACCTATAACAGCTTCAAACTCATTGGCCCTATGCTGATTTACACCTTTTGAGGATCTAATCCAAGATGTTGTCTGCAGAAATTTCCAAAGCTAGAAACTATTTTCTCTCCATTTCCAGAGAAGGTAACAGATGACTTTATGAAATGACTGCAGCAAGTAGTAAATGACCTATGAAATGAAACATTGTGGACCTACCACATGCATGAAGAATAAATAGAGAAAACGTAGTCATTTCAGCCATATATTTTCATATGAATTTCTGATGAAGGACCATCATGCCACTGAAGAAGTGGAACAAATTTGTCACGCTTGAAATATTAACCTTACAAAGAGATACACAGATACCTTAATTCCGTGTTTAGACTTTTACACACTTGCACAACTTTAGTGATAAATACTGTCCTTATATATGCATGAGCTATTTCCATTAATGTCAGTCAGAGTTGAGCCTGTATACCTAAAGCATAGTTTGGCTTTTAATGTCAGAAGAACAGCTGTACTGGGCCAAGGTGATGCTCAATGTATTATCTCTGACAATGTTTAATGTCACATGATTCTGGCAGATGGAATTTAGAGAAACCTGGAACAAGGGTTTTTGTCCCTGATTATTTTGGCCAATATCCATTGATGGATCTATCTTCCTCCATGAACTTATGTAATTCTTTTTTTTTTTTTTAACCCAGTTATAATCTTGACTTTCACAACAGCCAGCCCTATTCCCTGCATTCCCTTTCTCTGTCAGGAGATTTTCATTCTTTAATATTAATAATGAGGCAGCAACATGCTTGTGACTGGAAAACCTGTTTATTACTTTCTGACTTTTCCTCCAGCACCCCTTGTACAATAAACAAGATCGACCCAGACATGATGAAGTCAGTCACTGTCTGCCCCTTTCATGTTAGTATCTTGCCAAGAACATCAGATGAACATTTCATAACGCAACCTAGTGGGTGTGTATTAGATCAACTATAGGATGTGTGGAACTCTTATACGAATAGCCCAAGAAGAGTGGGGGGAAAAGTGGCTAGATCACCTGCTCAATTCACGATACAAAATCTGGTGACTAGTGAATTGTTTTGGAGAATCAATAAAGCTCACAATTTTTGCTATGTCTACTCTCTCTGCCTGCCTCTCATTTATCTGACAGGAAAGGTCTGCTCAGCTGCACTGGGTAAGGAATGTAGCTATCCTGCTTGGAGTGTTTTTGAGATACAATGTGCTCTTCCTCAAGATTTGTCACAAGCAGTTTACTTGTCTCTGAAACCAGGGCAATTTATCAGGCTTGGCAGAATTTTTTCCGTGTTTTGTTTTGTTCCTGGAATGCCAAAAAAATATTGCTTTCTTTTTAGAGATGGGTCGCCTCCTTGCTAGATTTCCTCAGAGGGCCTCCCAATCACCTTTTGTAGGGTAAAACAACAGGACGTTTGCTCAGACTTCAAGGAAGCTCACGTTTGTGAGTCTCAAAGAGCTTGAGAACTGAGACCTTCCGACATGGTGCTTCCTTGTCGAGTAGGGGCCCAAGAAGCTGGACTTCCAACATTCATTTCCATCTCCACCATTACGACTGCAGTCAGGGTTTTGAACCTTTGTGCTGAACATGATGCAGCTGAAATACCCACTTGCCTCAAAGCAGTGCTGTGGGTTATAATTTGTTTGAGGTCTGGTGGTGAGGACAGAGGTTTATCCACAGTACTGCATCAGAGGCAGACACCATTCAGCCTGAAAACAAGAAGCATTACACAACCATGTAATTTGTGCTCTGGATTCCAGCTTGAACCATTGGTTTGCTGGGATTGTACTAAGGCAATATCTGTGTGCTTTCTTTGGTAAATGTGGAGCTTTCCTTAAGAAATAAAAAGAAGGCTCATGTCTCCTTGCAGCTTCCTTGTGAACTCTAACCTTCTTTATGAACTCTAGGATTTCTCTGCCTAAGGCCTTCAAAATTTTCATCTGCAGATGCTTTGGACCATGTCCCCATTAAGTCTGGCATTTCATTGTTGTTTCAATCCGATGAAAGATAACATCTCTTATCCCTGGCTTGAACTTTTGATATTTGCATCTTAAGGTGTTCAAAGCTTCCTCATCATTGCATGATTTCAGGAGGATCCTGTTTACTAACAGCATTATGAGAGACGAAAAGATTGAATGAAAGTCTCTAGGTGAATGTGTAAAACATGACTTGCTTTTAATGTGATCCCCGTCTTCTTTAGTTAGAAGGTTTACAATCAAAGATGATTTCTGGAGAAATTCAATATCTATATAAAGCTGGTCAGTTGCCACAGTTAACTAATAAAATTATATCTCTCTAGAGTTCTTCTCATGTCCTCTCTGAGGCTGGTACCCCAATGAGAGAAGTAAACAAACAGATTAAGCCAGTCATGGGAATTTCAGTTCCCTGTGAAATGGAAGGAAACAAAAGAATTGCTTGCCATTTGGAACAATGCAAATACATTACTTTACAATTCATTATGAAAGATGCTAGGAAGCCAGAAAACTTAGGAATAAAAATATGGGGTTCAGTTTTCAATAAAATCAGCTGAAATGTTTAGAACGGTTGTAAAGGCACCCTCAACCTCTAAATAGGGTTCATCAGCAGGAACATCCAGTGCTAAAATCATTTAAGTTGCTTGAATTAAAGAAGTGACATTTTCAGCTGGCAGCTGTAGTAGAATCTGATCCTCTTATGTAGGTTACCCACTGGAAGGGGACAAAGACCCACATTTTTTTTTTCACAGCAAATAATATTGTTTAGACACCTAATCAAGCAGTTAGACTGCTAAATACTACGGTTTACAGCCCTACCCAATTTGCACTTACAAAACACTGCACACATGTAATTACAAGTGAAATGTTAGCTGCTGCGCTTGAATCTCATTTGAGAACTAAGCCAAAAAAATGTTTAAATGAATTTCATTTTGTTGCCTAGTTTTTCTGAATTAATTACATCAATTACTGTAGGTATCTATATGCACTTTATATGACTTTGGCAGTATCCTTTTAAATGGGAGCTTGCTAGCTCACTAAATGGATCTTCCCTGTGTTGTATTTCAGAAGGCACCAGATCCTAACAGAGCAGTGGTGGATATGTCTGTATCTAAGCCCTGTAGGTTTGTATATAGTATGAGACATAGCTTTTTGGAACTCATCTAGTTGTGTGGTTTCCTCCTACTATTAATTTTGTGTAGATAACAAAGATGCAGTGCTATATATTTAAGTTGGGTGAATCATAAATATTTGGTTCACTGGCACTTCTGAAGAAGAAGGAAAAAGTTTGGGATCAAACAAAAATGGATTAAAAATTGGTGATTCAAAAAGGAAAAAGAAAGTAGTGTTTGATCAAACAAAACATTTTGTTCAACGCGAAATCATTTCAATTTAAAGCATTTTTAACATTTGAAAAATAAAATTGAACAAAAAGTTTATACTGAACTGAATAATCTTAGTGTTTCATTTTGAAAAATGTTGAAACAAGACATTCACATTTTCTCAGAATTCAATATTTTTCTCTGAATCAATTTGGCATGATTGACTTCAATTTGTGAAATGTTTCACTTTTTCTATATCTGTATTTCTCCCCCACCCCTACTCCCAAAAAGAGTTACAGCTAAAAAAAGAAAAATAAATAACCCAGTTATCTTAAGGTTAAACAATGAATGTCCTGTGGCACTATAAAGACTAACAAATTTCTTTGGGCATAAGCTTCGTGGGCTCCAACCCACTTTATCAGATGCAAGTGGGTTGGAGCCCATGAAAGCTTATTCCTGAAGAAATCTGTTAGTCTTTAAGGGTGCATCTACACTTATAAATTAAGTCAATTTAAGCCTCCTTAAATCGACTTAATTTAATTTGCATCTACACTACAATTTCTTTAAGTCGACTTAAGCCGCTGTTTAAGTCAATTTAAGGAAATTTAAAGTTGACTTTATTAAACCTGGTTTAAAGTCAACTTTACTGGCTAAGTTGACTTTATTAAGTTGACTTAGCCAGTGTAGATGCAGATTAGCCCTAAATCGACTTTAAGTTGACTTAAAGGGCTCCCCCACTGACCTCTCTGCCAGGGTGGCTGGCACAGCCAGAGCCTAGCGTACCCACCCACAGAGCAGCACACAGCCCTGCCCACCCCACTCCTATGCCCTGCCACTGTCCCTGTCCTGCTCAGCCCCCATTGTACCAAGGTACAATGGGGCAAATGCTGAGCCCCCTGGCAGTTTGGAAGGGGCACCCCCCCTGCCACTGTGGAACAGTTCCAGGTCCACCTATCCCCTAGAAATCGACTTAGGCATCCAGTGTGGACACTCTAAGTCAATTTGGCAAGATCCCTTTGAAGTCGACTTAATTTTATAGTGTAGACATGCTAAGTCGACTTATTTGGCCAAGTGTAGACATAGCCTAAGGTGCCACAGAACACTCATTGTTTTTGCTATACACAGTCTAACACAGCTACCCCTCTGGCAATTATCTTAAGGATGAATCTCTGTATAAGATAGCTCACAAAATACTACTAAATTGGCCATGTCTTGGTATCTGACACTGCTGCTATTCATTTTGTGCATCGATATGTTTCTCATAGGGAGGGTTCAGCAAAGAGGGCAAACAGGTAATATGCATTTAGATGTATATGGTGGAAATAGAGTGGTTATTCGTCAGACGATAAAGGCTCAGATGCACAGGTGTTGTAAATCAGTGTAGCATCATTAAAATCAACGCTCCTACCTAGATTTGCACCAGCTGTGGAGCTGGCCCTGTCCATCCTTATTTCTTGAAAACAATCAGAATTACCTATTTCTAAACACAGATGTAATCTGTTTTTCTTAAAATCTACAAAAGAGAAAAGTGATTCTAAAGCCATAGATAATGAGAGAACAATAACTAATAATAGAGAGATTAAATATAGATTTTTAAGTCTTTGTGAAAGAAAAAGCAATTGATCTGACACCCTGTTCTAATTAAAGTAAATTAATTATGAGAGCAGATTTATTCAAATTATACTTTGTGGTGTATGTGTAAACGCAATATATGACAGATTTTTAATATCTCTGCAAGCATTTAAATAAGATAATTGAAATACTTCACCTTATGTTTCAGTGAGAGACGGCCAATTCTCACTTTCAGATGGCACAGAGGCTGCATAATGATAAAAAAAAATAGATATATTTTAAGCGTTAACCTTTGAAAAGAGTTGTTAACATCGAAAACACAAAAACAACTGAGGCTTGAAAGGGAAAGATAGCTTCTAGTTGGCTAAGCATCAAAGATGTATTTGAGTGGACTGATAGCTTTGACCAGCTTCCTCCATGGGACATAGGTAGAGTTTAAAGGACTGTCTTTTGATCTCATGAATACACTGGAGGACAGGTAAGGTGGTAGCAGTACATACATGGAGACCTTTAAGGCAGTGGTTTTCAAACTTCTTTTCTCAGGACCCAGTTGAAAAAAGTCATTTATGCCCATGACCCAACAATTACATCTTTCAGCAATGCATTCCAGTCTTTTGGTGTTGGCAGGAGGGGGCCCTGTGACCCAGTGCCTGAGGGTCTGCAACCCAGTACTGGGTCCCGACTCTAAGTTTGAAAACCTCTGCTTTAAGGCATTATCTGGCTGCTTTTGAAATCAATGGGTGTTGGATCAAGTCTAGTGGCTCTATAAATCTAGAAGTATAGGCTAGCGATTCTGTTGTCTCAGCTTCTGAGGAACTAAAGCTACCACTGAGTTCACTGGACATCTCAAACTCATTGAAAATTACAGGACAAGCATTCACCCTAGGAGGAATGGAAGTTTAAGGTAATGCCAGGGCGATCCTTGCTCCTGTGTTGTGTGAACACTCAAGGTGAACCTGGAGTATCTTTCCAGGGTGCAAATCTGGCCAGATAATATGGAGGGTCCCCCCATCTTACCATTACTTGAAAGATTCAGAGTAGAGGAAGAACCAATATGTCTGATACCCGATCCACTGCAGAAGGATACTAAAATATTAGTGCCTGACTGCCTTAGGGGTATCACTCTTCTGAGTTTATTCTCATAGCCTTACATTCTTCCACAATCACCCACAAGACAGTGGGGCTTTTTTGTCAGGAGTTGCTCTCTCAGTTCTTCTGGGCTACCCAGAAGGCACTGGCTTTAACGAGCCACACACAGTCCTGCCCATTCTCATTACATTAGCAAGTATAACTTGAGCTGACACAAAGTTTAAGGTTTCGGTTAACCATCTTAGGGGATTTATGCATCCCTCATTACTGCAGTATAAGAGGACTTCCTAATCTTTAATGTGTTCATCCTCCAAAAAGACCTGGGAAGCCAGGAAGTGCTATTACCTCTATTTTACATTACCAAGGCAGAGAGAAATTAAGGGCCAGACATTACAATGTATTTAGGCATATAAAGATGTAGAGAAGTGCCCAGTGGGGTCCCACTATGTGCACAAGAAATAAGAGGTGTTGTAGAGAGTGAACCCAGATTCCTTAATCACTACAGCAACTGCCTTCTCTTTTGTTCTTTCACCACTACTTCTAAATCTCTCAGGATGGAGATTCCACCACCTCACTATGTAACCCATTTCAGTGCTTCACCACCCTCCTGTGAAAAGTTTTCCTAATATGAAGCATGTACCTCTCACACTGCCAGTTGAGATCACTGCTCCTTGTTCTGTCATCTCTCACCAATGAGAACAGCTGGTAAATGAAAGAACGAGGAGCAATAGTCTGGGTTCGCTTCCTGCTTTCCTGACATACTTCCTAAAATGGGGTCTGTTGAGGGGGTGAGAGGTTACTATACAGTGGGAGGTAAAGTTGTCATTATGGCTCTAAAATTCCTCTGGGCAATCCTTCTTGTCCTAAATTATTGGGAAGGACTGCTGTTTTGTTGAGCAGTTCTTAATTTCCACCCTGCAGCAGGCTGTATTTTTATTGCACATTAAGTGGTCCCTAGACATAGCTTGCATAGCTGTGTCTGTTTGCAAATTGCTTTGGGAACCCTTTGGCATGAAAGGTATCATTTAAATGTAAGCTACAATGAGGTGCTGCCTATGTGTGTGCAGTTACCCAGTTTAGAAAAGGGGGGTGGCCGAGGACATCTTTGAATTAAATGTTTTCTCTGAAATCTTTAATTGAATGCATCTTTTCATTTAAAGAGACTATTGCTATCCCTCCATGCAAACAATTGTGGCACAAGATATTCAACTACTGTTCTGCCTGCAGCCCTACTGACTTTAATTTAATCATTGGCTTATTTCATGTAAGCCACATACTATAAGAACATTTCAGTACTTCAAGCCATGCAGAATGTTTAAGATTATTTGAATAATTTGTGAACAGGAAATATGGGAGTGGTAGAGGCACCTTATTTCATATCTAGCTCAGTTAATTATATTACTTAATAAGAAGGATTGTCCACAAAAACACTGCAGGTAGTAAGAAGTATTTATGTAATAAACACTTCCCAAAACACACAGGTTGCTTACTGCTACTCTGACATCTCTTTCTGGCATTGGAAAGAATTGAAAATATACATGGTTGTTTACCTGATGTGGGCTCAATTTCACTGATCTAATGTAGAGAAGGGCTGAAGCAGTTTGGGATTTTGTAATCTGAATCTAGATCTACACTGAATTTGGCCAGTGTCTCCCGTTATAGAATCATAGAAACTGGAAGGGACCATGAGAGGTCATTGAATCCAGTCCACTGCACTCATGGCAGGACCAAGCATCATCTAAAATCATCCCTGACAGGTGTTTGTCTAACCGGCTCTTAAAATTTTCCAATGATGGAGGTTCCACAACTAACTATTATAATTAGTCGAACGAGAACTGCAGATCCAAATACCCTTGAATTTTAGGATATTTTAATCCACATTCATATCCAAATTTTAGTCTCTCTGGGCTTAAACCATTCCATTCAAAAACATCACATGTTCTGTGAAGACCTCACCACAGGATCTACTGCAGCATCTCTCCACACAGACAAACTGTTGTGTCTGTATTTTATTGCAATGAAATTTTACATACCTGATTTTGATTCAGCACCATACAGTACCCACCAAAGACAAAATTAAAATCCCACATCCTCAGTGGAACTGCAGCAAAAGTTACATTTTGATGCAGAGGCTCTATGGAGAGCCACATGGAACATTTCAACCATTCCAAACAAACAGCTCATCATTGATCCTGCCGAAGAACCACCGAGGTTTGATTTATTCCAAGAAGACTGGTGCAGACTAAATTTCATCAGGACATCTCATTGGAGATGTGGACATATCCTCTTTAAATAGAAAATGAGGCAAGCACTTATGAACCTTTGTGGCTGGTGACCACCGTTTCATAAATGATGGAGTGTATCATTTCTGAGTGTCGCTTTTGTTCTTTTGTTGGGTTTAAGACACATTCAGCAGCTCGTTGCAAGGTGCTGGCTATCAAATCTAGCCACCAATTTGTAAACATTGCTACCTAACCAAACCACTCAGAAGAAGAAGAATCAGGATCGTTGTCTGCTTCCATTACTCAGATGTTTCTCTGTCATGAGGTTTTTTTTTTACCGCTGCCCATCACCATAGTATCTGAACCCTTTCCATGTAAAAATCAATAATAGCAGCATAGTTCCTAGAAGGCTTCAAGGAATCTCTGGCACATCTTCCCTTTAGGAGTTAAAACTCAGGTTGGGAGAAATTTTATATTTTTAATATTGTGATGATTCCAACTCCCTTTTCAATTAGCACTAGAGGAACTGCCAAAAAACAACTGAATTCTTCTACAACAATTCGGGAGTATAAAGAACGTAGCCATCTTGCATACACTGTAACTCAGAAAGCAAAACTGAAGCCGGGGGGGGGAGGAGGGAACAGTCTCCACACCCCAAAAAACAAAGGCTACCCACTTTACCCAAAAAGATGTTTAAAAAGGCAGTTTTGTCCTTTGTGTAATTCCACTGAAGTCAGAGGAGTCACTCTTGTCAAAGAAAAACGCAAATCTTTTAAGTGTGATTAGCAAGCCTTTACTTAGCTTAGTATACGGGAGCGCTCATGGGGAGAGAACAAAGGAAATCTCTGACCTGTGACGTAGCAACAGCTTCTCTTATAGACTTTAGTTCATGTTACAGGAACCAAATACAATCTCTGATAGTTTAAAAAGTCTCTCCTCCCCAGATGCACTTTACCCCACCCTGGTAAAAACATTCCGAGGTCAATGACACCTTTCCAGACAGAGAGATGAGAAAAACAATACAAATCTAGAAACAGCCAGAGCTCAAGGCTGAGAAAGAGACAGAGACAGCAAAATTATTTATCAATGCCGCCCTGCTGTAGCCTTTGACACTCTGGCCGTGAACTTGGCCAAACAATGGGAATGGGCTGGTATCTTTAATTCTAGGAAAATTATCCAGGAGCACAAACAAAATAAGAATGAGAGAATAAGAGCCCCACAGGCAAAACATGAATAAACATTTTCATCACAGTAAAGAAGGCTGTGTTTCATGAAACCATTTATTACAATGTTGCCGCTAGCTGTTAATCTTTTGTATTTATTTGTTTCTGCCTCAGGACATGTTATTCTCTGCATTAAAAACACAAATGAAGGTGCCAAACTGCGTGAGGTTTCCTTTTATATTTCCTCAGGCGAACATGGCATTGTGTTTTCTGTAGCTTGCTTACCATTTCCTGCCCACTTCCTTGCATAGTCAAACAATTTTTTAGCAAACACAACTCAGAGAGGTCCATCAACTTTTTGGTAGTTTAATTTATTAGACTCTGATCCTCAAATTGGACATAATTTGGACAAGAAAGGTCATTTCCCTGCTTTGTATCAGTTAATGAAGAACCACAGAGCTCAGGAGAAACATAATTATGTGGTTCTGTGAGAGGCTTATGAAATTTCATTAGGGAAGTCTTTTACCAATCTTGAAAACACTTCTAAAAAAATAAGTCATCTGATAAGTACTTTAGGACACTGGAGGAAAAAATATACAGAAGACAGCATTAATGAAAAACTGAAAGAAACATAAGTAGTTCCCAAAATGGCTTAACAGGAACCTGGGGAAACAGAGGTTGGTGGAAATATGCAAATTTTTAAGATGTGTGTGGAAGTATAATGCAAAGTTGAATAAAGCTGACCCAACAGCTTGAATAAGGTGAGCATACATGTACTAAACAATTTGTGATATGCCTTTGCTTTGACCATTGGAAACTGTTTCACAACCTGCTGCACTACATCTCGGCCCTTGAAGGTTGTTCTAACAGGATACTATTTAGTTAAATAAAATTGTCAGCTTGCGGATGGAAATTTAGGTTTGGGATGGGGCTGAAATTGAGCCCCTAGTGGAGCTCCGGTGTGCATCAGTTCAGAGTCCCATCTTCATCTCAGAACACCATTTATGGTGTCCTTTCCCCCAAAATTCTGCCATCCTCATGAGTCTCCTCCTGTAAAACAGTGGCTGATGTTTATGTGAACTGACGCCCCCTACTGGATGTGTCAGACTGCTGAAACATGTTAACATCTAGTCTTTAGTTGTTGCCCCCAAAGTAAGAAATAAGACCTAATATTTATTCAATATACTGCAATTAATTATTGCATTACTGTTTATCCAATACACCTGTCTAGCACTACACTAGCTGCCTCACTCACACAATTACAGCTAGGTACCTACTCACCAGAACCTCTGGAAGTGGCATAGATAACATTCACTTGTGTCAAGTATCTATCGAGCCATTCTGACTGTTCACTGACTTCAGTTTACAACTCACGTACTCTCAGACATGGCATTAGGGGTTGTGTATAAAACCATCCACAAGGTACAATCTCTGCATGGGAAGACCAGAACTGATTGGTGTGGGAAAGAGCCCTCTCACAGGAAGTTATCACCTTGTCTGGGTGATCTCACATACAGCCAGCATGACTTTGGATCAGGAAGTATAAATGAATAAGGAAAGATATAATGATGCATTGACATTGTGATGTAGCCGAGTGTGATGACATCTGGGTGCAACATATAACTCAAGGCTGTATCGTAACCTACATGCATATACATTAGTCTTCGGTGAAGCAGGGGCCCTGGGTTGATTTCATCCCCCTACTCTCCAAACTCTTATTAGCTTTGTTGAATGAGGAAGGATAGTCCAGTGGTTAGCACATGAGCCCCAAACTCAAGAGAAATGAATTTCAATCCCAGCTCTAACAAGACCATATCAGGGTTCAGAAAAGAACTAGATAAGTCAGTGGAGATTAGATCCATCAATAACTAGTATCAAGGCTGGGCAGAGATGCAAAACTATGGTCTGAAGTGTCCCTAACGTCTGTTTGCCAGAAGTTGGACATGGGTGACAGCAGATAGATCACTTGATGATTACCTCTGAATACAGGACACCGGGCTAGATGGACCACAAGTCTGACCCAGCATGGCCATTCTTATAAAGCACAGACTACCTATGTGACCTTCGGCAAGCTACTGAGGGTCAAGTTTGTAAAGGCAGAGAGGCATCTATTAGAGTTAGCCACCCCAGGCACTTTTGAAAATACTTTCGGCATCAGCGTCTTTAGGTTCCAAAATGTCTTTAAAAACCTGGCCGTTACTCACTCTACACCTCCATTCCTCAGCTGTACAAAGGGGGGGGGGAAGCACTGTTATACCTCATGGAATAGATGTAGTATTAGTGTGAGAAAAGAAAGTAATGGGGGTGTAATTTCCTTGGATAGGCTATGTTAGGAAAAAATCTTCAGACACGTGTTCTGATCTGCAAATCACAGTGCGAATTTACAACAGTATTTACCTGCTTTGTGATAAAAATACTTTAACTGTCTTTACTAAATGACTGTAATTATAATAGCCTACAAAGTACCATAATAGGTCTAAAGTGAAAATGCATTGGGTGACCCTTGAAGGGTTACTTCAGGTAGGAATTAATATATATGAATGTGCACATAGGCAGTTATCCTGCATAATACCATATAAACATAATAAAAGAGTATTATTGATGCTCAAACACAGAACTTAAGCACTGTCCATTAACACCTCCAGGCACATACAGTGGTACACTAAAGTATTGAGCAATGACATATTGATGTGTTGTTTTTGTCTCTACGAAAAAGGGTTTGTTATTTTTTCTTTCTTTAATGTGTCTGTGTCCACATCCCTTTCGTCTGGTTTGCAGTGGCCTGAAGAGAGGAAAGAGATCAATATTCTGATCTATCAAAGTCTACACATCCATGTGACAGTGAAATCCTTCTTCAAAAGAACAGCATGAATATTTTTACCTAATTGGTTCTAGTGCTGCTTGCTCTAATGCACTGTAAACATAACTATTGTCTGTTTATGAGTAGAGATAAGCAACATGTGAAGGAGGGTGAGGGAAGAGAAAGCCTGTTTTGTAGGATAATAATAAATCTCTGTGCATCAGAAATAACACACTCTGCTGCAGAAGGAATCATCCATCTATTCTTGTCATGGTCCTAGTTATCTTTATCTGTTTCATTTGAACTGAATGTACAGTAGAATACATTTCTTGCCTGAAATAATGCCTTTGTCCAAGTGGTTATTGCTCCGTTGTGTGATCAGGACTTTTGCCATTTAAAGCAAGTGATGCACGTATCTTGATTAGGCTGTTTCTTTTTTTAATTTTATTTGCTAAGAATAAAGTGCCATCCTGGCAGAAAATCAGGGGGAAATCTGCCAGCTGAGAATTCATATCGTGGGCTTCTCCAGTTTTCAACCCCCAACTTCACCCTGCAAAAAACCTAAACACTTCTCAGCATGTGCATGCCAGTGAGAGGGATGCAACCACTATCAGGAGCAAAACAAAAGAAACCTTAACTTTCTTAATAAGCACAATGCCAAACTGTAACACCCATGCCCACAATAAAGGGATTATAATATGTATTAAAGTTAAACTATTAAACAAATGTTTACATTAAAAAAAACTTCAGCAGACGTCTTCTTACAAACTTCCTGGCCCCCCAAGCAATGCAACAATGTGGCACAAAGGATTCCACCCATTCTCACCTATAGTAGCAAACAAAAAGTGAATGGAGGCAGTGCCTGAAAGGTGGCAGTATTGTCTAGTGGTTTGAATACCATCCGAGGTGTAGGAGATCCAAATTCTATTCCTAGCTCTGCCACTGGTTTATTGGATAACCTTTAGTAAGTCACTTCCCCTTCTCTGCCTCAGCTGCCCCTTCTGAGAAATGGGGACAATACTGACCTCTTTTGTCAAGTGCTTTGATATCAGTGGCTGAATAGGGCTAGGCATTGTTCTAGACTAATTGCTGCCTACTTGACACAAATGGATAGAGTGCTTACAACCCTCCGGGTAGGTGAAATGTGTCCCAGAAGAATAGAAGGAGGGGAAGTTTCTGCTGCACTGTACACAGAGGAAGACTTCAGAATTCCTCATATAGAAGCCAATGGAACTCTGTTCCCACAAAGTTGTGTGATGACACAAAAGCCGGCTTCATGCCTGAAATATGGGGCTAGATTGTGACTTTCATTACATTCCTGCAGAAAGGGACAAGAAAGAATGCCTACCCCCCCACCCCGATATTGCACATCTTCAATTGACTTAGCTACTCTTCCTTCCGGTGGTGTCTTTTCTCAGCTGCATTGACAGCAAATGCTTTCTCATTGACACAGCATTTCTACACTCGGAGGGGTGGAGTTACTGAGTTGATGGAAGAGCACTTTAGGGATCAATTGAGCAGGTCTAGACTGGCTGCTCAGTTGACCCCGCTGCATTGATCCATGAGGATCAAAGCAGCCTTTTCAGTGTGGACAAGCCCTGGGAGCCAGGATGGAACAAGAGGAAACTTGCGGAGCACTGGGTTGCAGCAGAAAGCAGCCACTTACTAAGCCCTGTGTCCTAGCGGCCAAAAGAAATTGTGGCTTTTGCGTTCTTGGAGATGGGCAAGCTTCCTGAATATTACCAGTGCCCGTTCGCATTTATGCTGCAATACAGAATGAACACAGGGAAAGTAATTCACACTCTAATAATAAGCAATAAAATTAACTGTTAGTAAAGCAATTTCAGGGCAGCAGTAAATGTTGCTGAGATTTGATTTAAGTGGCAACAAGTATGTAGTGTGTATTACAGGAGTATATATTTTACATCAGATTCACTGTGAATCTCTTAAGTACCCATGACACCTTCCAAAGAATAGCACAAATTCACATCAGATTCAAAACCAGTAAGGAAGCAGAGTCTGCAAAAGTTGTCGTTTATGAAATAAACTTCCAAAGAATTTGATCTGTAGCGCATTGTATCGTGCTTTCTCTAGGATTAAATACAGCTTTTCTGTTGAATACTGGCATTCATATTTCCAGCTTCTGCAGCATAACTTAAATATCCTCAAATGCAAAAATGCAGACATCTAATGCTCCTGCAATGATTTCGGTATTATTTCTCTACCAGTCTCTGATTAGCTTTTTAATATACAATTCATTATTTATTTTATGAGAGTTAGTAAGAAAAGCAAAGCCAAAAAGCCACATACACCAAAAACAAAGCTTTCATCACTGTCCGAATTCTTTGAAAAATGTTTATGGCTTTTATAGGGTGCTTCTGGGTAAACTTTGCAACAGTTATTGAGAAGACCATAGGATATGTTACAGTGCAACAGTATTATTATTATGATCCACTTACATGCTAATGACTAGAATTTTCTGTTCAACAGTTATTTTACTATATCAGAAGAGAGGTTTATGTGGACCACCATTATTCTATGGAATTAAAAATATATATAACTGCTAACCTGCTTTACCCACAAAAATGTCTGGATTTATCTGAGGGAGAGCTTGCAATAGGCAATAGCAGATCTCAGGAGCACAGCACTGTAATATAAAACAAAGCACTACATGTCCATCTTGCTACTACTTCATATAAATAAAGCAATTCGTATGTCATAGAATCATAGAATAACAGGGATGGAAGGGACCTCACAAGGTCAACTAGTCCAACCCCCCATTAAAAAGCAGGACCACTCCCACTAAATCACCCCAGCCAGGGTTTTGTCAAACCGGGCCTTAAAAATCTCCAAAGATGGAGATTCTACCACCTCCCTATGTAACCCATTCCAATGCTTCACCACCCTCCTAGTGAGAAAATTTTTCCTAATATCCAACCTTGACCTCCCCAGCTCTAATTTGAAACCATTGCTCCTTGTTCTGTCCTCTGTTACCATCGAGAACAGCCTACCTCCCTCTTCTTTGGAGCACCTCTTCAAGTAGTTGAAGGTTGCTATCAAATCTCCCCTCAGTCTTCTCTTCTGTGGACAAAATAAGCCTAGTTCCTTCAGTCTCTTCTTATAAGTCATGTGCCCCAGCCCCCTAATCATTTTTGTTGCCCTCTGCTGGACTCTTTCTAATTTGTCCACATCCTTTCAGTAGTAGGGAGTCCAAAACTGGACACAGTATTCCAGATGCAGCCTGACCAGTGTTGAATAGAGGGGAATTATCATATCCCTCGATCTGCTGGCAATTCTCCTACTGATGCAGCCTAATATGCCATTGGCCTTTTTCGCAACAAGGGCACACTGTTGTCTCATATTCATCTTCCCGTCCACCATAACCCCCAAGTCCTTTTCTACAGCACTGCTACTTAGCCGATCGGTCCCCAGCCTGTAGCAGTGCATGGGATTTTTTTGTCCTAAGTCAGGACTTTGCACCTGTCTTTGTTGAACCTCATGAGGTTTCTTTCGGCCCAGTGTTCCAATTTGTCCAAGTCTCCCTGGATCCTGTCCCTGCCCTCCAGAGTATCTACCATTCCCCCCAACTTGGTGTCATCCGCAAACTTACTAAGCACGCAGTCTATTCCATCATCAAGATCATTAATGAAGATGTTGAATAGAACCGGCCCCAGGACCGACCCCTGGGGCACTCCACTCGTTACTGGTTGCCAACCAGACATTGAACCATTGATTCCTATCCGCTGAGCCCGTTGATCTAGCCAGTTTTGATCCACCTTACGGTCCACTCGTCCAACCCATACTTCCTTAACTTGTCGACGAGAATGCTATGGGAAACCGTATCAAAAGCCTTGCTAAAGTCAAGGTATACTACATCAACAGCTCTTCCTGCATCCACAAATCCAGTCATCTCATCATAGAAGGAAATCAGGTCGGTCAGGCACAATTTGCCCTTGGTGAATCCATGTTGACTGTTCCTGATCACTCTATTTTCCTCCAAGTGTTTCAGGATGGATTCTTTGAGGACCTGCTCCATGATTTTCCCAGGGATTGAGGTGAGGCTGACCGGTCTGTAGTTTCCCGGATCCTCCTTTTTTTCCTTTCTTGAAGAGACGTACTATATTTACCTTTTTCCAATCCTCTGGGACCTCCCCCATTCGCCACGAGTTCTCAGAGATAATGACCAGTGGCTCTGCAATCACTTCAGCCAACATGTCCATGCATGCTAGAAAGTTTCAAAAGTATCTGCTTAATATTCAGACTATTGTACTACACTTATATAAAGCTTGGAGGGAGCACTTGATTGCACCACAAGACAAAAGGTGTTGGATTTTGGAGGAACATTTTATATAATGTCTCCTGGGATCCCACTCACAAAATCAGCTGGCTTAAGGACATTCTCACATACATGGAAACTGTCCAAAGGATCATAAAAATGGATAAAATAAGTGGCAATGTAGCAGTTGGCAGGAGGGTAGCTGGTAGGCTGTTGATAAATCCATTCTGTGTAACAACTTCATTAATTGTACTGAAATAACACTTTGAAATTAATGGATGGGCCAACAGTGAGAGGTGTTGTGCACAGTAGTGAAGATAGAGAAATAACGCAGAGGTTCATAGATGGGTTAGAAGCATGCAGATGAAATAAGATTGCATTCCTCTTGAAGAAAATGAAAGCTTAAACCCATGAGGAAAATACTATTCAATAAGAGATGGAACCCTGAAGGCTGAAAGAGCTGTTGATGGACAGCAAATTGGACAATGTTCTTTAGAATGCCTCACAATATGGTGATTAAAATTAACAAGACCAGTGTTGTTTGGGGCAAAATACTTGGCGGCAACATGGCACAAAACAAATAGGCACCCTTTTTCTTGACTTCATAGATTTTGAAGTTGTGTTTAATCATTTTAACCCCATCAGCTTGAAGTTGTCTTTTGGGCAGTTTAGACAAAGATCAATAATAGATGAGAGGGTGAAGGGGTTGACTTTTGAAGAAAGATTAATAATACATATATGTTGCTTGGTTAAGTCATCATGAAGTGGGTGATGTGTAACAGTTCACCAGTATTGACCGTGCAAAAAACAAGAAGGAAAAGGAATTAATTAGGAGGTGCAACTTGTTATTACTGGAAATGAAACAGAAAAGCTAGGCTGAATTTCAGGGGAAAACCTTCTGAAATGAGATTTACTGAAGTGAGGTTTGTTGGGGTTGACTGCTGTTTACCCCGGCACATACTGATTGGGGGCTGCTTCTGCTTTGGATTGAACTGATGCTGAGCTGGCTTGAAGCCACTCCAGATGCAGAGTAGACTGGGAAACAGCTAACCTTGAAAGTGCTGTTTGTGAGTTACAAAATAGTAAGGTTTTTTTTCTGCCAGAGCCATTTTGGGAATGAATCCACCCCTGGAAGGGGTGTGTGTGTGTTAGATATATGAGAATTGGGAGTGTCCCTTTGGACAGCAGCCTCATCTCTGGACCCTCACTCCCTGTGGGGTGCCCAGTCCCTCCCAACACTGGAGCAATGCTTGCCACGGGTCCTCAGATACAGGGAATAGAGGGTCAGGGGCTGCCCCATAGCGGAAGGAGCATGATCACTGGTTTGCTCGCCCGCTTGCTGCTTGTGGGTAATGTATACTCTGTAATGCTGAAGTGCTGAATGGTTTATTATATCAATGCAATAAAGCAACATATCCATGCACTGGGGGTGGTTTCATTGAGTGTATCCACAAATCCTGCCGAGGGAAGGGCTGGTCCCCACCCTCCAGTGACAAGGAGTAGGCTTACAAAGTATATGCTGACATGTTCCAAAGGGGTAGCCATGACAGTCTAATTCAGCAAAACAAACAGGAGACTTGTGGAACTTTTAAAGACCAACAAATTTATTTATCACATGAGCTTTCCTGGAAGAAAATCCCACTTCATCAGATGCTTGAAGATGGAGAACTTACAGAATGGGAGGAAAATAAATTCAGGGAAGTGTAACTCATAGGATCAAGTCAGACTGTTACAGCAAACCAAAGCAGCTGTTTAGATTCAAACAGTGTTGGACAGGATATTAGAGGGAGGGGAGGTAAAAAGAAGGCAAACTCATCTTTTATAATAAGAAAATCAACCAAAATCCCTAGTACATGCTGGTGGCTTCAGTGCAAGAGATATAAAACAGGAACACTGGGAGACTGTACTTTTGGGATCACACAAAAAGGCAGTTCCCTTCAGTCTCATATACTGACTCCCACACATTATAATGTCAGTAGTTACCAGTGCTGCCTGGGTAGATCCCCGGTGCTGGTATAGAATAGAAGACCTCAGATGAAGGGCAAGAGATCTGTTTAAGGGTAAAATGCACTTTGCTGCTGAAAGAGTGTTCCACTAGAAGCAATGGATTTTTCCTAGCTATAAGAGATCAGTAGAGTTACCTGGAGAAAAAAAAAAGACTTCATAGTCAACATTGGGGATTTATATTTGATTTAATAGCTTTTCATAGAGCTTAAGGCCATAAAGGACCATTAGATGATCTAGTCTGGCCTCCTGTGTCAAACATGCTATTACATTTCACTCAGTTGTGGAATTATTGCTGTATGGAGCCCGATAATTTGAGCTAGCCTAAAGCATTTCAGTCCTCAGGGGATTAAATTTTGTGTGCCATAGGCAGAGTACAGGGGAGACCAAAGTGCAAAAGCAGGAAACTGGTTAGAAGAATATGCCCAGGATGACTCCACACTACTTGCTGCAAAGGAAAGCAAAACAAAACAAGATTCCATTCGGGGGGGGGGGGGGGGGGAGGATTTCTTTTTGACTCTAAGTCTTGGTGGTCACTTCAGTCTTTAATGTGTGAGCAAGACATACTAGTCAGATACCTAAGAAAAAGGATTCTTGGTACAACTTCATCCACCATGCCATCCCCAGTTGTCACCAATCCCTAGTTCTTCAGAGGAAGGTGTGGCCGGGGGGTGGGAGGGGAGAGAAAACAAAAAAAAAAGAGTCACATAACACATCTAGTGTATCAGTAGAAAACAATTCTTCCTGATCACTGCAGCCAATCAGCCGAAGCACTTAAGCCTGAATTTTGATTATAGTCATTATCCTGATGAAGAGCTACACATACTATGAACATGTTGAGGGCAATGAACAGCCGACCTCCCCATGGCCTGATGGGAGGAAATAAAGAGGGGGAATTAATAGACTCCAGTGCCAGAAGGGACAACCATGACCATCCAGACACCCCTCACATACAAGGGCCATGATATTTTGTTCCAGGGCTTGGATTAAAGCACATCTTTTAGAACAATATTTAATCTTGTTTCAAAGACTTCAAGTGATAGTGAGTCCACTACCACCCCTGCTAAGCTGTTCTGATGTTTCATTATCCTCGCTGCTAGGAATTACATTTAATTTCAATATTATCTTTTCCATGTATGAGAACCTTTACGCAATGACTAAGTCAGCTCTCAATCTTCTCTTGGCTAAACTGTATAGAGTGACCTTCTTAGGTATGTTTTCCAGCCCCTGGGATTAGTTGGTGATCACTTGGAATTCATTCCAGCATTTCCACATCTTCTTGAAGTGTGAACACCAGAACTGGATGCAGTATTCCAGTAGGGTCTTACCATTGCTGTGTTTTAAAAGATTACGTATTACTTGCATCTGGCTGTATTAAAATGCTTTTTTGTTGGAGTTTGGCCATTACCATGTAATGTGGCCATTATCACGTGACCCAGATTTTTTGTAATAATAGTCTGTCCACCTCCTTATTTAGTACACCACTAAATTCTATTCTCTGTCATGAAAGCTCCCACTCCTGGGCTATTCACACACAGCCTCCAGCAAACCAGTGCTCCCAACTAGGTCAGTGAGTGCTTCTAACCAGCCACTCCTTAATTTATACAATAGAATGATCCCAGCAAAAAATCCCCAATCCCAGAGGTAAAGCACAGAGGTAACACAGATTGCTCACTGAACAATACAAGCTCATAACAGTTCGTCAATTTAACAAAGAAATTGATATGCACCAGCCTTGTTTCTCCCAGTAAAGTTTTCCAGATACTTTAAACCAAATGCACTGCGTTAGGTAAAACAAACAAACAAATTTATTAACTCCAGAAGGATTTTAAATGGCTCTAAGTCAAAGGATAAAAAGTCAGAATTGTTCAAGATAAAACAAAGCAAAACACATTGTAAATGAAGCTTAACACTTTCAGCAACCTTACAAAACTTGGTGTTTCTCATGCCAGGTTGGCTGGTTTCCCTTCTGCCAGGCTCTCCCCTTTGGTCAGCACTTCAGTTAGTCAGTGGTGTTTGTACATGGAAGTGGAAGAGACAGAGAAAGAGACTGGCAAAATATCTCCACTTTTTAAAATGTTGCTTGTCCCTTCTGGGGCTTCAATCCCACCCAGGTGGAAAACAGTGTCCTTGTATGGTTTCACCCATGTCCTGAGACAGTGAGCCTTACCTCTCCATGATTTCAAGCTGCCCCAGGGAAGGAAGGTGAGCAGGTGACTTACTTGAGAGGAACCCCCCGGATACCCTGGTCAGTCCTTTGTTGCTGGAATGCTGATCTGGGTTTGTAATTCAGTCATAGGTTGGTGGCCTATTGCAGGAGTGGGTGGGTGAGGTCTTGAGGCCTGCATTTTGCAGGAGGTCAGACTAGATGATCGTATTGGTCCCTTCTGACCTTAAAGTCTATGAGTCTATATTTACATTAATGAGATGCAAACTGCCCCTCTGCTCCTGGAGAGTTTTTCCTGGATATGTTTTAAGCTATGAGGACACATCTTTGGGAATATTACATAGTGGAACCTTCTCCCACGAAAGCTCATGCAATAAATAAATCTGTTAGTCTTGAAAAGTGCCACAGGACTCTGTTGTCTTTCTACAATAGACTAACACGGCTACCCCTTTGGAATTTGGCATTATCAGTGTTATTACACACCTGACATGGATGTCTGTTTGGCTGCGTGTGTGTGTCTCTGTATAAATGTTTCCTCAGGATTACCCCGGCTCAGATCTTTCAGTGAGAACTCAGTTAGCTCAATGATCTGAAGCTTCTAGTGCTGGATATGCCTGTGTCCTAAGAAGGGAGGGTAGATGGGGTTATCTGAGTTATTACAGAGAATTCTTTCTTGGGTGACTGACTGGCTGATAAGACTTGTCCACATGCTCAGGGTTTAATTGATCTCCATATCTGGGGTCAGGAAGGATTTTTCCCTCAGGGCAGATTGGCTAGGGCTCTGGGGGGTTTTTGCCTTCCTCTATAGCATTGGGAATGACTCACTTGCTGGTGGATTCTCTGTATCTTAGAGTCTTTAAATTGTGATTTGAGGACTTTAATAATTCAGTCATTGGTTAGAGGCCTATTGCAGGAGTGGGTGGGTGAAGTTCTGTGGCCTGCATTGTGCAGGAGGTTAGACTAGATCAGCGGTGCACAACCTTTTTTGGCCAAGGGCCAAATTGCATTTTCTAAGGCCACTCAAGGGCCATAAATGCAACATGGGGCGGGCGGGGGGTGTCACGTCACACAATCCCTCTGCTCGCTCCGCTCCCAGAGGGCTGCACAGAACATGCTCACAGGCCGCATACACCTCTGGACTAGATGATCATACTGGTCCCTTCTGACCTTAGAGTCTATGAGTCTCTGGCGGGAACTTTGTTAGCCCAGTGTTCCTGAACTGAGGTGCTCCTTTGATTAATAGTTTGGGCTATCTTTGGCTCAGACCTCAAGTGAGAACTCAGTTAGCTCAATGGTCTGTGTGCAAGAATTACACTGAAGTAATAGTCACGATCAAAGAAACCAACACTATCACAGATTCTTGTAGAAACAAAGGTGCCAAGCTAGGATTTATTGCCATGTAGCAAAATGGGAAGCAATCTATATCAACTGATATACTGACAGCATTTATGCTCCCAATGCATTGGAACAGCTCACCTGACAGCAGGACTCTCTGTCACACACTCAGCTTCACTAAAACTGGGCTCTCAAACTCCTACATTTATGCACCGTTTGGACCATTGGCTCAGCCCTTTTGACACCAGAAACTACTTTCTTTGATATCTAAAATTACCTTGATTGGTCCATACACCCTTCCAGAAGCCATCTATTATCTTATTTTGTCCACATACCACTAAATGTCTCTATCCATCAAGATGTTATGGTTGGCTGAAATATCTTTATCACAGTATAGTTTGGGCAAGGATATCTTTCCTTATCTCTTTGGCACTAGGCCAATCCAAAACATTCCTCAGGGTACTTTTCCACTCTTTATGCTTATTATTGCAATTTCTCCTTGTTTCTTGCTGATTTTGGCGAGGTCAGACTTTTGCAACCTGACTCTTGACAGCTTGACTGTTTCTCCAATTCAGGCCTAATATTTTGGCTTATTTTGCTAGGTCTTAGGCTAGCACTTGGGCATTTTTGTTTGTCCTTTTACTTCATACCCTAACTTTCTACTACACACTATATACATGACTGCAACAAAAACTGTAAAAATAATGCTCAGTATGTCATGAGCATTCCAAAAACATCATCTATGACATTCTTTCCATTACACAATATACAATTACACTATAAGGGTGAGCATGGGATGATGGGATCACACCTTCTAATTCTTTGTTGAAAGAGCCCCAAATTAACCCTTCAATTATTTTGCCTGGAATTGACATCAGGATATTGGTCTATATTTCCCTGGGTCATCCCTTTTCAAATATTGGAACTATATTGGTTTGACTACATAATTTTGGAATTTTTCAGTTTTTAAAGGTTTGTTAAAAGTGCATATTTGTGGCTCAGACAGATCCTCAACTAGTTCTTTTATGACTCTTGGATATAAATTATCCAGACCTTTTGATTATAAATATATATTGTAGGCTACTAGGATTATAGACAAGATCCTCAACTAGTCAACTAATATATATATATATATTAGAAGATACTGACTTACATCATCCTTTTGTTACAGATGGTAAACTTTCTTTTCCGTCATCGTCATCATATGGGATAGCTATATACTTATGTTTTCTTCTAAATACAGAGAAGAAATATCTTGAACATTTCTGCTTTTTCCTGATCTAGGGGTGTTTCATTGTTCCTGATGTGTTTTAAAAAGCCCTTCTTGTCTTTAATCCTAGTAGCCTACAATATCTCATTGTTTTCTTCAGCTACCTCTATAGACAAAACCCTGGCTGGGGTGATTTAGTGGGAGTGGTCCTGCTTTTTAGCAAGGGGTTGGACTAGATGACCTCGTGAGGTCCCTTCCATCCCTATTATTCTATGATTCTAAGTCACTTGCAATTTATATTTACTGCTATTAAGCACTGAATTTTCCTATTCTTGATATATTTATTTGTTATGTTTTAGTGCTGCTTTCACACCTCCTATTAACCAGGACATTTTTAGAGCAGTATAACACATGCATGTGTGTAATCAGGGCTTTGGGGGCATTCAGTGGGACATCTTCGAATAATTTTCAGTTTCTATTTACACTTCCAACTTTACATTTATCACTTAATGTAAAACATGATTAAAGAATGGGATTAAATTTATCACTTAATATAAAATATTCTTAAATTTTGGGATGTTAATGAAACAATCCCTTGAGTTCACTAAAGAACCTTTTATTGCCTGTTGTAGGTTATTAATTATAATAGATGGACACATCTCAAAAGCTTTACAAATTGAGTAGCATCCAAAAGTCCAGATGATTTTCTGCCTATGTAAATGCCCTTCCTACCCCCCCAACACAATCCTAGCTGACTCACTCAGGCTGCGTCTACAATGGTAAATTAAGTCAGTTTAAGCTTGCTTAAGTTGCAAGCTTAAGTTGACTTAATTTACCCTGCGTCTACACTACAGTTTCCTTAAGTTGATTTAAGCAAGCTGCTTAAGTCGACGTAAGGAAAATAAAGTCGACTTCATAAAACCACCTTCCTAGTAGACCTAAGGCTTAAGTCAACTCCCTAGAGTCGACTTAAGCCAGTGTAGATGTGGGGTAACCCTAAGTCGACTTAGGGCTACCCCAGGGCTACACCAATGCCCTCCCTGCTGGGGAGGTTACAGGGGGTGCCTGGCATGCCCCCCCACCTGGCAGGGCAGAGCCCTGCCCACCCTGCCCGGGTCCCTGTCCCCCTTTGTCCCATTGTACCTCGGCACAATGGGGCAAAGGCTGAGCCCCCTGGCATTGGGCAAGGGGTGCCCCCCCTGCCCCTGTGGACCTCTCCTAGGTCCCCCTAAGCCCCTAGAAGTTGACCTAGGCATCCAGTGTGGATGCTCTTGGTCGACTTTTTAAGTTCCCCTTTAAGTTGACTTTATTTTTAAGTGTGGACACACTAAGTCGACTAAAATTACCAAGTGTAGACATAGCCTCAGTGACTTCATTTGTTCATCCATGGCAAATGAACCTTACCCAGTAAGCAATCACCTTCCATAATCAGGTCCTTGACCCATAATTCTCAATACCTAGCTCCACTTGCAAATGTGGCCTACCAGCTTTGATGAGGCAGGGAGTTATCTTCTTCTAAACCTGGCAATTTTCTGATGTTTCCATGTCCTCATCACAGCATCCTACAGGATCAGTAGCCAATGAAAGGAGAGATGATTCCTACAGGAAGGTGATCCCATTCAATGCAGGATGCATGTGAAGCTTCCTGAATTTAATGTGAAATGAAATTCAGTTTGAATAAATAGATATGCGTTTAAATCAAGAACATTTCTGATACCAATGGGAGAGGATGCATCAAGAGCTACACTGATAAGCTATCAGGAGACAGAAAGCCTTGCTTAACCTTCATAGAGATCAAAATATTTTAAAGTACAAAATAAATGAATATTATATACAGTACCAAAAAAACATTTTCTTTTACTTAAATCCGTCCTGATAGATGCTGCTTGTTGTCTGAGCTGTGCAGTGCTATATTTGTCATTTAGGTCTTGATCCAATGAAATGAAGGGGAGACTTTTCATGCTTGGACAGAGAGTGAGCAATGAGCTAATTTAATTACAATCTACACCCAAACGTCATTCACCTGTTTTTCAGAAAACTGCTTCACTCACCTCCCATTCATTGTTTGAGTCAGGTCTGAAAGATATCTCTGGGCCCATGAACACAAGAGGAGAGTCCTTCCACTCCCATCTATTGGCAATAATGATTATTACCATTTCAATATGTTCCAAAGGGGTAGCTGTGTCAGTTAAGTTCAGCAAACAAACAAGGAATCTTGAGGCACTTTTAAAGACTAACAATAAATAAACTCGTTAGTCTTTAAATGTTACACAAGAGTCCTTGTTTGTTACGATTTCAAGAGGCAGAGAAATTTTGTGTTTCAGGGTCCTCCATCCAGGAAGCACAGTAGCTCTCTGATGCAGTCAGCAGGACAGAGTAGGGAGAACTTGAAGGAATTTTATCATAATGTTTTCTAGCAAGGAGTGCTTTTTCATTTACCAGCCAGTAGGGATCAAAGTGATTAAATATGGCTATATACTGAGACATTGTGATTTTTAATTAAAAGAAAAGAAAATTGTTTGTCATTGAGGAAAAAGGAAAGAATACATTATCAACCTCTGCGCACAGCCACTATTCAATTCCTGTTCTGCCTAAGCCTCTTAAGCAAAGAATAAAGCACAGCATGGTCTACTCTAGAGGAGTACATAAACACCTGTGATAGACTCCATCCACTAATGGATATTATCATGACTACATCCAAAGAAGGTTTTTCTTCAGTAACAGATTGTCATTATTGGAAGCTAAGGCATGTTTTCTTATGTTTCTGGAAAGGGCCAGTTCATTATCATCTTGGGAAATCCCAAAAGGGTGGTCCCATAAACTGCAGCTGTTATACTGTATAGACTAGAATGAGTCAAACCTTTCAGGGGTGTTCAGGAGTGTGGTGGGGTGGACAGGACTGAGTGCAAGGACTGCCTCAGTTTAGTCTTGATAATGTTAGGTGCCCTCCCTGAAAAGCATGGGGAAGAGCACAGCAAAGAATAATGATACCCTCAGAAAAAGGGGGTGCAGCAAGAGTTTTCTGATCTTCATACCCCTACAACCTCGAGGTGAATTGTGACTGCTTCACAACAAGATTGTGTTTCTCCTTGAGGGACCATGTCTTAAATTCAGTCTAGCCCTTGATGACTTTCCCAACCTCAGTAAAATATTCCTCATGACCTCAAAACAATCAGCTGAAATGTAGGATCATCAGCAATTTAATTTTTAAAACATTATACACTTTAAAAAACAGGCACAGTATTTAATAACTAAACCAAAGCCTATTGGCTTAGAAAAAGCTTGTGCACGTGCGGCCTCATCCAAAGGCTACTGAAATTCATTAAGAGACTACCTTGACTTTCAATCAGAACAGTAGTCTGAGGGGGGGGGGGGAAATCATGATATCATGATTCCTGATATACTCGTTTAAACCAAGCTTTAACACTCTTTGGGATTCAGTGCATGACAGCGGTAGAAGAAAGTAAGGCCAGTAAAATGTGTGTGGTCATTATTATCAAGGGCATAAGAGAGACGTCAATAGAAAGCTTCAGAGCAAAAGCTATCACTGAATGGCACAGATGATTAGAATTTCATGCTAGACATTTTTGTTGATGTCTGGGCTGCTAGTTCAAATCTTCTCCAGCTGGGTAGAGAGAAAAAAGTTCTTTCCATCCCATGGCCATCAGGTGGTCTGAAGAAAATGAATTAATGTGTTGAGACTCCACTTCCTAGTGTGACATATGTCCTCATATTTTGACAAATCCAGTCTCAAGGGCACGGATGGCATGATTAGGTAGCTTGGACTACCCACTCACCTCAGGAGAGTCCCTTTCCAGTATGCATTAGGTATAGTGACAGAAAGCAGGGTTGTTGTGTGCATAGCTAGAAACAATTTTTATGAACAGTATATGACTTCATTATATTTAAAAATGCATATTTTAAAGAGAAAAGTTGTTTAGCACAAAATGTGTCCAGTCCCCATCTAGCTGAACTTCTAGATGTTTTTCACATTAGTCATTGTACCCTCCTAATCCCATTAACCATTACTCATGAGTGAGGTTGGCAGCTTAGCCCCGGTTTATGACTGTGTTTTCTCTATGTTCAAAGTTTAAATAAATTTAATTTGATAGGGATGGAGGAAACCCTGGAGGCTCTTAGCTGAAACAGCTCACGAATAAGCTACTTTAAATGGAAATGAAAACACACACACACATACACAAGACCTGCATTACCTAGCAACAAAATATAGAATAACTCCAGAGTCCCAAGTCGCTGTTGACGGCAACTGTCTCTCGATAAGAGGGTGATGTCTGCCAGGGGAAAGACACTGATGAGATTTAAGATGGCTGAGGTGTTCAATTCATGCTCTACAGATTTTCTACCTATATGACAGGTGTTGTTTGGAGAAAAAACAATTGCTGGCTAGGGTGCCAAACACTTTCCTCCTTCTGCCATTTCTCAATCTCTTGAGCAAGGCAATTCTCTTCAAAATGGGTTGAGGCTTCACAGTTGGTGGAATCAAAGGACTTATTTCAACAACTACCATAAGTAATGGCTGGTGTGTTTCTCTACATGTCTCTTGGATGAGTTGGCCTTTGCTTGTCACCACTGATTCCTGATGTAATGCAGCTTTCTTTGAAATACAGCTTTAAACCGATGAGAAGTCTCTCATTTTTGCTGGTTAGAGGTTTAATTTTGCCACATATAAAATGTGCTTCTTTTCTGATGAACAAGTGCAAGGATTTCCTTTTTGTTCTCATCAAATTAATCTTGATGGTGGTGAGTGGAATATCCAATCAATTCAGCTCATGACCTGTGAATAATGGTCTTGAACTCCGCCCAAATGTATTTGGATGTCACTGATGTTGTCAGGTAAGTCAGAAGGCCTTTTAGTGAGGGATTGTTGAAGAGTCTAATGACTAGCTTGATTTTGAAGTTCCTTGGTGTTCAATCTCACCCTAATTCCTTTTGTTGCGTATGGTGTTGTTGTACAAGCCATGTGTTCATGACTGATCTGACTAAATGATAGTCTGTTCAGTACTCATCTGTATCTCTCAAGGTTCAGGCAATATGGACATCAGAAGACACCAGCATCCGGAACATAAGTGTTTGCATGTGATCTGATATTTGTCTGTCTTTCTAAAGAAGGTATCTGTGAAATCAATTTGTGCTACATTCATTTACTGAGGAGAAGAATTCCATTTGAGTTAACTTTCTCCTCTCCTTTCCCAGTGGTGCCTTTCCAGAATTTGGGATGTCAATGACCTCTTGCACTGAAGTCACCCATGAGGATAAGTTTGTCTTCCTTGCTGTGGCAGGGAGAATTGCATCAAGAGCTCTTTGTTGCCTTTGTCATCATCACTTTTGGGAGTGTATGCTTTGATGACCATGACATGCTGGTTGTTACTAATCTTAAAATGCAGAGTCATGAGACATTCATTTATACCCATAGGGAGTTCTAAAAGCTGACTAACAATCTTGTTCTTGATAGCGTAACAACCCCATGAACATGCTTCCCTTCAGACAGTCCCAGGTAGTGTACCTGCAGAATATGGAGAGACAGTTTGAAGGAATATAAATAATTAACTGTTGTCTAATCAGTAGAGTTTTGTGAGCATCACAGATTGCACTGGGGTGGGGTGGGGGAAGAGAGGCAGGCAAGATTCATGTTTCTGTAATGAGTATGTGATGTTCAAAACAGGAGATGTATTAAGAATGAGCAAGGCTTAACAAACTGGCTACAGATGCTGTACCAACAAAATTACCTTCTACATCTGGATCACCCAGGAAGAAAAAAAAATAGTCAATCACAGGAAAAATCAACCACAGACATTCATAGCTAAGATAAAGACTTTTTTTTTTAACAGAGTTGAAAACAAAGGAAAACAGGAAGAGCACAGGGAAAGAAACTTTTGGAATGGAAAAAATAGCCCACAACTATGGGGATGTAAATTAAGATTTGGTGCAAGGATTGTTGTAGAGTTTTTAACTGAGGAAAATTGATTACAAGAAGATGGGGTGGAAAGAAAGGAGAGTTAGAGAGAGAAAAAAAGAAAAAAATGGCTGGCATAGCATGGTATATCAAACCACTGGGCCATCTAGTTTGCTCATCCGCATACAGGTGGAGCTGTGCGGCGGTCCCTTCCATCCCTATGATTCTATGAATACCTGATTTTTCAGAGGAAGGTGAGAACTTCTTGTAATGCATATAGGGCCCAACCCAAAGCTCACTGAAGTCAACTGTAATCTTTTGGTTCACTTCAATGAGCTTTGAATCAGGTCCCTAGCCAGTTATACGATGCTCAGTATGGGGATGAGTGATTCTTACCTATCACAGAAATTCATGGTCATACACCCTGAAGCACAAAAACAGATTAAAATGTAATTAGTATCAAAAACTAAACTTGTGGATCAATTGATTTCCCTTGCCACAATCAGTGCTTTTTTTCTAAAAAAAAAGGTACCGGAACTCCTATTGATGTCCGTCGTGTCATAAAGAAATAACACTGAAAATAGTGCAGTAAACAGTAGATTTTTGAATATATCAAAGAAATAAAAATACAAGGTAAAAACTGTTAAGTTTTATTAACTATGCAGGCCGCTAATATACTGAAAGACAACCTGTGAGGTCTTACAGCAGGGGTCCTCACACTTTTTAAATAGGGGGCCAGTTCACGGTCCCTCAGACTGTTGGGGGGCCGTATTATAATTAGAAAAAAAACGTGAATGCGTAGCTATCACGTCTGCTGCTGGCCTGTGTTTCTGGGTACTGGGTGGCAGGCAGTAATGCATCCACACACTTTTTGTTGGTGCTGTGGGCTCCGGCCAGGCCCAGAGTGTGGGACTGACTGACCGATGTTAGCCTGCTGGCCTGCTGTTGTGTATGCAACTAGTAGCCAATGTTCCCTCTAGGTTTGGTGGCTTGTGTGCAAAATTTTCAAGCCGTGTGAAAAACTTTTTCAGAATAAATTTTTGGGGAAAACTCACAAGACAGAAATTATAGGCATTAATTGAAGATAAAGTGACTGTAAATAGAATTAATTAATTAATTGTGTTTAATTAATTTAATTGGAATGAATTTGGAATTGAAATCTAATTTTAAGAAAGGTTTTTATTTAAAATTAATTTTTAAAAAGTTTTAAAAAAGAAGGGAGAGAAAGAAAAAAGAAGGAAGGAGGAGACAAAGAAAGAAAGGAAGGAAGCAAA
>ML685784.1:21585660-21638843 GCA_007922175.1 Pelusios castaneus
AGGTGCAGTGATGGCCGGCAGAGCTGCCTCTCTGCCAGGCCGCTCCCGCCCTGAGCACGCTCTCTCTGAGCATGCTCAGGGCGGGACATTTGAATCTCCCTAGCCCGGCCACAGCAGGAGTCTGCAGCTGGGATGGAGCACCGGCGGGTACCCGAACGGGGGCGGGGTCGGCTTCGGGCGGGGAAGTTGAGGCGGCCGGCGGGTGGGAGACCGGGAGCCTGCCCCGGCCGCAGCCACCCCGCTGCCCCGGTAGATTTGGCAGCGAGCCAGATGCAGCCATGAAAAGAGCCACATCTGGCTCGCGAGCCATAGGTTCCCGACCCCTGGGCTAGGTCTTGCTGCAAACAGTCTAGTTTGTTTTAACATCAGCCTAATAATTGTGTATGTGGGGCAGGGGGTGGTTTTCTTTTGCGATGGGTGGGTGGGGGAATTTATTGCTGTGAAACCATTTATGCTGGTACGTGTTGTTACTGGAGCTAATTCATGACTTTCCTTTGATTTAGAGTATGGGAAAGATTTGGGAGGGAGGGAGGAAGGGAGACTAACAACTGAACAGGCAGCACATGGTCTTGGCAGAACAGGGGATGAAGATGACACCTCCTGGAAAAGGTACATCTCCTCCTGACAGCTCCTGCTTTACAAGGATGCCCAAGGAATAGGAGATTGTTCCCATCCTGGGGTGCATCCCAGGGTCTCTGACGCGTGTCTCTCTTGCTCTTGGTATCTGAGCAGGGACAAAGATCTGTTCTTGTCCAAAGCATCATCTTCAGACATCCTGGTGCAGCCAGGCTATGGCTTGGTTAAATCACAATCTCAGTCATTGCTGGTATGTATCTTTCACCTTCTTTCTGGGAAGCTTGGTCTGCAATTTGCTGAGGCTTGGTTTGCTGTCATCATGTAGAAATCTGGATATAGGAAGGATACTTGGGACTTAGGCCTGAGCTTTCAGAAAAATTATCTGTTTCCACTTCTAATGGATGGGGGATTTCAGCTCACTATAATGTGCACTACAGGTCTCTGATGTTGTCATAACTGCCTATGCATTAAAGCAATGGAACAGAAAATGGACAAGATAGAAGACATTGAGGTTGCCTGGCTCTGCATATTATTAAGGATGAGCTAACAAGGGGGCCTGGGGGCATTTTATTTATTGGTAGGCGTACATCTAGAAATGATGATGTACCCTTTCACAGCAAAATTCCCTGCTTCCCCTGCTCTTTTCACCTTAAACAGTATCTCAGATAGTCCTTTCCTAAAAGCCTTAATGATACTAACACATCTCCCATACACCAACCATGTCCCCTGGCCTGCCTGGGGGGAGCAGGGCTTGCAGCACTGCAGGGAGGGCTTGGGGGGGGGGGGGGGAGGCATCTCACATTTGTTTAGTAAATTAATAAAATGTCACTATTTCAGTTTAACATTTTTATTAAAAACCTTTTAACATTTTTACATTTTAATATTTAACCTTTTGACATTTTTATTAAAATTTGAATTATAACACAAGATCTATGCATTTCTCTTGAATGGAGGTACTTAGGCATGCTGATGCTTCCGGCACCAAAAAACTGTTGCCCATGAGGTACCATGCCTCACAAATTGCCGCTCAGCGACTACCATAACTTGCTCAGCTGCATCATCAGCTTAGAGGGAATATTGCTTAACAGCAGAGATAGCCATTATAATGGCTTTAAGTAGACTTATTAAAGTCAATTTAGTGCTAATCCCTGTTTACACTGGGCTTAAGTGAACTCAAGGAGTCGACTTAAGACTTAAGTCGACCTAAAGAGGTGGTGTTATTAAGTCAACTTAAGCTTTCCTTAAGTCGACTTAAGGAAATGCTTAAGTCGACTTAATAAAAACCCAGAGTGGACGTGGCTTTGTTTAGGTCAACTTAAACATCCTTCAGTCGACCTAATTTGCCAGTGTAGATGTACCCTATGGCTATGTCTACACTTGTAAAGTTAAGTTAAGACTCTGTTAAGTTGACTTAACCAGGTCGACTTTCAGTCAACTTAAGTCGACCTTATTATATCGACTTAACAATACACATAGCCATCCACACTGGCTTTAAGTCGACTTAATAAGGTCGACTCAGCGCTATTCCCCATCCACACTGGCTTTAAGTTAATTTAAGAAGTCGATTTCAGGCGAACTTCAGAGGTGTGTTATAAAGTTGACTTAATCTGTTAAATCGACTTAAGGAAGCGCTTAAGTCGATTTAATAAAAGCCCACTGTTGACGCGTCTTTGTGTAGGTCGACTTAAGCATCCTTAAGTTGACCTAAGTTGCCAGTGTAGACCCTATGGATATGTCTATAGTGGCAAGTTAGTTCGAATTAAAGAAGCTTAATTCAAACTAACTAAAGCCATGGCTACACTAGGCTTTAATTAGTTCGAATTAAGGGCTTCCTTAATTCTATCTAATAAATTTGAATATGCTATTCAAACTAAGGGTTAATTTGAACCAGTTAGTTCGAATTAATCAATGTGGCCATGTTAGTTCGAACTAACCGGCCCATTGAATTCAATGCAATTCGCTAATTTGAACTAAATTTTTCTAGTTCAAATTAAGTTAATTCGAACTAACTAAAATTAGTTCAAATTAGTTAGTTCAAATTAACTAATTCAAACTAACTTTAGTAAGTGTAGACATAGCCTATGTGTCTGAGCAATTCAAGAGATTCTGTCCAACTCTGCTTTACCATGTATTTATCAACAACACATTTCCTCCGCCTTTGTGATGCCCATTCATACAGTTTTGGTAGATCCCTGTGAAGTTCGTCACAGCCTTCCCTAGCCTGGACTCTACTACTAAGCTTGTTTTCTCTACACATGTTGGTAGCTAACTGTTCATTCTCTGACAAATCATTAATATATTGGGCAACTTTGGTTAATTTTTGCCATGTGGAAAACTGACCATTTATTCTTACTCCTTATTCTCTGCCTTTGAGCCTTGTTTTAATCATTACGGTGCTTTACCACTCACAGGATAACTGCTTAATTTCCTTCAGAACCTCTTTGATGGAATTTCTAAATAGTCTTTTGAAAGCCCAAACGCATAATATTTTTTTCTCCTGAATCCATTATTTAGTTGACTTAGTGAGTACATTTAGTTCAAGAGAAAATATTATATGCTAAGGTGGTCTTTGTGGGTGCAGGTACAAAGCAGGCCATTGGGCCAAATTCCTGGGGGTCCGGGGCACTGTTCCCTCTAAGCTGCGTGGCTGCGTGGCCATGCAGGTGAAAAAATCCTGCAGTGCACAAATTTTTCACTCCCGCGCACAAAAAATTGGGGCAGGCCGGGTATTTTAACTTTTCAAATCTCCCGCCCTGAGCATGCTCAGACAGATTGTGCTCAGGGCGGAAGTGGCCTGACCGAGGAGTGGCTCCCAGTCTGGTTTGGCCACCCCTGTAGCTCCGAGCCTCTGGCCAGGTAAGGGGGGCCCTACATGGATCGAGAGGAGCGGGGAGGGGCCATGGGGAAGGGGCCATGGATGGGCAAGGATCGCAGAAGGGGACGAGGATTGGGGAAGGGGCCTCAGGCGGGTGAGAATCGCGGAAGGGGTGGCGGGTGGGTGAGGATGAGGGGTCAAGGATTGGGGAAGGGGCTGCGGACAGGTGAGGATCGGGGAAGGGGCTGCACGGGGCCAAGGATTGGGGAAGGGGGGGCGATGATCGCAGAAGGTAAGGGACCCAGGAGTGGAAGGGCTGGGCACTGAGGTGATAGAGAGGAGGGGGGAACTGTGCTCCTTCCCTTTTCCCCATGTTCTCTCCTGCCAGCCACACCACTCTCCCCTTCCCTTTCTTGCCACCCCCTGTCCTGCCCTGTTATGCTCCTACATTCTCCCCTGGCCTGCCATGCTCCCCTGCCAGCCATCCCACTCTTCCCCTCTCTTGTCACCATGGCCTTTGTTCCCCACGCTCTCCCCACCTCTGCCCTCTTTTGCCCTACCATCCCTTTTCTTCTTCCCCCCCCCCTTGCTTTTACAGAACCAATTTGAGTTTGTAAACTGGTGTTTATTTTTTGACTGTTTAAATTTTATTAATAATATAATCAATGTATATGCCAATCTATCCAAAATTTGCTTGCCGGCCCCCATGTGAGAAAAGAATTCCAATGTGGCCCGTCACTGGAAAAGGTTGGACACCCCTGTTTTAGACTGAAGTGTTTTCATTTATAATTGATTCTATAATTAAAATCCATCAATTTTAAAAAGTCAAAGCACAAGTTTGAAAGCAGCGAAAGCGATGGACCAATGAAGAAAAGGGTCTGCTTCAGATTTAAGGAAGAATGGCTGCATGAGCTTATCGAAACAGAAATGCCACATGTGTCTGGTAAGCAACACGTAAGTCTAGGAGATATTTTTCAGTATCATGAGAATGGCAAAGTATTATGCACCATCTGCCTGCAAGCCCATGCGAATGGCAAATGGGCTTCAGGCAAAAAATGGGATGAATGGAAACTGGACTACTTAAAACGCCATTTAATTAAAAAAAAGTCACATAACTTCCATCACTAAATTACGTAATCAGCACCGAGGAATTATTAAAATTTTGTTATGTGAGACATGTGAAGATAGAGAAAATAGAGCTGAAATGTCTGAGAGGAAATTGACCACTGCTGATGAAGTAAAAATTTTAATCGATAACGTCCTTCTTGCAATAAAATTAAATTTATCATTGCTATTGGTTCAGGAGATACACCATCATGTTGGGAAATATGTTAAAATTCCTGAAAACTGGAGAAGTAAAACGTATGCATTTGAATTTGTTGAATGCATAAATTCTGTTATTCATCGAGAAATGTTAAACGATTGGCAGAGTTCATTATTCCATACTCTAATAGTTGATAAGAGCACCAATATCTCTGTATACAAAATGTTAATCCTTTATGTTAAATTCAGAAAAGCAGAAGAGTTTTCTCATCATACCATGTTTGCAGGAATTCTGAAATTTTCAGCATGTGACAGTTTTGCAATTCTTTCAGCTATTAAACAGTTCTATGATAACAACTTAGATTTGAGCAAAATGGCTATGTTCACATCGGATGGTGCTTCAGTTATGCTTGGAAAGCATAATGGCGTAGCTGCTGTACTGCGTCAGTCTATTCCACATTTGTTGGAACAGCACTGTGTGGCAGATAGAGAAGACTTAGGACTTGAGGATGCATGGAAGCATGTACCTTTAATAAAGGACATTGAAACCCTACTAAGAACAGTCTATACACTTTTTAGTCGGTCATCTGTGAAGAAGTCAAAGTTTGAGGAAATATGCAAAGCTGCAGATTGTGAGTCTGTTTCGTTCAGGCCACTGAATGAAGTAAGGTGGCTTTCTAGACATTTTGCTATATGAGCCTTGATGAGGAATTAAGCCATGCTGATGGAATACTGCCAAGAACAGGTTGCAGAGAACAATGATCCAATTCACAAATACTGTTTAGACAAACTGAAAAAAAGCTCCAGAATATAATGTTGCAATTGCTATATTGAATGATATGTTAGGGGAACTGGCAGGGTTGTGCCGACTGCTTCAGCAAAGTATGCTAACCACAATAGAGGCTTTCCAGTTCACTAAAGCCAGAATTGTGAAACTTCGATCCCAGTACCTTGGCGATATTGTTCATTTTTCAGAAGAGGTCCAAGTTCTGATGGCATCATTTTCATCTCCTGTAAACACCAGGGCAGTGATCTCGATTTGTTGAAGGAATATGTGACCATTTTGACTGCAGGTTTCCTGAGGATGAGCTAAAGGAATGGTCTGTTTTTGATAGGGATTCCTTTTCAACTTTACAGAGTATGAATGATTTCTCATTTGGACCTCAGCAGCTTGAAATACTAGCAGCAAGACATAGCACACTGCTGAATAAGACAGTAGAAACTTTTAGGAAAGATCTGCTTAATCAGTACATGGACTTTAAACTAACTATTAGTGAGAAGATGGAAACAGGTGCAATAAAGAATTTCGAGGACATTGTTTCCTACACTGCAGCAGGAACAGCTTAGTGAACTATCACTCCTTCTAGACATTTGTGCAACTTTCCAGGCATCTAGTGCTGATTGTGAGAGAGTGTTCAGTCTAATGAATCACATAAGAACAAAGACTAGAAATCGTTTAGAAGTCAGCCATCTGGACAATCTGACGAGGTTCAAGCTTTATTTAGCTTCAGGGCAGACTGTTAACCTGGACAGTGTTTATTCATTTTGGAAAACTGACAAAGGCAGACAAACAGTACTGAAGAATTGATGAGACATAATGTCACAGAAAGCATAAAATGCATTTAAATTATTAATAAAAAAACTATTTTAAAGAACTTTTATTAATTTTTCATTCTATATTTTTTCAATAATTTCTGTCGTGTGAGTTTGCACAAAAATTTTATTCAGAAAAAAATTTGCAAACAGGTTGAAAATTTTGCACACAAGCCGCCAAACCTCAGAGGAAACATTGGTCTGGGGATTGGGCCCAGGGTTAGGGCACAAATTGTCCTCTGCTGAACCCCTGATTTGGGCTAAAAAGCCATGTACTATAAACAAGCACAAGCAGAAATCCTGTGCTAACCATACAGCACTTCTCTAGTCTTGAGTTAAAAAAAGGGGAGAAGTAAACCTTGAAACTAAGCAGGTGCAACAAGGTTATGAAGGCAGACAACCCTTCTTAACAACCTGGGTAAAAACAATGACAGTCCTGTGGCACCTTAAAGACTAATAAGTTTCTTCAGGCATAAGCTTTTATGGGCTCCAACTCACTCCGTCAGATGCATGAAGTGGAAACTACAGTTTGATAGGTATATATACACATGCTAGGGTGAAGGAGGGCAGTATTAGAAAAGTCAGTTCAGTTAAGATAGACTGACTTTGCTAACACTTGCCCTCCTTCACTCTGGTATGTGTATATATACCTGTCAAACTGTAGTTTCCGCTTCATGGACCTGATGAAGTGGGTTGGAGCCCATGAAAGCTTATGCCCAAAGAAATTTGTTAGTCATTAAGGGTACGTCTACACTGGCAAGTTAGGTTGATTTAATGAGGCTTAAGTTGACCTTAACAAAGCCTTGTCCACACTGGGCTTTTATTAAGTCAACTTAAGCCCTTCCTTAATTCAACTTAATAAGAGCTTAAGTCAACTTAATAACACCTCCTCTGAGGTTGACTTAAGCCTTAAGTTCACTTCTTAAGTCGACTTAAAGTGGATGGGGAGTAGTGCTAGGTTGAACTTATTAAGTCAACTTAAAGCCATTAAGTCGA
Organism: Pelusios castaneus; assembly: GCA_007922175.1. NCBI lineage: Eukaryota > Metazoa > Chordata > Testudines > Pelomedusidae > Pelusios > Pelusios castaneus. Next base: position 21,592,904 of record ML685784.1, read on the forward strand.
CCTAACAAGGTCAACTAAGTCAACTTAAAGTATTGTCACTATGTTAGGTCGACTTAATAAAGTTGACTTAACTTTGCCAGTGTAGATATAGCCTCAGGTGCCCTTGGATTCTCATTGTTTTTACTTTACATGGACTAACATGGCTACAGAACAAGGAGCAATGGTTTCAAATTACAGCTGGGGAGGTCAAGGTTGGGTATTAGGAAAAACTTTCTCACTAGGAGGGTGGTGAAGCATTGGAATGGGTTACCTAGGGAGGTGGTAAAATCTCCATCTTTGGAGATATTTAAGGCCCGGTTAGACAAAACCCTGGCTGGGGTGATTTAGTGGGAGAGGTCCTGCTTTTTAGCAGGGGGTTGGACTAGATGACCTTGTGAGGTCCCTTCCATCCCTATTATTCTATGATTCTACCCCTCTGGATATTGACACCTGGGTAAAGAATGCAGTGAAAAAGCATTCTCTCTTAGTTTCCCATGCTTATTGGAAAAAAGTTGCAATCCTACCTCTTTCCTCCCCTTTTTGCAAGTTGTTTGCTAAAAACTTGGTGATTTTTACTGCAAAAGTAATATGCTTCAAGGTAAAGTGCCCGTACACCGTAAACCAAAGCTGTAAATAACAACAAAAGTGGGTATAATTTTATTCTTCCTATAGTCATGAATATTCATTTTATAATCATTATGTTACCAAATAAAACTTTAAAAAAAATGTAGTAAATAAAATGTATATTTACACATTATTTTAAATAAAGAATTGTAAAGTAGTTAACTCTGGGCTCATTTAGTTAATTGCAAAACAAAAAAAAAATCCCCCAAGTAAACTAAATGCTGAACTAAATAAACTGCTCTTTATCTCTCTGCCTGGTTTAAATCTTCTCTCTCTCAACCCTCAACAATCTTCAAAACATGGAATCTTGTTTTCAGAACAAATGTGGGGGAAAGTCCTCCTCTGCATTCATATGCAGTCGTATCTCTCAGAACATGATCATCTCAAAACACTTTGAAAGTATTAAATTAGCCTGTTAAATAACACCCCTGCTATGTAGTTCCTTACTTCTAGCTCCATTTGATATATAGGTGAACTTAGACGGATACGTGTAATTAACTGACTTGCCAAAGTTCCTAAGTAACACAGTTGTAAAAGTGGAATAGAATCCAGATCTCGTGACCATATGTTCCAGAAAATAACCATTAGACCATGCTTCCTCACACTGTGCATCTGTCAGGTAGCATCATCTCATTCATTCAAAAGCAGAAATTTTCTCACAATATTCTATGAAGCAACCTGACAACAGACCAAAGCCATAGAATACAAAATAACAATTTGCTACCATGAAGCCAAAGCCTCCAGGGTATTTAACTTTGCAGTTCTTGGCCCCTGTATACCTGTGTAACCCAGGGGTCTGCAACCTTTGCCAGCCCCACCCACCACATCCCAGAAGGTGCCAGGGGCAGGACCAAAAAGGGGCAGAACCCTGGACTCTGGGTGGGGGGGGCAGCTGGGGTCCCCGGGGGGTAGGGGGGGGCTAGCTGAGCCCTGGGCCATGCCTGCCCCTGGGCTACTCCGGTCCCTGAGACACGCCAGGCCATGCCGGTCCCCGGGCCCTGAGCCACGCCGGCCCTGGGCCGCACCAGCCCCCAAGCCACACTAGCCCCTGAGCTGCCCTGGGCCGCGCCGGCCCCCAAGCCTCGAGCCTCAGTCCCTGAGCCACGCCGGGAGCAGTAGCATTTGAGCATATTCCACAGGCTTCCCATCCCTGCTGGAGTGGTCAGATCACATATGACAGAGCAGCAGAGAAGAATTGCATGAGAGCAGCCCATGTGTTCTGTTTCAAGGAGAAATGCTGAGCCAGGAGTGGACAACCGGATGTTTTCTCCCTCCTGTGGAGTCTTTTGCAGCAGAGTTAGTGCATGTGTATATGTGACTGAGTGCTGGTTAATCGGTAAGATGACTGACTGGTGCTGGTTCCAGAGGAGAAAGAAAAGCCTGCATGGAATTCTACTGAAGATTCCTGCAACCAGAGAAGAAGAAGATAGCTACTTCTTTCAACTCAAAGCTTTAGACTTGATCAAAGACTGTAGCTGAGAGTCGGGTGACCTCCACCTAGACTTCGGGACTCTTGGGTATCTGTCTCACAGTGTTTCTGTGGGGACTGTTTGGTTTATATTCATTTTGCTTTCTTAGGATAAGATTTATTCAGTTAATAAAGTTCATTGTTATGTTTGTTTTTAGTAGTATTTTAATGTGGGAGGGTAACTCTGAGCAATCTTTGCTGTGAGTCTTTTACAGAGTGGATCCTGGGTCTCCAGCTGCTTCTCCATAGGAGGTGGGGTTTATTTCTATTAGGCACTGGAGAGGGGCAATTGAATGAATTTTAGCCCACCCGAAAGTTACAGCTGCATTAAAGTTCCCAAACTTAACTGACCACAGAGACACAGCTCACTTAGAGTCTAGGAAATGCAGAAGAGCATCAACATGAGCAATCTTTGCTGTAGACCTCACAAATTGGAAAACAGGATGGGGCAAATTGACTGCTCCTGCATATAATGCTGGGATCAGGAGTAGGGATATAGACGCAGAGATCTCTGAGGAAGGAAAGAAGAAAACTCATCACTGTAGGCAGTGGAGGAATAGGTACAAAGGGAATTGAAGGAGAAAAATTAAAGATAGAATGAAGTGTAGCAGGATGAAAAGAGTATTTTTTGCTGTATTAAGGATGTGAGGGCCTACAGGAATTAGCAGACTAGGTAAGACCTCAGGTCCATCTATTCCAGCATCATATCCCTGAAAGTCTAGCACTAATTTCTTCAGAGGAAGGAGTAAGTATCTTACACTTGGCAGCTATGAATTAATATGTGTCTCATATTAAGGTCATCCAGATTTTTAACAGTTAGAAATTGGGTTAAACCCTTAAGCTTGTTTTAAAAACCTTAATGACAGTAAATATTTGGTAACCATAGACATTCTAAATATCTACCATATATCAAAATCCAATCCCTTTTCATATCTTGTTAGGTTCTTAGCCTCAATGACTCCCTGTGGCAATGAGTTCCACAGCTTAACTACATAATGTAGAAAAAACACTTTTCAATCAGTTTTGAATTTCCCATGATTCAATTTTCCTTTGTTCTTGGAGTCTGAGACAGGGATAACAGAATTTCCCAATCTGCTTTCTCTAGATCATTCATTTTGTGCTGTCCCCTTTTGTTTCTTTTCTAAGGCAAACAATCTCAAGCTTTACAATATCTTTGCATAAGAGATCTTTTCCTGGCAACTGGCCCTTCTTGTTCTTTTCTGAACCCCTCTAGTTCTTCAATATGCCCTTATTGCAGCAGGGTATCATTATTGAGCACGAATCCCAGCAATCAGGTCATGATATTCTGTTTAGACCCCCCCTACAAATGTACAGTGTAACAAAGCAGGAGTGGCAATTTAAGATAGATTAAGCACTGCACGTCCCTACTAGTAAGAGAAGCTTACAAGAAGATGGAACACAACACTAAGTAGTTAAAATATTGTTATGGCAATAGCATTGATGTATGAACACAGAATAAAATGATTCATGGATTTTAAGGCCAGAAGAAATCATTGTTGTTGTCTTGCCTGACCTTCTGTCTACATAAGTGTTAGAATTTTACCTACATCAAACCCATGATTTCCAATTTCTCTTAGAAAGAAGTCCAGTTATATGAAAAAAAGATCTACAGAGTTTGGGTTAGGGATAATTGGCTTCTAAATAAAAATAGGTCGGGCACGGAAAATGTCATGAAAACATCTACTATCCAAATTTCTTATTGGAGTTATAAAAATGACTACTCTTTCTGGTAAGCGGTCTACTAAATTGTCTTGCCAGTTTCAACCTCCCATGCAGCTTTGAAAGATTTCTGCCTCCCAATAACAATTTCCTCATGTACTTCTACATCCAGCTTTCCACTAATTTCTGTCTCAGTCTAGCTCATAGGGTAAGTCAGGCAATCCAAACCCATCTGTCTTAGCGCCTTTGCTTTGTGCAGAAGAAGTATGGCATTAATCCTACAAGATTAAGAACTAGCTTTAAAACTCATAGAAGACTTATACTAAAAAAATAATAAGTTAAAGGGGGGCAGAGGGGAGGAGAAATGTCTCTAGCAAAGTCACTGTAAAGGAGAACCTGTCTCTGCCTACAGAACTCAGACAAGAATCCCTTTATAGAAACCAATCTCTCTAAGGCAAACTACTTGCAAGGAACACACCTTGCTAGTCAATAGAAATTAAGAGCCTAAATACTTTTGAGGAACTCAGACTGGCTACACTAAACCTCTGAGGATTGTCTTTAGTGTATACCCAAAGTGAGGCTTTTATAACCTCTGGCACAGTCTTAAGAGCTCACAGCTGAACCAAGTCCTCTTGTTACTCCACCGAATTTAGGCCCAATAAGATTCCTTATAAAACTGGACTCAGTTGCTCTGTCCTATAGATAATTGTTATGCTGCTGTTCTTCTCTGTTGGGGGTATGATTAGACCCAAGTTTGAATTCCTGTTGGTCTAAGGCATCTCTATATTTCTTGTCCCTAGACTTTTATTGTTGTGTTTAGTGATTTGGCAGTTTGTGTCAGGACCCAGATCCACACAAGGATTAGGGATTACAGTACTTTTTGTATTGTAATGTCTAGCCTTTAGGTGAGGTGCTCTGTAGTGGAGCCTTGACTCTAGATTAGCCACCTGAGAGCACCATGGGGTGAGAAGAGTAACTCTGTGAGATAAGTAAAGTGCCTCAGCAGTGACTAAACTGTGTGGTTACCTGCCTAAGTTAGCCAGCAGTGAAATGCAGACTAAAGGGATAGTAAGACTTGTGGGGCAGTTCCCTATAGGGCTAAAAGTGCCTCTCTCCTAAAGATTTGGGTGTCTGACTGACTGGCTGCAGAGAGGTACTTGGGATTTGCAGCTATGAACCCTCTCCTAGTGTTAACCATTCTTCTGGGTTTTCCCTATCCTATCAAAAAGAGGATTGAGCAGCACCTGAGCATTTATGGTTAAACATTAACCCTAGGTGCCTCTAACATTTTCTGAAATCTAGTGCAAGATCACTCTTAGGAGGAGCTGTGTTAGTAAATCGCAGATCCATAGACTTTAAGGTCAGGAGGGATCATCTAGTGGCGTGATTCTCAATCCAGGGTATGTGGCACTCTGATTATGCAGAGATCTTCTAAGGCTACATCAATTCATCTTGATATTTGCCTTCTACCAGACTACATAAATAACACTTGCTAAGTCAGTAGAAAATAAAATTTCATACAGATGAAGTGAGAAAGTAATCAATTTTTTCAGTAACACTGTGCTGTGACACTTTGTTTTTTATGCCTGATTTTTATAGGCAAGTAGTCTTTAAGTGAGGTACAGATTGGAGTACACAAGACAAATCAAACTCCTGAAACCAGTATGCTAGTCTGGAAAAGTTGAGACCCACTGATCTAGTCTGACTTTGTCTTCCATTCCTATTTCTTTCTCCTACTCCAGTGACTGGGCTTTTTCCCATGTTGACCTCTGTGCATGAACTAATACTCTTGTATTGCTATTGCAGGGTCTGACTTCCATTCTTCTTCATGAGTCCCAGAAACTAGCTTACATCAGGCACCTTCCCTACCCCAAGATAAAATTACAGGAGAAGAATTATGGTGGATTGAAATAACTAAATTAAAAAGGCTGAAGCTTGGAGGAAAACACTTTTATTGCTCTGAGTCATATTTTGGACATGGCTGGAATAAGCTATGCCTTGTATCTTGATGCAAGTTGGAAAAAACATCTGTATTTGGCCCTTCTCAAGGCATTCTTTGCATTTAATTTTCTCTTGCAGTGAAGCCCAAAAGGGTTTAAATTGTACCCAGACTCTTTGCTGCTCTGATTGCAAATGTAAGCACTGAGAAAGAAGATGAGCATGTTATAATGGTTTGAGTAGGAGTCAAGCAGTGTGTATTCTGTTTCCAGGTCTGTCAGTGACTTGGTAAGTAGCCATTGGCAAGTAATTTGCATCCATTGAGCCTTGGTTTTCACTATCTGTAGAATTATTATTTGTACAGCATCAAGAGTGTGTTAAGAACTTTAGAAATATAACAATTCCTATCCTGAAAGGAGCTGAGGGATGATGTAAATCGGATTACCACTCTCAAAAATAATTCATAAGGGATGGAGTGGTGTGAAAATTAACCCATTAGGGTTTATAAAATGTTTTGAGATCTCTGACTGAAAGGCAAAATGGGAAGTGTAAAGCATTAGCACTTCAGTGACTAGTGAGTATGCTATGGAAAGGGGAATAGCGATAAACTCACTGGGATACACTTCTGAAGCTCAGGATGTCTGGTACTTGTTCTTCTCAGCATGCCTTTCCCATGAGCAGCTTTCTGTAGCCACTGTAACCCTGTTGAGTTACTGACTTCACATAAACACCAGCATATTATGAAGATTGTGTCTCTTATTCCAATACGGCAGGTACTAGGTTATTCTGAATATACTAGTTGAGGAATTACCCTATTATATATTTCCCCACTTCTGCAGTGGTGTCCACTGATATATGAGAATTGACAGTAGTTAACACAGGTCACTTCTTTCTAAGCCAGTCTGTGGCTCTTGGATATCATCACAGAAAGATTCTGTCCTTGCTGAATGCAACTTTGATTTTATAAGCACTGATGAATACATTTAAATTTCCTCCCTGTCTTCCTGAAGATTTCAGCTGCTAGTATTTCTGAGACAGGCCTGGCTGGTAACACTTTACTCCCATTAGTCATTTAATGGATGCACTAGTGGATATAATCTGCAGACATCTGACTAGGATTTGGGGCCATCAGAATTTTCTCCATGCAAATTATCTATTGTTTGCAATGTGAGTGTAGACCTTTTGGTCCCAGGATATTACAGAAACAAGGTGGGTGAGGTCACCTATTTTATTGGACCAGCTTCTGTTGATGAGAACTTTTTGAGCTACATTAACTGAAAAAGAGCTTTGTGTAGTTCAAAATCTTGTCTCCAGTTGGAAATTGTTCCAATAAGATACTACTTTAACCACCTTGTGTGCCTATTATTTTATTATTGTTACAGGATCATCCAGAGATTCCAATCAAGCAGTGTGCTAAACTGTACCACTTAGATGCTGCCCCAATAAGGTTACACAATCTAAATTAGGACCAAACAGAAGTGGTTCTAACACACCAAAAGAAGGGAGGCAGGGTACAAAGGTGAAAGGCATAACTCCCAACCTTTCTCTAAGTCAGTAACTGCTGATAAATCCTCTAGATTCAGATGCACATGGTTTCTTTTTTAAAACACAGCAAAAAATTCCAGCCAGTTGTTGGCTTACTCTGTGCCTCAGTTTTCTCCAAAGTGGCTCCAACCATCTGACCCTCCCCAGGAGCCAGGACCATGAAAATTGTCATAATCATATTGGCACTTAAATGTACCTCCCAGTTATGTGGCTTGCCCAAGGACATAAAAAAACCCCCCAAAACCTCACAATTTAAATGAAGATACACATTTGCTGTGAGATATGGATATATTATGGCTATTGTATCAATTGGTAAATGAAATATAGGAGGGAGTGTTTATTGGCCTTTGCTATTTATGCTGCAATTTCCTCTCTGCAAAATGGGGGTATTGCACTAACCAAACTCATAGGAGTTTATAGTACATTTAAAAAAAAATTTGTCGACTGTGAGGCACTTGAGGATTATGGTAATAGGAGTCATAGCTAATGGCAGTACCTGGAATGGAACTCGGGAGTTCTGATGCCTACTCATCCATGCTAGTGACTTGTCATTTCAGCCTCTTTTGGTTAATTTGATATTTGTTTCACTTGCTTACTGTTCATAGTCCAATGATTTTTCTCATTAAAGCTTGAGATCCAGATTGTGGAAGCGACTGACCTGCATTCAGTGCTGCTCAAGAGAGGATAGTACAAAAATAGCTTAAAACCTTATTTACGTTCTCCTCAAATATGGGAATGTTCCAGGCTGGTGCCCAATGTAAAGTGGAGCAGCCCCAGGGCTGCTCTACTTCAATGTCAGGTGCACTCTAGAGATCACTAGAACATATAACTGCTCAGCCCATTCTTCTTTCTCCCCCAGTTTTATTTCCTGCCTTTAGCACAGTTCCCTCCATACACAGGATTCCTCTAGGTAGGGAGCATCTTCTACAGGCTGGCTTAATGGGTTTTAGAGATACTTCATGCCCCCAGAATGGCACAAAATGGCTTTCATTGATTCCACAGTTGGGTTGCCAGAGCCTAGGCCAAAAGAATGCTCTTTGGATTTATAGAAGTTTTTCTACTTTTTATTTTGTGAATAGGGCCTGCAGGGGAGCTCATACTGTAGTAACCTAGACCTATAGTGTGCATCAAAAAGGGGTTTTAATCATCCTCCCAAACAAAATAAAACCTCAGTTCTTTTCCATTTCCCTCCTCTCTCCTCCTTCCCCCCCCCTCCCCCTCATGTGAATAGCTTTATCTTCACTGAAGCAGAGCAATGGAAAGAATGACAGATGTGTAGGAGCATCATCTGCATTTAGTGGAAGCAAATTTTCATTGATGTACAGAATGATTGCTCATCATGTGCAATTGTCATTGGGGTTGATTTGTAAATGTACAAATAAGGGCCCTTTTGCTCAGGCAGAGTTGTCAAGGAAAGGACTGATCCAAGCCCAGCTGATTCTGTCACTGAAGGTGAAATTGTTACTTTTTCTTTGCCTTGTAAGCTGACAGGAGGCAGGTACAGTTACTAAACCTCTTCAGATAGGGAGAGTAATGGCACCTGTTCCACATATCCAACAGTTTTTTGTTTTTTTTAAACACACATAGCAATCATTCTGTCAAGCTGTCATTTGGCCATTTTGCTCAGGCAGATTTTTATTAAAAGAGGAGCTGCTTAAACAGGCTTTATGCTGGGTCATGTCTTCCTTTCTCCCCCCTGAGCTACACCAGGTAGCTTCATCATCTCCCTCAGTTGGGGGAGCCAGACTTTTTCAACCAGCTTAGGGGTTAGGACTTTATAATGTTTACTTCGCACCTGTGGATGCTGGGCCTGTGGCCGCACACCAGCTAACATCATGTTTCCATTCCAAAAATCTCCCAAGAAAAAATGTTTGAGATTTCTGCATCATAAAAGCTGAACCTTACTGTGATGGCTATGCTCTCTCTGCACAACATTAAGGATATATTTCTCATATATACATGCAAGCTACATATACAGTCTGCTATTCTGTTAGGTTCTGGTGACATCTGCAATAGAAGACTAGGAGTTGCACTAGAGGCCATCTCAGCTGTTTAAAATGTATCCTAACCAATTCCAATACACAACACTTGCCTTCACACCCCAAGCCTAGCCCCAGTCTCAGTTTAAACATCAGCTCCTCAGCCAGCCTTTAATTATAAAACAATTTAACATGATTCTAGTGAGCGTGGTTCTAATTTCTTAACAGAAATGCTCAAATCTTGACCTTCTGCTACAATCTCAATTACTAGTCAGTTTCCACCCCCTCATCTTGCAGCTGTCAAGCTTCTGCAATTCTCTGTACTGATACTTGCTAGTAATCAGATTTGATATCTCTTCTTTCAGGAATTATGGCATAATTGGGTCAGACTTTCTTGAATAAGAGTATTTATTGCATGAAAAAGTTTCACAGTAAAGACGCAATTACATTTAAACACAGCTCCAGTTCCAGATTACCTAATTTGTTTACTAGGAGCTATGCCCTGTTTTGAACTTCTACACACCACAGACATTTAGTGGTTGAATTATATATTGCAAGTCAACATGTCATTGCTCTCTTCTACTGATGTCCGCTCCCTTCAAAAGCTGAAACATTTCTAGCAACTATTCAATAAATAACCATTATGTAGTCTGGTGGGCCTGTCCATCAGTTTGGGGATAAAAATAGGTCCTATCCAACTCTGAGGCAGAAGACAAAAAGAGCTGGCATAGCAAGCTACAATAAACATAAGAAATATGGAAAAGTAACAAAACTGATAGTCTGGACCTGGGCCAATACTGCAAGTAGCTCAAGGCTCTCCTTTAGTTTGAGAAGAACCATGCAGCCAGCTGGCAGGGCAGCTCAGGGAAGTGTTCATCTCTCTTGGCAATACCAGCTGTATCCTCACTTATATCTTCCAGCTGAGAACCAGAGCCAACCAATTAATTCTGTGTCACTGGATCAGCTGATTCCTCATGCCTTCTGCTGGGCTTTTCCTTAGACCAGGGCTAGCTGCTTTCTATCTCTGCAGCACACCTTATTGCAAGCCTCAAGCCTTCATAATCTCTGCCTAACATTAAAATGCTCTGGCTGCTCTGATCCAAATGGGACTACAGTGCAGAGGGATGTCGATACATCATTGTGTTTGATAGAGAGGTTGAAAAGAGATGATGAATGTTCAGGGGATGCAATTGCTCTCAATCCAAGGGCTGGGAAATCCAATACTCCTGGATCTCCTTGATTTTCATCCACCCAATGGAAATGGATACTTTGCTTCCCTAATAGGAACAATCTTTTCAATGAGGCTTAGGGTTTCTATACTCTGTGCTTGCCTTTGCTGCAAATCACATTCAAGACTGATTATTTCTTTCTTGGAAGGTAGTATTGAATCTGCTTCTGTCTGTCTGTCCCCAAAAGTGAGAGTGGTGTTCCAAAGGAAACACCTCTTAACATAGATATTTACAGATGTCAAGAGTTGTTCCCACCGTTTGTTGTTAGAATGCCATGTTGTAGCTATGCCAGTTCCAGGATATTAGAGAAATAAGGTGGGGGAAGTAATATCTTATCGGACCTATTTCTGTTGTTGAGGAAGACAAATTTCTGAGCTACACAGAGCTCTTCTTCAGGTCTGGGAAAGGTACTCAGAATGCCACAGCTAAATACCAGGCTGAACTGATAGTTGAGCATTTAGTTAACCATATATGAATCTAAGGGACCATTCAAGGTGAAGTGGCCTGACCCCTGTAGTCATAGGACAAAAAGATGGGGAGGGGACTAGTAGGTTCCATATTGATGATATGGTGTTTTTTCTTTTCTCATTTTCCTGTGTGAAAAGTGCAGTAATTGTCTGTTGCTACTGGGTCATCTGGTACACTAAATGAAGTACACCGTATGAGGTGATTGGCATGTGTAGGACCAATGGATCTTGAAAGGTGGGTCATGGGGGATGTTGATAATTGTAACAGTGGAGATTTGTCTTTGGGTTTTTCATTTGTTGTTCTCCTAGGCGCTGGTTCTACTTTGAATTGGTATGTCCTGTTCAGTGGGGAGCTTGCTTCTGACCATGAGTTTGGACAGATTGCAGGGGAGGATGTTTTAGGGCCAGGAGAGGGGATTCAGGAAGATTTCCTTCAGGATGGGGTATCCATTGAGTATGGCTTGTAATTAGATGATACCCCTTATGGATTCTATTCTGTTGGGGGATATGTGACAATGAAGGCCATGTGGGCAAATGGTTTTATTTCTGTATTGAACCGGTTCTCTCAGGGTATCTGGATGGCCCACTATTAGCATGCCTGACACACAAGAGCAATGCTATTCTTCTTGCTAATGAGATGATAAATTTGGCATTTATTGAAGGGTGCTAGAAATGGCAGAGCATAGTACCCCCTAAGAAATGGAGATGTTCAGCATCAAGATGATCTCAGACAGAGCAGCAGGTAGGGTTGTGCTGATATAAGTATAACATGTGAGAAACCCTAGTGGTAAATGATGCATGTGCTATTCAAAGAATCACAGAAATTTGGGGTTGGAAGGGACCTCAAGAGATCATCTAGTACAGCTCCTTGCTCAAAGCAGGACCAATCCCAACTAAATCATCAAGGACTTTGTCAAACAATATCTTAAAAATCTCTAAGGATGGAGATTCCACCACCTCCTGAGGTAACCCATTCTAGTGCTTCACCACCCTCCTACTGATTTTTTCCCCATAATATCCAATCTCCTGCACTGCAACTTGAGACTATTGCTCCTAGTTCTGTCATCTACTATTGAGAAAGGCCTAGCTCCATCCTCCCTGGAACCCCCTTTCAGGTAGTAAAGGACTTCTATCGAATCCCCTTTCATTCTTCTCTTCTGCAGACTAAAAAAGCCTAATTCCCTCAGGCTCTCTCCATAAGCCATGTGCTGCAGCCTCCTTATCATTTTTGTTGCCCTTTGCAGGACTCTCTCCAATTTGTCCACACCATTTCTGTAGTGGGGGCCCCAAAACTGGACACAGTACTCCAAATGTGGCCTCACCAGTGCCGAATAGAGGGGAATAATCACTTCCCTTGATCTGCTAGCAATGCTCCTACTAATGCAGTATTAAGAAAGGATATTTTATATCTCCAGAACCAGACCCCTGCATAATGAAAGAAGAGCAAAATTAATTATAATGAAAACTGCTATCATACAACTGGGAATGTGAGTGCCTAGAGAATAAAATATCTAACACTCCTGGCATTGTTCTGTGTAATTATTGCTATGTCCCCGCCGATCTTGTTATCCAGGACATCAACAATAAGATCTACCACTTTATTTAATAGCTGAGATCGAGGGAAATCCATAGCAAGGAAGAGAACTATAGAAAATTGCACAAAACCAGTCTCAACTGAATGTTATGGAGTGTCATTTTGTCTGAAGGGATGCTTAGATGCCAATTTGGAGGGGAGGGAGAATTTTTTATTCCTCAACACTTTTTGCTCAATGTGCTATTAGCTGCCGCAACCTTCCCATAACATTACATGACCAAAATAGCAACAGTATGAGAATTTGGGGGAACGGAGGGAATACAAACACAGACACCATCTCCTTTAGGTTGTATAGCTGTGTTCAGCAGGTGTATGTCTCATTAACGGTCTCAGAAACCAACAGCAATACATCAGGAAGCAAGTACGCTCTTCTCATTATGTAACCAGTGATGAGGAACCTGTTGGCACTGAATCTGCATTTAGTGATTTGTCTGTGGCATTTTTTACCATCAGTTAGATTAATGTAAAGATCTCATTGAAATGAAACCACTGTACACACTAACATTAAACTGGCTTTCTAATCAGCTCTGGAAGATTTTATTTTATTTTATTCCCAATTAGTACAAAAACTGCTCCTGGGTTTCTGTTGTTTGCTTAATTTTTTAAAAGAGAAAGTGTAAGATGAATCTCCCTTCTTCCACATACTGATCTAGAGGATTCAGAAAGTGATAGTGTATAAATGGATTTAGGGTGATATAGTCCATGACCCTGAAACAAAAGCGTATTATAAAATGATGGATACTTAAAATACTTCAATATTTGGGACAAACAATGCAAGGAAGGAAATGATTAACCTACAACATTTGCCATTGCTGCAGGTTATGAAGCCAAATTTTGTGGCTATGTTTTTATACAACACTGAATAATGTGTAATTTCACAACCTAAGACAAGGGTGCCAGATATCAGGGTCTAGAGGAGATGATTCTGGCTGTAGAATACAGGGTACTTGCTAAGTCTCTGGATTTCTTCTGTAAAGTTAATGACCGCTGCAATATGCAAAGCCTATGTATACTAACATTTTTAAGCTTGGGAATCTAAAGTTTGGCAACTAAACTCTATTTAGATACCTGAGGACAAACAGCCTGAAAAAGACAGTCTCAACACTTCTGAAAATTTGGTTAAGTCTATAATTTGGTGCTTTTTCTCCCTATTTAAATTTCTTACCCCTATATGGGAAAAAATATTTTTCTATTTGCTATAATTCCAGAGCTTTCAAACAATCCAAATCTGTAGTATCCAGAGAGAGGAATTAAGTGAAAGCTTTTTGGGGCTGCATGCAGGGGAGGAGCTATTTAGCAATAGTGTGTAGCAGACAGGAAAAAACGGAAAAGTTGCTCTCTGGTTACGCAGAGCTAAATTCGAATTGTAGATTTCAAACGCAGTGTTGTGCCACTTGCAGGAATGGTGTTAGCAGATCAAATTACTGACGGTGGAGACATAAGCTGCAGAAAGTTGAGGTAAGCAGCATTATGTTGAATTTCACTGCCAGGGTAGACCAGGGATCAGACTTTGGGGAAAGAGGCATAGAGAGGTTTCAAGTTTACATGCAAGTTAGTGGAATCGCTGAATGTAAAACAAAGTCCTCTTTTTCTCTGTAGCTAAGTCTAAACATGAGACACCAATGGCCTGTTAATGTTCATAGCTTGTGGGAAGAGATCACCCCTCTGTGATGGCTTAGGAGTTTTCTTTTATTATTGGTATAGAGTACAGTGCTGCCCAGACACCCACCTGACACTTGGGGTTCTATTGTGTGAGGCGCTGTACGTATACATGGAACAGTGCCTGCTTGCAATCAGAGTAGACAAGACAGACAAAAGGTGGGAAGAAAACAGGGGGGCAGAGAACTGACTTGACCAAGGTCACACAGGATGTCCACAGTAGAGCCAAGAATAGAACACAGTGCTCCTGATGCCTTATCTAGTATCATTCACCAGAACACACTGTCCTCCAATTCCTCATGAAACATGTTCCACTACTGTGGTCTGGTTCAGCTAGACAAAGCAGCTGCCTTATTCTGTTGTATGGTGAAAATATGAGAGCAGGAATTAATGCTGGGAGTGGAGTTTGTTGCTATTTTACTAACCAGGGCTGGATTTCCTAATCGCTGCAGGCTTTCCTGACTCATAGGAGACATGATGTGGACAAAAGAATACTATTCTTGATTATCTCAGCTGAATAACCTTTCTGGGTGGCAGCTCTAGTTCAGATAAGCCTAGCTTTCTCTAGATAACCAGTTACTGATATGTTTGGATACTTTGTAAATGTGCTGTCTGTAGCACCTGTCAGTGATAGCCTTAGAACAACTCTACTGTTGAGTTGCTCAAATTATCTGTGGTTCGGTGTGATTTTTACTGCTATCACTTCTGTTTTTCTCAAGAGGCTTTTCAAATGCTGTATCTTCCCCAGTCTTTAGCATGCTAGGTTTTTTTGTTTTAGAGCTAGCTATAAAATCAGTAATCTCTAGCGGGGAATGTAGCACTTGTGCATTTCACTTACAAGAAATATCGAATGACAGGAACTCACAAGTTGTCTTGTTTGTTTGTTTGTTTATTTATTTATTTTAGCTAGACTCATTTACTTTTGAGCATCCTTGGCATTTATATAATGAAACAAAACATGTTTATTTTGGTGTACTGATAAAAAAAAAAAAGATACAAACCGACTCCAAAGATCTGCAAGGAAAAGGCCAGAAGAATTTCTTAGCTTGTGTGTATACATTGGATAAATTGGGGTAAGCTACACCACTGCTTGTCACTTTTTATTTTAGTGAGGTGCACCTTTGCTGAGGGTTCATGACAGTACTCTTGTGTTGGAAAATCTATCTTGGTGCAAAATGCTCACTGTAAATAAGACCTTTTACTCCAGAATTATCACCTGAAACCTCACATTTCTTTCAGTTAAGGATCAAACTCTGCAAGATTTCCACTGACAATTTTTAACTTCACTGTACATTGAAGTTAAAATGAGAGAAGGATCTGAACTGCCCTCCACCCCAAACTTTGAGGGGGAATTATATATTTGAAAGCTGAACCTGGAACCAAATTTTGAATATTTTCCCTTTTAAAAAAAAACCAAACCCATCTGAAACCTTAGATCTGACCACCACTCAGAGAGGTCACAATCTGAATGTTAGAACCCAAGCTCCAATTAAGAAACAATGTTAAATTCCATGAATAGTTTTAAATAACTTTCTGACCAACACCTTCATTTATTTGATTAAATGAAGCTTATCTTGAGCCACCCTTGCAATTAATTTCAAGATGGGGGAACAGGTCAGGTACAAATCTCAGCCTACTCAACACATCTGCATTCAGTTCTAGTAAAGTGCTTTCCAACAGTCTGCGAATTGTATCACCAGCTGTACAGTTAGTGCTTTTTGGATGCTGGCCACATTTACATAAGTCTCATGTCTCCTGAAGAAAAGGGGAGGCACATTCTTTCTAGGTAGAACCAGATCAGCTCTGTGACCTGATACTTATAGTATAGTCAGAAGGACTTCATCGTCTGCAGGGTCTTTGAATGGAGTGGCCAACTGCAAGACTGGCACCTGATACAAAATGTTGTAAAGCCATGAGAAATCTGTAGTGCTATTTTTGTTCACAGACTCTGATGTTAAAACAACATGTGGCTTCATAGTGTTCATGATCTATGGATCTAGAGCAGGCCCTTAAACGTGTGTAGAGGGAGGGGCAGAAAGAGGTTTCAAAACACAGAGTGCCGTTGAAGGGAAAATATATGCCTTGCATTTGGTTTTGAATCTTTCCGTTAAGGGATATATTATTCTTACAACTCTAGATCTAGTCAAGTGATCTCCATGGGAAATTGACTGGTGAAATTTATAATGAAGTAACATTGTGTGGTTTGTAGGAGTGTGTGGCTGTCCTTTATTGTCAGTCTGTGAGGGAGGCCTTACCCTATCACTGTTGCACTGTAGGAAGGATAGAACCAAGGGATTCACTATTTCTGGTGCCCAGGCCCTCTGGCTAGGCAAGGATACTAAGCAGTCTATGGCTCACCCATCCCTGTGAGCACCAAACATGGTCTAGGGAGCTTACAAGAAGAGGTGAACATCAACAGGCCTCCTGGCCAATGATGAAATAGCTGCTGCCCCAAAGATGGAGTCAGCAGCAGGGGAGGAGTTCAGGGACCTAGACTCTTTCCACTCCATTGAGTCCGAGCCAAGGGCCTTCTTAGTGGTGGAATATTACAGTTTGGGTCAGTGGGGCTCAAGGCAAAATGTGCTGACAGGGTATAAGGCCAGACCACAAGCAGACTATTGTCTGTTTCCTCTAGGCTATGTCCTGCATTCCCTCCCTGGAGCACCTGGGTCTCAGGGTCATTGTCCATCTCCACAGGGTAAATAGCAACCCCAACAGCTCCTTGGTGTCTCAGGCAGCAGGTAACTCTGGCAGCTCCTCTGGGTCCTCTGAGCAGCAGTAGTTGGGTATGGGCAGCAATAGTGAGAGAAAAATGTCTTTCTTCTCCAGCAACTACCCCTTCTACTGAGCTAGAGGCCCACCCCTTATTCTTCCTATTCCTGTACCACTCTTCTGCTTCTGGTATGGTGGGCATTGCCTTTTCAGTTCTGTCCACCAGGGGGTGGATAGTGGTCTCTCCTTTTTAATCTCAGAGGGTATGTCTACACTGGAGGCTCTGTTAAGTCAACTTAACAAGGTTGACTTTTAAAGTCAACCTTGTTAAGTCAACTTAGAGAGTCCACATTGAAAACTTCTGTCGACTGCCTGCATCCACATGGGCAAGTGCTAGGTCAATGGAGGAGTGGTGCATTGTGGATAGCTGGGAGGGGGGCCTGGAAGGCAATTAGGTCGACTTAAGGGCTTTCCCCACCTACGCTGGCTTAAGTCAACTTAATGCAGTTGACTTAAGCATTAAGTCGACCTTAAGAGATGGTGTTATTAAGTCAGTTTAAGTAAGCGCTTAAGTCGACTTAATACAAGCCCATTGTGGACGCAGCAGTCTGTAGGTCAAATTAACCTTCCTTAAGTCGACCGAAGGCTCTAGTGTAGATGTACAAGAGAGAGTTCATGCCCACTTTTTACCATGTGGGAGGAAACCATTACCCAGTGCAGAATTAGAAGGGGAAGGAGGAAGCACTTGGACACTAAAGAATTAAATAAGTGAAGTGAAATTCTCTAGACATATATTTCCCTGGATCATTTGTCTTTCCTCTGTTGACCTAGCCTTGGGGTAATTTTGTACTGTAAAAGTGCTCTGAGAACCTAGAGTTCTATTCATAGCTGCAGGACTTGATTGAATACTTGTTTATAAACACATAAGTGAGAATCCATGCAAAGAAGCCAGTTTTAACTCCCCATATTTGCTGTTCACTGTGGATTAAATTTACCCATTAAAAAACACAGTACAAGAGCTGTGAATCATTTCAGATCCACATAAACAGGAGATTTTGTGTTGGCTTTGTGCCCGGGTCCCCTGCACAGTAGTGAAGTTCACTGTGTAAGTGCTATACTCATCTAATCGGGACCCCAAAATAACATCACTTGACTTCTGTGACCAATTGCTACTCACCAGCACAGCTTGAATTTTGAATCTCTAATACTTGCCACAGAGTGTTGAGAGAACAAAGCTTGTGTGAAAAGATACGTGTAAGGAAATCATAATTTTCTCCTGGACACTCCAGGCCTCAAACAAAATCCAGTGAAGTCAATGGGAATCTTGCCGTTGAGTTAATGGGCTCTGGATCAGGCTTTCCATATGAAAGGAAGGCTAAAATTTCCAGTCAATAAGCAGTTAGTGATTCACACTGCTCTCAAGACTTTGAAGATAAAAGATAAGAAAAGAGGCGATCTAGGAAGCTAAAAGTTGGAACGTGGAAATATTGTCCTAATGGTTAAAAAAAACCAACAACCCTAAAATGTGTCCTCTGAACTCAATATTTTTTTTTATATTTCTCTAAGTCTAAGTTGTACTACCATGCTCACAAGAGTTGAGTCAACAAAGACGTGTAATGAGCTACTCCACTGGGTTGTGCATATGCTTTTTGTGTGTAATGCATATGGGACTTCAGTGAGGCCAAGATCTTACACTAGCTTTCTGAATGGGGTAAATTTCATCAAGAGGGAGCAATATTAGGGTGAGTGCTCAGTCATACAGAGTTAAAATTGGCCTCTTTGCATGGCTACTCATTGATATGAGTTTGTAATTAATTTTTACAGAGAATGATGGGAGTAAATTTGGCTATTAAAATATCGACTAAAATGAATATTTGCCCAACCAAACCAATTCCACTTAAAAAAAAAATCTAACGAATACTCCGACAAAATATTTTGTGGAATTGGTCCCACCCTAAAATTTGTATAGTAAAATAGGAAAGGAGGAATATAATGGGTTCAAAATAAAATGGTGTGAAGTGGTGATCATGACCCAAATATTATTAGAATTCCTTTACAACCCCCTTTTTTTTTTTTTTAACCACTCTTTACCTTGACTACAACGGTGTTACCCAGTGACTTCACTGGGCTTTGGTTATCTTCCCATTAATTATAATGTAATTTGGATCAGTTGTCTAGTCTGAGGAATTTTGGGACCAGACAGTATATACTGATTTTAGTTGCATCCTCTTATTGCTACCATAGTACTAGTAAATAATAGTAATAATTCTATTACTGTTGTCCCTAGGAGACCCAGTTGTGGACCAGGAAACTATTGTGCCACATGGGGGGTGGAGGGAGGAGAAGAGCTAAAGAAAAGCTTACAATTGAAGTATCAGGTAAGAGATAACAGATGGATACAGAGACTGACAAAGCAGTACCAGAAAACGATGAGATAGCAGGAATTAGCAAAATGGACAATCATAGAATCGTAGAACTGGAAGGGACCATGAGAAGGCATTGAGTCCAGTCCCCTGCACGCATGGCAGGACCAATTCCCATCTAGACCATCCCTGACAGGTGTTTGTCTAATCTGCTCTTAAAAATTTTACCTTTTAGATACCTGAAAACCTATTATCATGTCTTCTCTGTCTCCTCTTTTCCAGACTAAACAAACCCAGTTCTTTCAATCTTCCCTTATAAGTAATGTATTCTAGACCTTTTATCATTTTTGTTGCTCTTCTCTGAATTTTCTCTAATTTGTCCATATCTTTTCTGAAATGGGGTGCCAAGAACAGGACAGAATACTCCAAATGAGGCCTAATCAGCGAGGAATAGAGTGGAAGAATTACTTCTCGTGTCTTACTTACAAAGGTCTCTGCAAAATAGCAGCTTAACAACCATCAAGATTTTAGTTGGCTGCCTGGCAAAGGTGGAGCAGAAGGAGTGTTCTGGAGAAGGATAGTGAGTTGGTTGTTTACAGGGAGCTCCAACTAAGCATGAGTACATCATGGGAGAAAGCACTCCGATGTATACATGAAGCAACTGCAAACGAGTGAACAGAAGTTACCTCAGATTCACACTGGTAAAACCTGAGGCAGAATTTGATCCTGTATTTCATCAGTTTACTCTTGGGATTAATACTCACATCTATAGATATAGTCAGACATATGAAAGAGAAGAAGCAAATGGGTATTTTAGTTTTTATTTGTTTTTTTAAATAGAGACAGTACCATTCTACTATGGGATCTGCATGAGTAGTGTTGATGTATCAGAATTACAATCAGGCTTGTTTAATAAACAAATTAAATAATCACATTAAGAAATATCATTTCAAGGCAAGAGGCTTTTCATTTAGAGGGCTGTAGCCACTCAACATGTATTAAAGAGAAATCATAGGGCATTAGAGTTAATGGAAGATGTACGCCAAATATCCTGTACATCAAGATGTGAATGTGCTGCTAAGTGGAGAATAAGTACTTTGTTGGACTTGATCAACTCTAATTCTGTTTTTGAAAGTACCACTTCAATCAGCAACATTTTAAATGTTCTAGCTAGTGAGCTAGGCATTAATCTGGTATTTGAAGACTGGAACAAAAGCACCACAGCTGGAGGCTGATGAGCCAGAAGTCCTGGTTGTTGACTTTTTCCATAGCTACTGGTATGTTAGTGGCCTGCTGGAATAGTATGGAATGTATTGAACAGGAGAATTACCTACAAAAAGACACTATGGTGATAAGTGTTTCAGAAACAAAAAGATAAAATAAACAGACGTTCACCAGCAGAACGCTGTTTAATACTATTGACTAGTCTAGGTTTTGAGGATGAGTTTTTGATAGACACTTGGGGGTTTTGTATGCCCAGTTCTCATTAATTTTAATAGTGATTGGGTATCCAAATCCTCTTTGTGAGCTGAATATCTTATCCTGAAAGCCCACCAGGGAACCTATAACTGGATCATCCCTTCCAGGGCTGGAATTTGTTTACATCTTAGACACTTAAGGAATAGTTTTTCCCATTAGCTTTTTGATGCAGGAAGGTAGGACATGGTACTCATACAAAATGCATGTAGCACTAAAATGGAAACTCTGGTCTATCAAGCACTTTGATGTATGCAAAGATAGTTACTGAGCAAGGGGAAGAAAAAGAAGCAGTTTGTTTTCTGGAATCTGTCTTGTAGTGAAGGGAGCCCCCTAGAGTACTGCGAAATGTTCCAGTTGATCATTGACCATTTCTAAGTAAAGGCAGACGGTAATTAGGCAAGATTGTGACACCAATTTTTAAGCAGTTTTCCTCAGTAAAGTCAAGCAGGACGTCTTAAAATCTAACGATACAAAGTTATCCCACATTTGGGGTGTCACTTGTGTAAAGAAATGCAGTTCATGACACCTGACTGTTTAAAATAAAAACCGTAAATTTCAGGTTGCTACTTTTGTCCAAAGATAGGTTACTCAGTGGTCTTTCACTCTTGCCTTGCCGAGCTGGGTATAGGCCATATGTTTTGGTACAACACTACTTCACAGGAGGTAATTTGATGGGAATTGTGGTGGGAAAAGCCTGGGAAGAAGGATATGTCACTCATCACTGTGGTATTAGAACAAATCCAAGACATTAATGGCCATGTACTCCCTTCTGTGGAGTGGGTGGTTGGACACAGCATACGTGATGTATCACCAGTCCTAGTTGTTCAACATTCATGTTTCAGATTCCCCCCAAACTCATGAAATTGGCTTAAAATCAAGAAAAAAATCTCAAAATAGAATAAATGTTGGGATCTGGAGCAGGGAATAGGACTTGGATCACATTTGCCAAGCCTTTTTCTGCTGCCATGAAGTCAGAAATAACTTTTTAAAAAAAATAAGATTCTTGCACAATCCCTTGGCTAAAGAAGCTGGGGCTTTCAGTTATACATCCAAGATTGTAACACACACAATAAAATCATAAGAGTGGGGAATAATGGGTTTAACCTTAACTCCACCCCCTTTCGCTCTGGGGCCTGCCCATCTGATACATCATGGGGTGAGTTTGGTAATCTTCTACTGGTATAGGCCAAAGACAGATGACTTCTCATTGGGAGCATAGCGTATGAAGGGAAGTCACTGGGAATCTCAGAGAAACTGTTTCCTACACCAGCCTCAGGACTGTGCTGTGATTTTCAATCTAACTCTTCATGGGGAATGGTTTTATATCTACAGTACAGCACATCATTTTACACACATTTCTAATTACCATCTAATTTTAGATTAATTTCCAATTCCCTCCTCTGGGCTTTTGTAATTAGATAGTGAGTTACACTTGCAGAAGGCACTTATTTAAAATGTATCTTTATTGTAGAACCTCCTAGGTAGTTAGTTTACAGAAGGATTTTTTTTTTTTTTTTTTTTTTTTTGTAAATTGTATGTCGAACATCTGGAGTTTCACTTTTTCATCTCATCAGCTATAATCAGGAAAAGAATCTGAATATTTTGAGCTCCCAGTATTGTTCATTGCTTGTCTTTACATGTGTTAAGAAGCTGCATATTTTCATTTTAATGTTGATGTTACTGTTGCTTTGCTTCAGCACCCTGAGTGATTCAGCAAGGGGAGAAGAGGACACTTAATAAATAAAATGAACTAGCCTGCTATTTGAAACATGAGTACTCATGAGACAACAGTGTACCCTCGTTGCGAAAAAGGCCAATGGCATATTGGGCTGTATCAGTAAGACTGTTGCCAGCAGATTGAGGGATGTGATAATTCCCCTCTATTTGGCACTGGTGAGGCCACATCTAGAATACTGTGCCCAGTTTTGGGCTCCCCACTACAGAAAGGATGTGGACAAATTAGAAAGAGTCCAGCGGAGGGCAACAAAAATGATTAGGGGGCTGGGACACGTGACTTATGAGGAGAGACTGAAGGAACTAGGCTTATTTAGTCTGCAGAAGAGAAGACTGAGGGGGGATTTGATAGCAACCTTCAACTACATGAAGGGGTGCTCCAAGGAGGAGGGAGCTAGGCTGTTCTCGGTGGTAAAAGAGGACAGAACAGGGAGCAATGGTTTCAAATTACAGCTGGGGAGGTCAAGGTTGGATATTAGTAAAAACTTTCTCACTAGGAGGGTTGTGAACCATTGGGATGGGTTACCTAGGGAGGTGGGGGAATCTCTGTCTTTGGAGATATTGAAGGTTCAGTTAGACAAAACCCTGGCTGGGATGATTTAGTGAGAGTGGTCCTGCTTTTAGCAAGGGATTGGACTAGATGACTTCATGAGGTCCCTTCCATCCCTATGATTTTATGATACTCAGAGTTTGCTAAAACCCAAAAGTTTGAAAAAAGAATAGCTGACCCAGTCCAGATCTGCTCAGACTATAGTAACACAAAGCCCTATTTACAAATTCAATATGATCCATGAGAGATTCTCTGGTCTCTTACTGGGATTTGGATTAGTCCCAAAGATGGAGAAGGGTTAG
The DNA here is from genome assembly GCA_007922175.1 of Pelusios castaneus. Taxonomy (NCBI): domain Eukaryota; kingdom Metazoa; phylum Chordata; order Testudines; family Pelomedusidae; genus Pelusios; species Pelusios castaneus. The sequence goes on from ML685784.1 coordinate 21,616,206, forward strand.
GAGCCTAATGACTTTTGAGCATATGGGCCAAAGTGCCTATTTCAATATTTACATGACCAAATCCTAGGCTGTGTCTGAGTGCAGCTAGGAATTTGGGTCTGTTTGCTATAACCCACTTTTATATACGTTGATTCTGGGTTTGTGTAGCAAATGTACAGACCTCAACGTGTTTTACAGAGGCAGGTAAGCAATACTATCTCTCCTGTAGAGATGGTGAAACTGAAGGACAGGAAAGTGAAAGGACTTCTCCAAAGTGACACATCAGGTCAGTGGTGGAGCTGGGAATAGAAACAGGGGCTCCAGAAACCCAAACCAGTACCTTAGCCACTGGACTATGCTGCTTTTCAGATGAAGCCAAACAACACCTTTAAACCTGTTTTGAACTTCTCTCTGCCTCCTTATGCTCTTAAATACCTGACTTCCCATTATTCCTCTTATCACAGGCAAGCAAAGCATCACTAACTATAAGATAACATATGATTGGAGTTGTCTTAGTATGCACATTCTACCACTTTCTTTTTCTGAAAAGCAGATTTTTGTTTATGACGTGTAACCCTACCAGAAGGACTTTGTGAAGGAAAACTACTGTGATTACTTATATTACAGAAGATAGTTGAATATCAGCTAAATAATACCTCGTATGTGTTTACTAATGAACAGAGGAAGACTTTTCTATTTCCTCTGTAGCCTGGGGCATGAGTCGCTTGCTGCTGGATTCTCTGTACCTTAAAGACCTTAAACCATGATTTGAGGACTTCAGTAACTCAGTCTTAGGTTAGAGCTTAATTACCAGAGTGGGTGGGTGAGGTTCTGTGGCCTGCGTTATGCAAGAGGTCAGACTAGATGATCATATTGGCCCCTATGGAGCTTGAAGTCTCAGTCTACGAACAGACTGGTGTGTGTATTAATTACTTTTATTATTATTGTACTAACCTAGCGTCCAAAGCTGTGCTGTGCACCTCTCAAACACATAAGACACCATCTGTGCCCTGAAGATCTGGTAAGTTAACAGTAGACAATACACAACGAGTGCATGTAACAATCAATAGGAAGGAAGTTTAACTGCTTCTTGGAGTGTAACTGCTTTGGGGCAGGGGCCATCTCTTTGCTATGTGTTTGAGCAACACCTACCACAGTCCACGGTGGGGGTTCCTATGCACTTCCACAATGAAAACAAATAAATTATATGAATGAATGAAAGAGAGGAGAGAGAAGATCTGGCTAATCATATTACAGACTTGATTTACCGGTTTTAGCTTCATTCAGCCTGTGATCCCATTGCATAGGTTGACACAAAGGACTCTCAGGCAAGGTGTGAACCACAGCCAAAGAGGTCTCTATGCCTGGTGCAAATCTGCCCTGCCTCTGCGGCAGACCCCATGATGTAAGAGTTGGTCCAAGCTAAGGTGGGATGAAGGCCAGGCAGAGCTGAGAAGGAGCAGATTTAGCATGGTAGGATATTTGGTCAGGGAATTCTTATGTCATGGCAGTTCTGTGATATGGCCCCCAGACTCCTCTGAGGGCCTGAATTAGCCCACAGCAATCCTTGAGCAGGTCAGGTACAAGATGTCTTCTCTCTAACCCTGCACTGATATCAGCAGAGGGAGGAATGTGCTCTATTGTGAGCACAATCTGATGTTCATTAAGCGCTATATCAAGGCTGAGGGGAAGACATTGGGAGGGTAAATAAGGCAGGAAGGGATGGAGAGAAGGAAATGAGTAATGGGCAGGGGTCGGACCTAGGGAAATGAAGGAAGAGGAGAGGACAAGAATCATGAAGTTTAATTCATGTTATTTGGTCAGAGAAGGTAGAGGGCAAATATTAAGTGGTCGCAACAGTGAATCAGCTGAGGCTGTCAAATTAGAAATCTTCTGTGATGTGGAGGCACAGACTCCCACAAACCCTCACTCTTTACCATGGAAGAAAAAATAATGACACAATTACTGCTACAGTGATCTTTTCAGTCCAAAGATTGGGGGTGGGGGTGGGGATCATTTAAAATAAAGCCATTTTCATGCTGCTTCAAAGGCTTTTTCAGAAAAAAAGAAAAAAAAAAACCCAGCCATTTAAAATATAGCTCTTGTTTGGGAAGTGTTTCCAGACTCCCAGAGGCTCTCCTTTGGGTACTCTAAGATGGTTTATTATCCATTATCTGTAACACAAAAATAATGAAAGTGGTTCTATTGTACCGTACGTGAAACCCACTGGAATACCAGGATTTGACAGCCATGATATATTTCAGATAGTTTCTAATGTGTAAAGCCATCGCAAATCATATAACAGACAGTTTGTTGGTTAAATAAGTCTACAAAGGAAGATGATTGAGCTCTTCATTTATCTTCATTGAAAGAGATTTGACTGCTGTGTAGCTGATAAAATAAATCTTGTCCTATTCACCGTCTTCCCTTTCTTCCCTTTGTAGCAGTTTCTATTCTATTCGGTATCGGTTTGTATACCTCCTTCATCATCATCATATCTGAACTCCTTCTGGTAGAGCATTAAGAGAAGTGCATCTCATCTTCCATTCTTTCTCTCATTCTCACCCAGGAGAATGATGCGGGCAGCGTAATGAGGGTTTCTTTGTATGTACCCAATCCTCTAGTTCATATTAGAACATGAAAAATGTATCTTTCAGTAGAACCAGAAAGTGGGGGGGTTTGTGATGGTGCTTAGTTCCCATGGGAGTTCATTCCACAGTCTTAAATTGGCCCCTGGAAAAGCTCCACCCTTGTTCTAGACATTTCTGTTTTGCTTGAGGGACAGGAGTTGTCATCCACAATTTTCATTCTGAATGAACTTTTAGATACGCTGGACCCAGACCATTGGGCATCTTGAAAATATAGACCAAGAACTTAAACTTACCCTTCTGTATGTGAAACCAGTGTAAAAAATGGAGGAAAGACTTATGTGCTTCTGATATCCTCTGGGCCTAAGGAGACTCATTGCTGTGGTCTGAGGAATCCAAGAGCATTTCTAAGCTACAGAGTGACTTGTTGGTGTGTGCCTTCATCCATAGGAGATTGCACAGTGCTTGAAGACTCTTCAGAGTAATTTCCTTTGCTCATCCGCATCACTTCTGCCTTATTTGGATTCAGCTTCAACCAGCTGTTCATCTAGAAAGTGATCTCCTCCAAGCTATCTTGATGGTAGTACTATAGGGTGTGTCTACACTTAGAAATTAAGTTGGCTTAAGCTTGCTTAAGTCGACTTAATTGAATCTGCATCTACACTACACTTTCCTTAAGTTGACTTAAGCAAGCTGCTGAAGTCGACTTAAGGAAAATAAAGTCGACTTAAGGAAAATTAAGTCGACTTTATTAAACCTACTTTTAATTCGACTTTAGGCTTAAGTTGATTTCCTAAATTTGACTTAAGTCAGTGTAGACCTGGAGTAGCCCTAAGTCGAATTAAAGTCTACTTAGGGATCGCTAAGATCACCCCACTGCCCTCCCTGCCGGGGGGGCACAGGGGGAGCCTGGCATGCCCCCCAAAAGGCAGGGCAGATCCCTGCCCACCCTGCCCCTATGCCCTGCCAGGATCCCTGTCCCCCTTTGCCCCATTGTACCAAGGTACAATGGGGCAAAGGCTGAGCCCCCTGCCCAAAGTCCCCCTAGCCCCTACAAGTCGACCTAGGCATCCAATGTGGACGCTCTAGGTCAACTTTGTAACTTGCCCCCTAAGTCGACTTTAAATTTAAGTGTGGACATAGCCATAGTTAGCTGTGGTGAAGGATAGGAAAAGCTATGTATGATCACCCGATCGCTGGTCCTTGAGTCTATGTCAACACGTCAGTGCTAGTGGTTACATGTAGATATTGAATAGGACTGGAGAGAGAATTGATCCTTGTGGGATTCCACAAGTGAAGGGTCCAGTCAGTGACATAGTAATAAACGTGGACACCCCCTGTGAGAACCCACACCCCTTTCCAATAACAATAACATCCCGTTACCAATTTACTCAAAGTATGCGCATAATGAAATATTGAAATCTGCAGCTAGTTATTGGCTGTAAATATTTTTGAAGCTAAACAAGAAAATGAATAGCATTTTACTAGTCAGTGGATAACTCCTGGAAATAAGTTCGAGCATTTTTCTTATCTTGTTTATGCTGAATGCTCTATTGATGAGTACTTCAATCACATTCTTGAAGTCCATTGTCTTGCTAACATCACTGTTTATGGGCAAAGTAACCAGTCCTACCAAACATTCTCGGAAAATAGTAGACCTGAAATAAGTTTTTATTAACTTTAGTTTTCAGAAATTTCTTTCTGCAGCTGCCGCAGAGATTGGAGATGTGAGGAGTATTTGTAGATCAATATAACTGTTTGGGTATACCATGGACAAACACCTCTGAAAATGAATCAAAGTGTCTCCAGTGCGTCAACTGGCTTCAACAAAACAACAACAAAACTCTGGAGTTCAGGTACTACATTACACTTGTCTACATCCAGAATACACATCCACATTCTGCCATCAGAATTTGTCAGAGCTGATTACAGGTTACTCCACAATCTTTCCAATTCACTTGTTAAGTTTGCAATGCTTTTCACATCACACAGGTATCCAAACACAGGAATCAAAACACAATAATCAAAACATTCTCCCAGATTCATGAAAGCAGTGTTTATGGCAATATTGAAGAAGTCAAATGTAAATCTGTTTTCCACATCACCGATGACTTGATGCTCTGTTTTGTAGTTGAACAATTTTTGTTCTGTGGACTTGTGTCTCAGCTCCTTTCACAGGCACTGATGTTACTTTTGCTATCTGTTGAGCAATTAACAAGTCCTCTTCAGATCCATTTTAACAATAATCCTGTATTTCTATCCAAGTATCTTCATTTAATTTGCTAACATCATGCCCAAGCAATGAACTTCCTGTATTATTTTTAAACAGTAAGTTGTGCCAAACTATTAGTGAGAGAACAAACTAAATTGAGGAGAGTGCATCCTTCAGTGATCCGACTTCTCTGTATATGTCATTATCTTCTGTTGTTTCTCTCAATTTCAATAGTGCTGTTTACACATTCTGTCTGAAATTGCAGAGATTTGACACTTTCAATTTTGCTCTCCCATTTTTTGTCAGAGAGGCTTTAATATTATTTTCACACAAGATTTCAGAACTATCCACCTACTTGTTGAAACAGCAAATATAGTGTATGTTCGTTGAAGAACACTGAAAAAAAAGTGGAAGAATGTATGAAAGTAAACACATGAGCTGTGAAGAAGCAGCTTTTGGAAGTCAAGGTAATTTATTGCTCACTCTTCCTTAAGATCTCATTACAGTAATTCCTTTACCATTAATGATACAGGTTTTTATTACAATGAGTGGGAAGCTGTCTAGTCCTGTGGGGATTTTCAATCAGGTTGGAGATTGGGCATTGCAGAAATGGAAAACATGTTTACTAGTACAGTGAAGTAATCTTTGAGGTCAGTCCCAAAACCATAAAGAAGGTTGAAGGGTGTATGGTGAAGATTTCACAAGGCACTGTAAGATTCTAGGGATGAGACCTGGATTGTGTGGGTGGAATTGCTGATCGAAGGAAAGATATTGCTTCTTCCATCTTGTCTCTCTAATATCCTGGGACCAACAAGGAGCCTATTGGAAAGAAAGCTTTCTAAGAGCATAACTGCTACTATCCACCCAGTGTGTTCATCAGTTCTGGTCTCTTAGGCTATGTCTAAACTTGTTAATTTAAGTCAACTTTATCTAAGTCGGCTTAAAGTCGACTTAGTTAAGTCGACTTAGTGTGTCCACACTTAAAATTAAAGTCGACTTAAAGGGGAACTTACAAAGTCAACCTAGAGCATTCACACTGGATGCTCTAGGTCGACTTTGTGGGGCTAGGGGGACCTTGGGCAGGTCCACGGTGTCAGGGGGGCACCCCTTGTGTGCAATGGGGCAAAGGGGGACAGGGACCCTGGCTGGGCATGTGGGGAGGGTGTGACGCTGTCTGGGTTTAGGGAAGCATTTATCATATTATTTTCTATGGATATCTCATAAATGCTATAATCCATAGGAACTATGTCATGTTTCGTATCAATAGAAAGGTAGTAATTTTCTGGGAATGATTACATAGTTTGTCTAGGAATTCTATTTCGATTAGAAGTTAGGAATTTGATGTTATATCTATACTTTAACTTGTGTCATTCTGGAGGAATGCCTTAGACAGGAGGGTATGAACAACCATTGTCTCCTTAATGGCTCATCAGGTTTCTCCCTTTGGCCCATTGTAGGTGAGAGCTTCCTTAACATTAAGGAGACAATGGTTGTTCATACCCTCCTGTCTAAGGCATTCCTCCAGAATGACACAAGTTAAAGTATAGAAATAACATCAAATTCCTAACTTCTAATTGAAATAGAATTCCTAGACATAAACTATATAATCATTCCTAGCAAATTACTACCTTTCTATTGATATGAAATATGGCATAGTTCCTATGGATTATAGCATTTATGAGATATCCATAGAAAATATCATAAATGCTTCCCTAAATCCAGACAGTGTCACACCCTGCTTACATGCCCTGCCCTTTGGGGGGGCATGCCAGGCTCCCTCTGTGTCCCCCCCTGGCAGGGAGGGCATTGGTGTAGTCCTGGAGTGGCCCTAAGTTGATTTAGGGCTACCCCAGGGCTACATTGATTAATTCGACTTTAAAAAGTCGAATTAAGCCTTAAGTCTATGAAAAGATGGTTTATTAAAGTCGACTTAATTTTCATTAAGTTGACTATATTTTCTTTAAGTCGACTTAAGGAAACTGTAGTGTAGATGCAGGGTAAATTAAGTCGACTTAAGCTTGCTTAAGTCGACTTAATTTACCAGTGTAGATGCAGTCTTAGGGGAAATTCCTTCCCATAGTGGGGCCATTTCACATTAGCTATGTGCCTTTGTGGAAAGAGAAAAATAGACATGCTGGGACTATCACTGTGGAAGGCATAATGACCTGATTGAAATGTCCTGATAGTCTCTGATGGCCATAAATCTATATCGGCTGGGTCACAAGAAGTTAGAGTAGCTCTTACATCTGAGGATCAGAAGGACTATATCCTTGTCCCTGGGCTCAACACCAGCTCTGGAATGCCTTGAGTCCTTGGTCCCCAAAGCCTTACAGAGACCCCAGGAGTATCTCCTGGTCTATTTCATGTACCTGCATAAGGCACAGTGTTGAATGAAGCACGGAACATTGACTAGAGGCAATGAAAGAATGGACCCCACAATTAGCTGCATGTTGTTAAGAAAACTCATCCCGATTTACTTTAAGGAGCAGCAATCTACTGTATCTAAATAAGAGTATGTTTGAGTGAAGAGGGGTTGGATTTCTCTTCCCTGCCCCTTACAGACCAGCTGTCTAGAGCCCTGATTATTTCAGACCTCACAAGCTAACCAGGGCCAGAATGAATTAGTCTTAAGATGTTAGATGCGTAAGAGTGAAAAAAAAACCAAAAAACACAAAAAACTGTTGATTCAGTAGATGTCACTCTTCTTCTATTGGACCAATGCCGTAGCAAAATGCTACAGGCTCCCATGCTGCTTCCTTACAGATAAGATGTAAAATTAAGGTCCTGATCATTTGGGGTTATTAGAGATATCTTTATAGATAGCCTTAATCCTGCCTGAATCCCAGCCATAGCAGCTACAGTCTCTCTATCTGTATTAACCATTCCAGGCTCTGCTAGCTATTGTCAATTCCGGCCTTACCCTGTCAAATTCTACCTCAGAGAAGAGCAAGGTAAATTACATGAGAAGCAATGACGAAACATTTCACTGGAACAGTTTCTATTCCTGACTCTGCCGATGACCTGGGGCTTAGGGTGAATCAATTTATCTTTCTGTGCCTTTATTTTATCCTCCACCAGTTGCATATTTTGCTTAAATTGGAAACTCTTTAAGCTCTTTAAAGTAATTCAGAACCTAGCACATACAGGCTCCAATTATATTGGGGCCTCGTGTTCCTTTAATAGTCTGCTAGTTGAGTCTTTCCCCCTCAGCTATCTGCAAACTGGCTAGCTTTTTTAAAAGTACTTTTGCAATATTAAATTATTCAGGGAATAGTTATTCAAACAGAATATGGGCTATAGATTGCTCAGAGACTGCTTGCTGGGAGTTTTCCTATATTCATAGATTTTAAGGCCAAAGAGAACTAGTATGTTCATTTAGTCTGGCCTCTTGCAGAACACAAGCCAAAAAAATTCACTCAGCAATTTTTGCATTAATTCTCATAACCTCTGGCTCAGCTAGAGCCAAACACTCTACTGAGATTCAACAAACCCTACACTTATGGCTACCCCTTCCTACTTATCCACAGGGGAACCAGTGCTATTACCAAGAATGACCTTGTATATCTATGTGGTTCTGGGAAAAGAATAAAAGAGTTTGGAGCACAAGTGGTGTTCTTGTATATCCTTACTGGTGAAGGAAAAGGCCCAGGCAGGGGCCATTGAATCATGGATGTAAATGTATGGCTACACAGGTGGTATCAGTAAGAGAGTTTTGGCTTCTTTGACAATGACTGATGCTCCAGGAAAGAGGATCAGCGTGCTGGGATGGACTCCATCTATTAAATAGTGGGAAGAGCAGATTTGGACATCATCTGGTTAACAAAAAGAGAGCTTTGAACTAGGTCCTTTGGGTATGGTGACCAAAATCTGACCAACATGCATCTAAAGCAGAGGTAGGCAAAATATGGCCGCCTGAGGCCTTTGTCCGGCCCGCCACCCCTGGCCTGCTCTCCCAAGCCCCCTTTCGCCCCCACCCACCAGCGCTTCATTGCTCCAGGGTTGGGGCAAGGGCTGGTGCTGTGCTACCCCAGGCGAGCACTGCTTTGCCCCCAGCCAATGCTGCGCCGTAACCCCCCCCCCCCGGTTGTTTCTGCAGCACACCAGGACTGGCGCTGGCTGCCCCCCTCCTCCCCCGATGCTGCACCATGGCAGGGCTAGCACTGCAGTGTGCCAGAGCTCTGGCTGGGGCCAGAGCTGCTCTTGGGCACTACACTGGTACTGTGGTGTGCTGGGGCTGGGCCGGCGCTGCCCTACCCCAGCCAGCTTTCCCTCACACTTAGACCAGCTCTCCCCATCTCCTCCCCCACTAATTCTCCCCCCCTGTGGACTCCCCCCAGCTTGACCCCCATCCCTCCCTTGCCACTTCCTCTCCCCCCCATTCTGGCTCCAGGCCGGCTCTCCACTGCCATCCCCTGCCCCCTCCCCCCCAAATATTATTTCCCACCCTTAGAGTCAAGTAATAAAAGCAAGAGGAAGGAACTAATTTCTGGAGAACTGTGTTAAATCACAACTGTGTTAAAAAAACAAAAAGAAAAGCAACAGAGAAGTCTGCAAAATACCTTTTATGCTGTATACAAAAGCCAGGAGTATGGGGAACAAGCAGAATGAACTGGAAGTCATAGTATATCAACTAAATTATGATTTAATTGTCATCACAGAGACTTGGTGGGGCAACTCCAATGTTTGGTGCACCAGCATTGAGGGATATAGCTTGTTCTGAAAAGATAAGTATGTGAAAAAAGTAGGTGCTGTGCTGTATGTTTAAAATGTATACAGTCGCTCCGAGGTCCAAGGGGGAAGTGAGTGACAGATCTACTGAGAGTTTCTGGGTGAGGATAACAAGGGAAAAGGACATTAGTGATGTTATGGAGGGGGGTCTATTATACATCACCAAATCAGGAAGAGGACGTGAATGAGTCATTCTACAACATGGCTGGCTATGCAAAAAGGATTTTAGGAATCTAAAATCCAAACTTAGCATTTAACATTTTGACTATCTAAAAACCAAAAGGGAAAAATACAGGAAATGGAAGGAGGGGCATGTCACCAAGGAAACATATATGGGAATAGTACTACCGTGTAGGACAAAACCAGGAAAGCCAAGGCAAAGAACGAGTTACATCTGGCTAGAAATTTTGGGGACAACAAGAAAGGGTTTTTCACAAGTGTTGGAGAAAAAAGGAAATATTAGGGCTGTATGAGTCTGCTGCTCAATGGAGAATGTAAGTTGGTAAGGAAAGATAATAGGAAGACTGAGCTGATTTTGCTATTTGATACCAATTTTACTTCAGTCTTCGCACAAAAAATAATGTGACTGGACAACTAGAGATGTTACCATAGACAATAAAGCGAAAGGCATGCAGCTCGGGATGAGTAAAGAACACATCAAAGATCTTCTGATCAATGTAAGTGAAATTAAGTCAGCAGGGACTGACACTATTCATCCAAGAAAATCAGAGTTCCGCGGCACTTTTAAAGACTAACAGATTTATTTGTCACATGAGAAAATCCCAGTTCATCTTCAAAGCGTCTGACAAAGTGGGATTTTCTCCCATGAAAGCTCATGTGATAAATAAATCTATTAGTCTTTAAAAGTGCCAGAGGACTCTCTTTGTTTTTCTGCAATAGACCTAACCCGGCTACCCCTTTGGAACTGTATTCATCCAAGGTCACTGAAGGAATTATTTGAAGAAATCTCAGAACCACTGGAAATAATATTTACCAAATGATAGATGAGAGGAGAGACCCTGGAATAGTGAAAAATGGCTAACACGATGCCATCTTTAAGAAGGGAAAAAAAGGAGGAGCAAAGGAACCATAGACCAATGAGCCTGGCTTCTATACCAGGGAAAAGATGGAGAAAAGTTGTTCTAGTTTTGCCACCGAGGGCTGGACAGAAGACAATGGATTCAAACTACAGCACAGCCGATTTAGATTAAACCTTGAGGAAAAAATGCCCTAACTCTAAGAAGAATAGGACAATGGAACAGACTAGGGAGGCTGTGGAAGCTTCCTTACTGGAGTTTTTTTTTCAAAAGGAGGCTGGAAAGCTGTCTGTCTTGGATGGTTTAGATGCAACAAATTCTGCATCTTTTGAGGGGGTTATATTAGATGAGTTTATGATCCCTTTTAAGCCTATGGTTCTATGATTCTATTATTCTAGATCATTCATTTGAATATATCTGCATATGAAGGGGCAAGTTGGATTATCTTATTAACCAACACACCTTTTAATCCCCGCAAAGGACAACCTCAGATTTCCCTTCTCTAGCCCCTGGGCTTTTAAAGATCAGCTAGAAAATGCAAACAGATCTAACTCGATTGCAAAGACTGAAAGCAATTTGTAGCTGTGTTCTGAATCTGCAGCAGAAGACTGGGAGAACTGAGACAGCACATCAGGAACCCATTATTTTTGTGTAGAAGGTCTCATAAGCCTGTTAGGTTTGAGGTGTTGCCAAAGAACTACACCATCCCAGAATCCTTGGGCTGACAATGAGCACAGTGGTCTAAGGGTCCTGGGCAGAAATTAATTACATCAGGGTTAGGAAGGAAGAAAAAATTGTTTTACAATCTGCTTCATAATGCTAAACTTGGCCCATCTTGCTCAGCACATTCTGAGTTCACCCGATATCATCAGCTTCTGCAAGAAGATCTCCGTTCAGGTATCTCCCAACCACGCACTTGAGAGGATTGCACTTTAATGTTTGTTTAAAGTTTATTTTAAGCATGTTTTATTTTTGTCAAATGATCACAGTTATGGGAAATTATAAGGGGATCAAACAGGAGGGAGGATCAGAGTGACCGTAGACACTGATTATAAAAAGTTCAAGTTTATAACTATTAACACAGAAGTTGTCAACATCACTTTTTGAAATATAGAAAATAAATATCCTTAAATCAAATGCTGAGTTCCTAAGCAGCATTTTTTTCTATCTGAAAATTTCAGTTATTAATTAAAATATATTCTTTTCAGTCTGTGTGTACAATGCAATTAATGTGTCCCAACATTTACCATTAAAAATCTAATCCTTGAAGATTACATATGGGAGAGCCATATCTTTTCTCTGCCTGACCTTGAGAACCTTTCCCAATGGGAATTTTGTTGACAATGGCATACTTTTGTGAAACATTTCTGTTTCAACAAAGCAGCATTTTCTGACAAAAGCAGTTATGTTTAATTTTTTTTTGAACATCCCTGCTCTTGGGTGCCTTCTGTTAAGTGCTGAACACGCTCAGCTCTCAGTGACTTTAATGGGACTCGGCACCTGGCATAAAGGGTTCAGCACCTTGCAGGATCAAGCTTTTAATGCTTGGTTTGCAATGACCTCTTGTTCTTTGGATGAAAACCAATTTATAAGAGAATTTATCATAGTAAGTTACATTTACTCCAAGTGACTGCGTATGCACAAGAGTACATTGTAGTGGTATAATGTGGATGAATCTCTATTTAAAAAAAACAAAAAACCCTAAGTTTATGGCATAGCCAACTCAAGTATTGTTTGCAAATTGATTCATTAGTGGCAAACTGAAAATCAATATGATCTAGAAAATAGTGTCACTTACTCTAGATTTAACGGATGTAAGCCAGAACACCATCACAAGTAAACAGCACAGCAATCTACATGTCTCTTTTCAAATTCTGATGTTTTTAAAAATTATTTTCATTTACCTGTGGTATTTTCCTCTTATCTGTTATCAGATACAGCAATGCTGGTCATAGTATAAAAGATGTTTATGTTTAAACTGAATCCCCAATCGGACGTATGAATAACAAAAAATGTAGAAAATAGAGATGAATACATTCATTTAATTGATCCTTTGCCCAAGCAATGTATTTCCCTACAGCATGTCCTTTAATGAGCTGTTTAGTCCAGTTTTGATTTCACCTACTGATAGGGTTTCTTATCTTCCCATGGAATAACATTCCATAATCTAATACTTCAGATGGCTCTACTGGGAAATGATTCCAGTGATTCAGCAAGCATTTAGATACGCTTCCATGGGTCACATTCAAAGAACGTGAATGGCGTCTTACCAGAACAAGAAAAATGACACAAAAAAGGATGCCCTGGGATTGTTTTCCAGTGCAGGTCTAATTTTCAGTGATGCTGCTCTTCTGTAGCCCCCATTACAATCAAGTCATTGTAGGTTCTTTGAAATACCACTGGAAACCAGGCCCTGTATGATGTAGGGATTTGTTGCACTTAAACATACATAGGGGTTTTTTTTGGTGGTTGTTTTTAAATAGCTCTTTTTTAAAGAAGTATAGGATATTTAACAACAAGCAGCCAAGATAACTAAGGTAAATATTTTGGATGAAGTTCTGGCCCTGTTGAAGTCAGTGGTAAAATTTCCACTAATTTTAATAGGACCAAGGTTGTACCCTTTCCTTCAAACTATGTGTAGAGGTCATTATGATACATAACGAACTGTCTGGAACTCCATTATTAACCTCTATGAGCAGATTCTTAACTGGGTGGCCTCATTCATTACAGTAGTGAGTAACTGTCTATGAGTGTGAATAAGGACCTGGCCTAAAATTAACTAGCCTGAAATAACTCAACAGAAAGCAATATGCAAATTGTACCTCATCGGTTATTTGTAGAAAAAAATGTGAAGTCTTGAACAGGAAAAACATCTCTGTAGAGCCCTACAAATACAGATCATTCCTGATCTGTAACCCTTCTGCTGTCCCAGACCAGATCCTCAATATAAAATATGTGTTTGAACAAATATCTATTAGCAGGGACTGTCTCATATCATGTGTGATTTACTTCAAATCTGGAGTCAGATTTCTAGCTAAGAACTTCAAGTCTACATGCCAAATAAACCTGCTGCTATAAGAACTTCTTTTAACGCTTTTTACATTTTTGGAAAAGCTTTTGGTCACGCCAAGAGATTGGTTAATACAATAAATACATTAAGCAGACAATTGTTCAAATTTTTGCATGAATAAGGTTGAACAGAAAGAAGCAATTAATTGTTTCTTTGTTTTGTTTTGTTTGTTTTAACATTTGCCTTCATCCAGTTGCAACATTTTCTGACAAGGATTTTCTTGACTCCCAATTTCTGTAAAGGCAACCATTTTCTATAATATAATGATACATTTAGAGCTGTTTGGAAAACAGAACTGCTGTCCTCTAGTAAGTTTTACTTGTTTTGCTTTGATTGTGAATCAGAATGAAAAATCCAAACAAATTTTCTCTGAGCAAAAGGCTGTAGGGAAAAATTCAGTTCAGAAAAAAAAAAAAAACAAAAAAAACTTAAAACAGTGATATTTTAAATCAAAACAAGATATTTCATAACTTCAAAACAAAAAATTCATGTGCAAATGTCAAGTTGAAATAAAAAAGTCATTTCACTTCAAACTGTCAATTCACCATGAAATTTTCATTTTTTAATTTTGTTTGGAAAAATCAAAACATTAATCAAAATTGAAATTTCCCCATGGAAAATTTTGGTTTTAACACTGCAGTATTTTCATCATGTAAATACTTTGGTTAAGAAAGATTTGTCATCTATATATTATATGCTCTCTGTCCATGCGTTTAATTGAAAATGTTGGTTATTTAGAATCATGTCTTGTTGGTTTACCGTTTGAAACTTCCAAAGCATTCCTAGAAGTTTTAGACTCATATCTTCCATTAATTCTAATGAAAGATGTTTAATCTGTTAGACTGCTTTGAAAAAACTCAAGCATTCTATTTATTGGCATCCATTAACCTCTTCTATTTAAAGAGCAATTCATTGAAATATAGGACTATAAAGGACCTTGATAAGTAATCTAGTCCAGTCAGCTGCACCAAAGCAGGACTAAGTATTACCTAGACGGTCCTTGGCAGGTGTTTGTCTAACCTGTTCTTAAAAACCTCCAACGATGGAGATTCCACAAACATGCAAGGTAATTTGTTCCAGTGATTATCTATCTTTACTATTAGGAATTTTCTTTTTCCTAATGCCTAACCTAAATCTTCCCGGTTGCAATTTAAATTATTGTCCTAACCTTTAGAATTTTTGTCCTAGCTTTAGTATATAAGGAGAACAATTTATCACTCACCTATTTATAACAACCTGTCATGTACTTAAAGACTTTGTAGATTTCTTTTTTTTTCCCTTTTCCTTCCAGAATTGGGATTGCTTTCATAACAAAGCTGATTTTTTTTAAAAAATACTTGAAAAATAATCTGTTTTTCAAATTTTAAATCTCATCTAGAAATACAGTGAACTTTTCCAACACAATTCACATGACTGGTAAGCTGGGCAAAAGGGATTTTTTTTTGTCAACATCTGGCCTGTTTTCACCATTGCAATAAATTCCGATTGGATTCTTCATCTCAAGTTCCATGAGTTACACAGCAGCATGCCTGTGTATAGGGGCTAGTCTGCTGAGAGCTATGCATGGTTATTGTTACTATGGAGACTACTTCCTTCACATGCACATGTTCCACACATCTGTCTTCCTTTGTTTATGGCTCTTAAGATGAGCATCCCTATGTGACATTGGAGGCAATGGCGAGAATCTCTAAAAACACTCACAGAAGAAAGTATTTAGAAAACCTAAATTAAATCAGTTGCAGAATGGTTTATTTGTTTTTAAATTAGGGATTTTCTAAAGCTGAGTTGAGCTGAATCCTTTAATTCCATCTATATCCGGAAATATAAAAACAGGGGAAAATGTTAAAACACAAACTGTTAGCAATCAGGCACTCAATATTTTACTAACTACATTGCCCATGAATCATTTAAACCGTCTTCAGTAACAATGTGCTCTTATAGAACAATAATAATTTGATGGTGATTTTTACATTCATAACATCTTTAATCTGAAGATCTCAAAACATTTTACAAGCAGTTCTAAGCTAACCTGTAGGCTGCCTTATGTGGTAGCTAAGTATTATTCCTATATAATTCTGAGGCACAAAGAAACCAGGTCACGGAAGGTTTTTTTGTTCCTATGATTTCTTCAACAATGAAAATGTTTTTGATTTTATCAACAACTTTCATTAAAAGTGTTTGGGATTTCATCCCAAAAAAATGAAAAAAAGGGACTTTTTTTTTGGGCTACAATTTTAAAATTTTGAGTGTTGAAACAAAGCAAAGCAAAACAGCCACCAAGTTTTAGAGGTCTTTGATGAAAACCCAAAATATGTAATTAAAAGCAAATTTCTGTGATGGAAATATCCATTTTGACAAAAATCATAGAAAAGGGAAATAATGCAATTTTTAATTGACAAATCAGAAGGAACTTTTCTTCCAGTTGTCAGCACTGAAAGGTTGAGTGACCTGATTGTGAAACTCTACCACTTTTACTTAGATGCCTCAGATATGAATGCAAGTATCCAATTCAATTCGACAGCACTGGACTAAGAGATTCCTTTACAATCAAACAGACAGTCAGTGGCAGAAAGAACGGTAGAATCCAGGTTTCCTTTAAGCTAGCTTGTTTTATCTTTAACGTACTTGGTTTGTTGCTTTTACCAGTTCCATTTTCTCTCATTTACACCTTCCACATTCTGTAAGGACATAGAGATGGAACGGATACAGAATATTTAAAAGCTTCAAGTTGGTGTTTATAAGTCCATTAGGAGTTTATAGTTTTTAACAGAGTGTACTGGCCATTAAAATTCTGATCCTTTCTCATGGCAAAGACTGTAATGAGAACAGAAAATGGCACCAAATGAATCCTTTCTAGAGATAAATGATAGCAGAGAGTCTGGAAAATGTTACAAAACCTTCCTTATTTTCATTACAGCCTTATGTTTATGTAACTATACGGCATGTCACAGACATCTGAGTAAATGTTTGTATAACACCTTACTCGGGTGCCTCTGGCATGTTGGAGAGAATTTTATTGTGATTGTAACAAAGGAGTTTATTTAATTTGATTTAAAAAATAAAAGATAGTTGCACGATTTTACCACACCACAAATGACAGAGAAGCACTCAGTGTGGCTGTGCTAGTCTGTCCCTTCCAAAAATAGAGAGGTATTTTCTATTGCTTAGAGCTGCGGACTGAAAGTCAGGATTAGAGGTGGGCAGTTTTCTTTTCGAACAAATTCTTTTTAATTAAAAAAATGTGAATTTTTTTGTGTTCCAAATTGTTTACAAATTTAGGTCAAGTGGGACAAATAGCTTCAGCCAAGAAAAAAAAAATGGAAACAAAATATAAAAGAGTTTCATTTTGAGTTTTTATTTTTAAACTGTATTTTGACTTCAAATTAGGACAAATAAAAAGAACCGCACCCGAGAAAAATCAATAGTACACTCCCATCTGGTCAGACCTGTCAGGTTTCTTTGGCACTGACTGGCTGCGTGAGGTTAGGTAGGACACATAGACCAACACTGATAAAGTTGGATGACAAAAATTAGACACAGATTTGGACACGTACTTAAAAATGGCCTGCTTTTCAGAGCACTCATAATTCCCAGTGAGATCAAGTCACTCAATCTTTCTAAGCCTCAGTGTCTGCATTATAAAAAAAACATATAACTTATTTCTTAGGTTTATGAAGTGCTTTGAAATCTCTTGGTGTTATAGAAATCCAAAATATTTACTGGGAAACTTTACAGTTCATATTTTTCATAAGAAAGATTCAGATTTGTTGCTGAAAAGGCTTTGTGGAATAACCAAAAAAAAATAAAAAATCAGAGGGTAAGATTTTCCAGAATTTAGGCACCTAAGTCATTTAGGCCCTTCTGAAAATGCTATCCACAGACAAGATATCTTGCTCTCATTGACTTTAATGGTACTAGAATCAGTTCCTTTTTAATACTAGTCTACACAAACCATTAGCAAGTATTCTATAGGGAACAATTTTATGCTTGCAGGATGCTGGACTAGATGACTGTATCATTATTCTATCACACCGTGAAATCTGTTTTTGTATCTGCACTGAAATGTTGGTCCTCTGGATCATATTAGTTTGGGCTTGCCCAAAGGCAGCTTGCTACACTGCATTGCAAACAGCTGTCAAGACTGAGTAAAGGTTGACACCTCATTGAAGAACCATCACTGAGAGCTGTCAAGTTTGCAGTGAAGGTCTATCAGGTTTGACTGACTGTCTGTACTGGACCATTCCACAAAACAATGGTCTTGCCACACAGCTGTTTGCAAGGTAGAGAGGGGCAAATACTTTTAGTTGATCTGGAACTTTTGCTCTGATCTGCTCTATGCAGTGGCTAGCCAGCACCACACATAAGAAAGGCTTGCAGGAGTGAAAGAGGGCATGGAGGATTCTGCCCCACTCGAAACACTGACGAATTATGGACTCTCAGAAGGGAATGAGCTCTGTGGAAGGGAGGGTGCGGCCATGGTCTTTCACTGTTTTCTAAGATCTGCAACTCTTGAGTGCTTTAAGAGTAAAGTTACCACGGTTAAAAAAATCCATCTTTGGTTTCCTACCACTTTGTGTCTAAAATGGTTTATCTAGAAGCTCAGTGTGCCCTCAGCCAACGTGGAGCACTGAAGGAGAATGTGTAAGAGACTGAGTTACTACAAAGAATTCTTTTGGGGTGTCTGTCTAGTGAGTGTTGCTCACATGCTCAGGGTTTAACTGATCTCCATATTTGCGGTCAGGAAGGAATTTTCCCCCAGGGTAGATTGTCATAGGCCCTTGGGAGGTCTTTCACCATCCTCTGCAGCACGGGGCATGGGTCACTTGCTGGTGGATTCTTTGTACCTTGAAGTTTTTAAATAAATATTTGAGGACCTCAATAACTCAGTCTTAGTGTAGGGGCCTGTTACAGGGGTGGGTGGGTAAAACTCTGTGGCCTGCATTGTACAGAAGGTCAGATGAGAGGAACATAATGGTCTCCTCTGACCTTATAGTCTATGAGACACTGGTTGTGTGGTCTAGGGTTCCTGGATGGTTGTGTCCCATGTTCAAAAGTCAGCCATCAGAAAAGATGGCTGAGCCTAGGATCATGTC
Source organism: Pelusios castaneus (assembly GCA_007922175.1). Classification (NCBI taxonomy): domain Eukaryota; kingdom Metazoa; phylum Chordata; order Testudines; family Pelomedusidae; genus Pelusios; species Pelusios castaneus. The sequence goes on from ML685784.1 coordinate 21,634,913, forward strand.
CTGGAGTCTCAAACAGTGACTAGACTCAGGCCATCCCAGAACGGGGATGGGGGAGGACAGGGCCCAGGGCCAATCGACCTGTGTAGGGCTCCTGACCCTGCCACACTCCAGGCCAGCCTCTGGGATGGTGCATCATTGCTCTGCTCCTGGAGCAAAACCAGAAATTCTGTCCCTGGGCCTCTGAAATACAGGTCGAACCAGGAGGCCCACCAAACCGTGGGGCCAAATGCAGTCACCTCACTCGGACCCGCACAATGATGGCCCTCACTAGACTATACCCAGATCCAGATGGCTTTGAAGACCATAGTTCCCTGAGATTGTGTGTACTTGTAACAGACTGGTAAATATGGGTTACTATTTATTTATGTCCTATCGACCTGTTCCAACTTTATCGTCCATGACAGAGGTAGATGAAGACTATTTTTCCCCTGGTTCTGAAAAGGTAATTCCAAGAAGTGCAGATAAAATAGTAAAGCAGATTATTGAATCACACTTCTCAGAACAATTAGAAATATTGATAGCTATAAATGTGGTAAGCTAAAGGTCAGCTGCAGTTCCCCAGCTGCCTGCTTCTATTCCCTTAGTTAAATACCAAAGAATAATACCAGAAAAAACAGAGAATTTCTCTAGGAGTAGGAATATGATTTACCTGGGAAAGAGCAGCAGGTTCATTGTCATAATGTATTCCTCTCCCATTCCTATAAGGGGGTGAGGGGGAGGAACAAGAACTAGAAGAAGAAGAAGAATCAGGATGGGAACATGGAGAGAGTGAATATCGTTGTTCAGTAATTACTGGGTAACCTAACTAAAATTCGTTCTGCTGCTATACATTTTCCTGATGAAGCAAAATTACTGATGCTAATTAAACATGATGTCATCATGTGAACTTCAGTAGAAAATTTTAGTGTATGCAGCTTATCTAACTCTCAGGTCTCTCTGTGCACTGCTGATGCACTGAGCTGGGAGAAGGCATGCTAATCCCTTACGCTCTTTTACGTAAATCATAAGAATGAAGGAAATAATATTTTGAATTTAATGGTGCTCATGGGTTCTTTTTCCATGTGTGTTTTTAAAACAAATAATATCAATGGATTTGGGAAAGTGCTTATTTTTTGAGTCAATTAGAATATGTATAAAGTGAAATTCTCATCTCCAATCTTTTCTTCCGATTTCATGCACGTCTACTCCTGGGGTGAATAATTCACTAGGCATGAACACTTTCACATCATTTAAAGAAACTTTAACTGTTATGGTGCTGATGAACACATCAGAAGCCCATTATAAGGGTGATATTTAAAGTGGATCCATCCTGCAGAGTAAATAATCTGTTAAAACCCTTTATTTCCAGCTCCACACATTCCAAGTGCTTTTAGTTTTCTGTAACTGTGATCAAAGAGCAGTTTCAGGCCCAAAGAACAATGGGAGAAAAAGCATATACATTATAGAGAGTTACAATAATGACTCAAACCACTTAGAGAGCATGGCTAACACAGGCATGCACCTCAAGACTATTTACGGATTTTGCTTGTTGAAAACAAAACTTTAGTTTGCACCCAGAAAAAAAACCCACTATAGTAATGTGCTCTATTTGGAAAACACTACTTCCTAAGCAGTTCTCTGCTCTTTGACTCATTTAAAGGTCCACCCCTTTGCAGAGACCATTCTAGTTGTCTCATGATATGTGATGATGAGGTCTGCAATTGAAAGAAGAGATTATTTGCCAAGTACAAATAACACAGAATGCTGAGGATTCAAAGAGACGCCCCCCTTCCCCCCCCAAGTAAAACACCATTGCAATGAACAGTGGGAAAAAAACTCAGTCGGGAGCACAGATATCATTTTTAATTAGGGCTTCATAAACATTTTTTCCTTTAAAATTGTTTTTCAGTGGAAAATTGGTGTGTGTGTGGTTGGTTGTTGTTTTTTTTTTTTTTTTAGGATTTTTGTTTTGTTTTTTTGGCACAGAACATTTAGTTACCATGAAAAAGTTTGTTTTTAATCTGTCTTATTTACTGGGTATCTGAGCACCTAATATATGTTCCTCTGGAGTTTATTTATCTTCTCCTTCTGATGGACATAAACAAATATCTTTTTTTTTTTTTTTTTTTTTTTTAAGTCTTTCAACTGTCTTTAATGCTATGGACTATAAGGGCTTATTGACCTGACCTAGCAGGAGAAATTTTTGAGTGTCTCTACATCCTTCTTTCTGAGAGAAGAATGGAATCCTGTGGAAACCCACATGAGAGTTTTTTTGTCAGATGGAGAATTTGCCCAATGCCCTCCTCTAGGATTGCTGAGAAAGAAAGAAAAGGAGTGATTCAGGTATCAAAGGCATCAGGCAAATTCAAGCGAATCAAAGTAGGCAACCAATCCAGAAACAGTCCATAACTCAACACCACAGAAAGAATTTCCAAACCTTATCAAAAAATAAAACCTGATCAAGCAAGGTTAAAGAAGCCTGAAAAACAAACAAACAAACAAAACACCAATACTTCTTGAAGGTCTCTTCTCAAAGTCTTCTTGATGGTCTCCCACCTGCAAGGGGAGATTTGAGTGAAGGGGTTAGCAAAGCAGAAGGAAAATGAAGAAATTGTCAGCACCAAGAGAGGGTTTCTTGAGCAAGGGCTGACAATTACATCTATAATAAAAGCTCACATCCAATCATCCCAGTGAGAGGCATTAACAATTAACTCCAGTCATGGCCTTAGCATTGTGCTACCTCATTTCATCTACTCAGGGGGACACAAAACTTATTCATAAGTCACAGCACACAGAAGATCCAGAACATCAATTAATGGCTGACATTCAAACAAAGGAGATCCTGCTTGCGCCTCTCCAAGGCAACACTCTGCTATAGTGATGGCTGCCATCTTAGCTGATGCATATGAATGTTTGAACCAGGGATTTGTGGAGCTTAAAGCAGCATCTGCTAAAGCTTGAGTGAAAGCCTTCTACCCAGGGACAGGGGGTAACACTCATCAGTCAGTTCCATTACTGAAATAGATAGCTCAATCTGGGAGGAAGTGCTCATCTGCAAAATATATGGGCAGCGTTTATGTGATAGAGTCCAAAGAAACAATGGATTGCCATCATATTTACTCAAACATTCCACATAGGCTACATTTTACCATGACTCCAGGTAAAGGGAAAGTTATGGTCTTCTTACATAGTACAAATCTCATTACAAGTGCCTGTGCAATGGTCAATATGTTTATTGCTTTAGAGTTGAAAACACTTCCCTTGAGAAATATGCCTCTTCTATTGATGAACAAAGTGATATTTATTGAGCACAAAGCAAGAAACAGGGTATGCACTGAATATTTCAAGTTTTAATGACAAAGTCAAACTTTGGGGTCTTTTTCTGCCCTCATTCATACTAATTTTGCATTTATTTTAATAGAAGTATTCCCAATTTACCCCAATACAGGTGATCTCAGAACCCATGCTCCCATTTGAACATTAAGGGTGATAAAAACAGAAATGTTTTTGAATACATGAGTGACTGGAGTCCATGAGCTTTGAAATATAAACATTTTTGAGGACCTGATCTAATCAAAATTCAATGGGACTTAATAGGAAAAAAAATAGAGAAGGACTGGTAATTCACTAATCTGATCCAGTTCTTCACTATACACTTTAGGTAATCCTGTGCCCCTGGAAACCAAATTAGAATTGTAGCATTTTACACCCACTTTGCACAGGTACAAAGGACTCCTTGAGGCTCATGGCAATGAAGATTAAGGCACATTGTCTTCAGTGAGGTATCTACTCATGTCCCCTGGTGTACGTAAGAAGGGAATCTGGCCCAGCATATTTCCATTTAGCATTCCCATCCCACAGCTTCACTACACTGTGTAAACATGCTAGCAGTTACTGTTTTAATCTTTACTAAGGGTAAATAGCTGATGGGGGAAATAGGAGATTCTCCAAA
>ML685784.1:21638943-21712971 GCA_007922175.1 Pelusios castaneus
TATATATATTAAAATTGTTGTTTTGCTAGTGCTGACTAAATCCATCTGCTGCTTTCTAAGGATTTCAGAGCATGTGGGCAAAATTCCACCTAAGCATGGAGAACAAAACTGAGACTCCTTGCCTTTGAAATAACACACTGCTACTTCATGACCTGTTGAACATGCCTCCATGTGAACTGATTCTGAGCAGAAACTCAAATCTTTTACTCACCTTACAGACAAAATGTCATTCAGTCTTGTGTTACCGCATGAGCGACTGATTTCTTCCTGGATTTCACTTGAAGCTCTATTTTCTTAACAGGCCTAACTATCTAAATACAGAATGCTGACAAAGGCTCTATTTTGTGTTTGCATGTTTTCTAATAGGCTGAACTCTTCTGCTTCAGAAGGAGGATGAAGTATATGACTTAATACTTCATTTGCACCTCTAAATATCTTTGATTTTATGGCTCACATTCATCCTTGCTGTGATTTCATTGACTTCAAAAGATTTATGCCACAGATGAATAAGTCCCATTGATTCCATGATCATTACTTAGGTCTTGAATACAGAAATAATAGTACTATAGGGCCTCTGAGTCAGAAGGATCTCCACGTACATTACAAAATATCCTCAGTGTCAGATCCAACTCAATTATGGAGGTGTAAATCCCCCTCAAAAATCATGATTCCAGTGGCATTACTCCAGATTTATGCCCAGAGGGAAATATGAGTGTCTGTTTGTTTCTGTGGACTGAAGGCATCCAAAATAAATTGACAGGGGTGAATTTAGAAATTCACAGACCTTTCCCTTTCTGGGGATTGGCTAATTTCCAAACTTCTATGAGACACTGCCCCCTACTGCAACATAATGCACCTGATCATGTGTAAAGGATTTTCCTACTAGTTGAGGTAATAAAATGATGCCACTAAGTTGAGACCTGTGGTTAAGAAGCCAGATGTCCTATTTCAGAAACCAGATACCTTCTCTTGATACATATAACCAACTGCTATCCCTGGTGTGTAGAGATATATGGACACAGGTCATCCTCATTTACTTTCTCATTTTCATTGGTTTAATTACCAGGAAACGTTCACTTAGAACCTGAGATGCCAAAGGTTTTAAACCTTATTAGCTTCATTACATCATAGTGTTATATTTGCACCACTCCAATTCATGTGGTGTCTGTGTTTCCTGATCTCAGTAGTGGTCTTCCATCCCTCTCTCATTCTGATAACATAGGCAGAAGAAGTGTGCTCATGACAGTGACATTGTTTCTACCAAGGGCTTCTGGCTGATACAAAACCATGATGGACAAGCAATATGAAATGAGGATCAAAATATCATCTCCCCTTCATCCCAGGCGCTGTCTGTGGATTAAAGACAATCAGCAAGTAGCTAATTAACCCCAGCCAGTCATTAATTGTCAGGAAAGGCCCTAGCAAAATTTCCTTATTATTCTTCAGTGCATCATTTGTTCTACACTGAGGTTCTCCAGCATTCAGAATAAAACACTCACTGTGGTACCCTCTGTGAGGTGAACTGAGTCCCCTGGTGTGCTAGATGCAGTCTGGGGGCAAAGGAAGGGAAGCTGGTGTCGGGCTCTATTCCCTCTCTTTCTCCCTTTGGAGCATTATAAGCCCCTTGGAGAAGAGAAAAAGAGCAGTGACTGCATTTCCCTGCAATTATCCCTGGTTTATCCATGGGCAGAGCAAAGGGTGAGGAACCCTACTTTTGCCCTTTCTCCCACAGCACAGCACCCCCACATTAATGGCCTGGGCCAATCTGCCCTATTACAATAAACTCAGACCCACAGTGACTTTTTGTGTGTGTGTGCAATGGTTTGAAAAGTTCCTGGGCCAGATACTCAGCTGGTGTAAATCAGTGTCACTCCACTAGAGACATGTGACATGTCCCTAATTCTTGCATCATATGGAGCTTGTGGCTGTCAAAGAATGTGGTTCATATCAGCACTGAATGCTTTTGTGTGATGTAGGGCTCAGCCCTCAACTGGTGTAACTTGGAATGACTTAAGAGCAGCTGTGGGTCGGGTCTAGTATATGTTATGCAATTCAAAGGAATTAAATTTCTCTTTATTAGAGAATTGGATTAGATTGCTTGAATTGTTTCATGAAATTCCATTCAGTTTACATGACAAGACCAGGCTTTCACCACCACAGAAGGATAAACAGGGATTACTGATTAATCAAGTACCAGTATAATCTTTCTTCAGTACACAGGATGCCATCAGACTCTCCCATTCATTTCAGCATGTGTTTCTGTGAAAGGCTGATCCTCTTGGCCTTTGATGCCACTGGTACTAACAGCTGATGTCCATCTCTATAACTGGCTAGAGTAGCTCCGTCAAGTTTACTCTGCATGCTTGTGTGTTGGTTAATCTTGGTTTGTTGGTTGCTGGAGTTTACAACACCTTTGCCACTGTGATACCATGGACAATTCACTTAGGCAGGTCTTTTTCCCATCTATAAAAATAAATATTAACATGCCCCCTACCTCACTGGGGTGTTGTGTGGATTAACTTGTTAATAGGAGTAACATGGTTTGAGATCCTTAGATGAAACTTCTATAGAAGTGCAAATTGGGAGAAAGATACTGTATGTCATCACTTGTTTATATGCTGAAATAAGAAAGTAAGGCTTCAGTAAATTCCACTCTACCCAAGTAGTGGGAGAAATAGAATATTACATTCAGATGAGCAAAACCCTGATAGGACAGCTACATAAGTATGAGAAAAGGGCTTGGCAAGAGCATGGGACTTGTATTTCATCAGATTTCCCCTTGATCAGTTAGAAAGTAGATCCAGTCTGATGTATAAAGGACAAAGCTTTAATAATACGTATAAGACCAGGATATGTTTACCCTCTGAATTCTGTGAAGGCAAGTGTTGCCCTGATTGATAATCATGGATCAGATCATAAATCTGTTGAATCTGGTATCTTGCCTGCGGCCACAGACAATTCTTGTTAACTGGCCACAGAAATTGACATTGTCTCACAGTTAAATAGGTTCATCGCATAGCAAATTGCTGTCATTAAATCAGACAGACAGGGAGGGAACAGACCCTTTTGACATAGAAATGACTGACCAACACCATCATGTTACATGAAACTACTCATTGCTTAAAAGAACCTCTCCCTGCAATAGCCAGCAGCATTCCACAAATGCCACACTATGATGATTGATTAGGGATCTATGGTGTAACATTGTCTTGCCAATATTCTGTCAATGCTGGATAACCACAATCTAAGCTTTTCATCTCTGGTGCCTTCCCATACTGAACTCACATTAATTCCATTAGACTGGCTTTTCCTGTGATTTACATGCAAGCATGGCTTCCTCTGCATTGGTTTCCCAAGGCTTAATTTACACTACAGGCAGGAAGGTAACTACCTTCCCTCATCTCTGCAAGAAAACGTGTTTCTTCCTCTCAAAATCCAAAGGGGTAGCCATGTTAGTCTATTGTAGAAAGACAACAGAGTCCTGTGGCACTTTTAAAGACTAACAGATTTATTTATCGCATGAGCTTTTGTGGGAGAAAATCCCACTGCGTCAGACGCTTTGAAGATGGGAAACTTACAGAATTGGAGGAAATTAAATGCAGGGGAGTGTATGATGTAGGATCAGGTCAGGCTGTAACAGCAAATCAAAATAGGTGTTAGGATTCAAACACCTATTTTGATTTGCTGTTACAGCCTGACCTGATCCTATGTCATACACTCCCCTGCATTTAATTTCCTCCCATTCTGTAAGTTTCCCATCTTCAAAGCGTCTGACAAAGTGGGATTTTCTCCCACAAAAGCTCATGCAATAAATAAATCTGTTAGTCTTTAAAAGTACCACAGGACTCTGTTGTGTTTCTTCCTCTGTTTGTTTACAGACTTTAGTGCATACCATCAGTAAGTAACCATAATTCCCCATGTAGCATTAATACCTATATTTTAGAATGATATTAGTAACTAGTATGTCACTGGCTTTCATCTGATACCTTATAAGAAATTTTTTGGATATGAAAAGAATGTGTTAATTGAAGTGAGATTGTCTGGCTTGATAGGAATAGCTGACACACAATAATGAACCACCAATTGACCTCTGCATCAAAGATCTGTTGAGTATTTAGGGGAAGATTGAATCCAGATCCCAGCTTTGTGATTCTGGTCCATTCCCAAGAATCATTAGGGACTCCAGCTTTAAGTTAAAACTGATCAAACTCAGCCAAAGCAGAACCTTGAGCATACTTCATTTTTTGTAGCTACCTCAAACTCATCATTTTGTATGATGAAACCAGTTTATGGCAAGAGTCAATGTGCAGAGTGGAAATTCCCCAATGGGATCGTGGGACTTCAGATGTGCCTGTGTAAAAAGAAAAATAATAGTAAATATGATAATTCAAGAAAGAAAAAACAATGTAGACACTACATAACTTGTGCTTTACTCCTGCACTGTTTCAGAGTTCACATAAAATTAATCATAAAATATCAGAAAAATGAGTGAGGCAAATCAAGAAAGTCAAGGGGCTATTTCAGTTCTAAACAGAGGTATCCCATTTTATTGGTTGTTTGTGATAGCACTGCTCTCGGCTACTGGCTTTGTTCATAGCAAGAAGTTCTTTAGAGGGCTTCCTTGGTGGCTGTAGTAAAATAATCAACAATCAGCTTGTTTAAAACATTTCAAGGTATAGTGGACTTCCTTGGCTTTTCTTAATGTCTCTAATGCAGAAGCTTTGATCTCTTGAGTAAGAGCTGCAGGGCCAAAGATTAGGACACTTTTGGATTCTCATCCTGACCTTACCTATGAATTGTGATCTTGGGCAGATCTCTCAATTTCTCTCAATCAATACCCTGACGAATAATAGTGAGAAAGAAAAACCTACTTGACTTTGTCAAAGGACTATACTATTTATATGTGAAGAGTGCAAAGTATTGGTGACGTCACTTTGCAGATTACAAAACTGATCCAAAAAGGACAGACCAATGAATAAGAAGGGGAAAAGGACAAGATCATGTGACTTCTTGGCACTTACTATCTTGGCCAGTCAGGTCAGGCTGCCTCTTGTAGGCCATTCACTCAATCTCATGTGGCTGGTCTTCATGAGTTATTATCTTTGGTAAAACTGAATTCCTGGGCTCAGAGTCTGTAGTCTTTACTCATGAACATCTCACTCTGACTTAAATAAATGTGATTGAGATATTAAGGATTTGCCCCTTTGTGCTATGCTTTGTTTTGAGAAGATTTAATTCTCATGAAAGGTACCAGCTTCACTACCTGAGGAGGGTGGAGTCCTTTCCTTTTCTTCACTACCTGAGGAGGGTGGAGTCCTTTCCTTTTTGCCAGATGATTACAATAAAGATGTTGCAGAATTTCCTTACACTCATACATGAACTGCAGGCCTTCTAGAGATATGCATGTACTCAGTCTCCATGACTCATTCAATCCTCGGTCACTTTGTAGAAACGCTGAGAAGAATACCAGTTTTGGTGTGTTTTGTGACATGGAAATTGATCCACTAGGACTGAGACCAAATTCACAAAGACAATGAAACAGACATCAAAGAGCAACCTTTTTTTTTTCTCCCTATCAATCTGGACTGGATTTGAACCAAAATTCAAAAGTAAAAACTTCTGTCACTCATTACCAGTAAAGCCAATCTCCTTCAAAGTCTGTCACCAATCCTCTCCACCAGCCCATCCTTGAGCTTTCATTTCTAATACATAAAAGCATTGCTTTTCACTAAAGAGATAATGATTCAATGTGCCCCTTTGGCACATTTTTGTATTTTGCAATGGAAGAAAGTAAGAGGGTCTGAGTCTTAGGCTCAAGTGTCTATTGACTAGAACTGGTTGCAGAATACCAGTTTGATGAAACTGTAACTTTTTGCAGCTGTGTATACATTTCAATGAAACTTTCAGTAGGAATATTTCCCACATCTAGGATGAAATTTCTGTCGAGACCTAAGAGAAACAGACTTACCTCAGAACAGCCAATAGCTTGGTGGTATCATCTAGGACCTCCCACTTCAAGTCTCCTTTCAGAAGAATAAGAACTTGAATGTGGCTTTCTCATGGTCCAGGTAGGTGCTGTAACCACTGGTTTATTAGCTTCACTGGTGTAATGACCTCACCAAAAAACTGAACATTTTTGTTTCCATTCCAATGCAGCACACAGCCAAATGTTTGAATGAAAATGTTGTTTTCCAGACAGCCCTACTGTTTAGTCCATATATTAAGAACTTTTGCTTTTCATTGCTAACACTAGCACCAAAAAGGCACACTGAGATGAAGCATCAAGGCCTATTATAACAATGCAGAGCGATATTATAAACATCTGTAGAATTTTAACAATATGCACCTGATTAAAATCATCTGACTTACAGAAAAATAATCAAACATGCATAACCCCGTGTTGTGACCTTGATTGATGGTAGCCAAATCTCAAAAGGCTCAGTAGTTAAGCTGAGAAAAAGCCTCTAAAAGTATGGGCCTAATTCTGCCTTCAGTCATGCCCGAGGCAATTACATTGATTTCAGTGGGTTTTCATGGCATGTCACTGTGAAAGATTTTGCACTCTTGAAATTACAGGATGAGGGTAGAAATCTGTACATCTTTATTCAATCCTGTTGGAAACACACAACTGTGAGGAATGAATACTGTAGGTTTTTTATACCAGCCCCGAAAGCATCTGGTGACAGGATACAGGACAAGAAAGAGCAAAGATCTGATCTTATATGGCAATTACTTTGTACCAAATATTTCCGCATGTTTGGTCCCAGACTGAACCCAGGGACCAGATCTCCTGATCTCTGTAAGTAGTCCATCTGAAATCAGAGGATTACTGTTGCTCAGAGTGAAAGTGGGCTCCGGGCCTTGCCCTGAGATTACTCACCACTTGAGTGCTTCCTCCTAGCCACTCTGGGTTTGATTCTTTCCTGGTGCTGCAGCCTCCTCTGGCAGTCTCTACACCCATCATCTTCAAGTCTAGGTACTCCTTCTTCACAACATGCCCTTCCAGCCAGGTCACTGTGCCTGTTTTCCTCTTTCTGGATATCCAGGGTAAGTGGTCCAAGACAGTATATTTTCCACTGCCTGGCCTGTTCCACTTCTTGGAGTGGCTGGAAGAGGAATCCAGACTCACTCTCTGCTTTAGTTTCCAGCTCAAGGGCCCTCAACAGAAGCCAAGGTCTACCCTACTCCATACATTGTTGCTTTTCTCCTGAGACATTACAAGCTTTCTGGCTCTCCCCCTTCTCTGAATTTCCAGCCAAAAAACCTTCCTCCCTCAGAGTAACTGTAGGTGACCTATGTCTGTAGCCCCAAACACATCTCCTTTCACTCAGGAAGTGACTGCAGACTATTTCCCTGTATCCCCTAGCTGCTTTCAACTCCTGCACTTAACAAAGGCTCCTCCTGTTCCTGTCTAGATGAGCCTCTTTTAATCAATCACTACTTCATGGGTCCTCCTCCAAGTATCTCCTGCAGAGTTAATTGGACTACCAGGCCACCTTACCCCTTGAAGTCCTGTATAGAGAGGGCACCCTCACAAACCTAGAAGTGCAGTGTTAGGACCCTCCCAAATCTTGTCTGTTCTTGCTTCACTGAGAGGAGTAGAAGATTAGAGTCCAGCAGCAGGCAATACTACACGTTTATTGGGATCTATTTCATGCAAACATCCATTAGTCCTTTACACCAATAAATTTTCCCTCCCAGTACATTTCCATGCCCCTTCCAATAAATTCCCCTTCCACAGTACATTTTATTCCCTATCCTTCCTGGTTTATCTCAGCTTTTATAATGTATTTTAACCAATTGTGTCTTCAATATTATTTCAAGATGATTTTTTTAAATGAATCCTAACATATTGTAACATAATTCTCTAATCAATCATACCCCACCACCTTAACTGATTGCGACTAGGTATAGGACAGACAAAAACAATCAAGGACTCAGACAGAAGTTATCAGAGCAGTAGGCTATGTCTACACTGGGGAATTTAGGTTGACTTTACTAAGTCGACTTTAAAAAGTCGTCTTTAAGTCAACCTTCTTAAGGCGACTTAGAGAGTCTACACAGGACTCCTAAGTCGACTTAAAGTCGGCCATAGTAAGTCAACTTAGAGAGTCTACAGTAGACTTTCTAAGTCAACTAGTTAGGTTGAATGGGAGGCAAGGCTCCTTTGGAGCCTCAGCTTCCCAGGCTAGGAGGGCTTGTTCTGGGGAGAGCCAGCCCCGCACGGCAGCAAGCCCCAGAGTGGTCTGGGGGAGAAGGGAGCGTGGAGCTCCCTTCTGCCCCGGACCACTCGGATCCCTTGTGCTCGGGACTTCTCAGGTCCTGGGCAGAAGGGAACCCTCCTAGCTGGGACTGCTCAGGGCCCAGGGAGAAGGGAGCCCCACGCTCCCTCCTAGCTGGGACCCTGTGGTCCCGACCAGGAGGGAGAGTGGGAGACCCGCGCTCAAGCTGCCGGCTGCTGGCATCTGGTGCGCGGGTCTCGGGTCCCAGCCAGGAGGGAGTGTGGGGCTCCCTTCTCCCCAAGACCCGCGCTTCAGCTGCCAAGCAGCTGGCAGCTGGAGCGCGGGTCTCCCGCGCTCCCTCCTGGCTGCAACTGCTCGGTCCTGGCTAGGAGGCACCGCGGTGCTCCCATCTGGCCAGGACTTGAATGGTCATGGCCAGAAGGAAGCGGCGGCTCCCTTTTTCCCGGGACCATGGCGGTCCTGGCAAAAAGTGAGCGCAGGGTTCCTTTTTTGTCGGGACCCAAGTGGTCCCAGACAGAAGGGAGCCCTGAGGCACCCATCTGGCTGGGACCTCACTCCAGCTTTTTAAGAGGACCAGGTCTCCCCGCCAGCTGGCGCACCGTACTGGCAATTGCCGGTGCTCCAGGGGTTTGCTGGTACAGCAGAAATGTGAGCTGTCCCAGGGAGAAGGGAGCCGGGATGAGCCGCTAGAGGCTTGTCCTGGGGAGAGCCAGTCCCGCGCAGGAAGACCAAACAATACAAAATGTAGATTCTGTCACCACAAGTGTTTGCAAACAAGATAGGATGCTATCATCTTTGAGCATTTTAGGGTCTGTCTTTATCTGGAAGTGCTGGCCTCTTCTAACGTGATGTGTTTGGAACGTGTGGATGGGATTGCACCCTTCCAGCTTATGACTGTCCCTCATTCTTTTTGCCTATGCTTAGCCAAAGTGCAAAGCCTCAGGGCATGTACACACGATCACTTTATCGCGCATTAACAGTCACTACCGCGCGATAACAACAACAGCGTACACACATGTAATAGGGCTCTTGTGCGTCAACAGCCCAGTTGTAGCGCAATAGAAAAACCACCTTGACGAGGGTGGTAGCAGTTAACGCGGAACAGCTGTTGCGCCTTTCCACTCGTGTATACGCTTACCGTGCAATGATTGGCCTCCGGAACTGTCCCAGCATTCCAAAGTCGTCCTCTCTGGTCTTCCCCCCACCCGCTCTGTGGCAGTGACGAAACAGTCAGTCCCCGCCCTGTTTCGATTCCCGGGATTTTCGAATTTCTCGTCTGTTTCACTTCCTGCTCTCTTCCTCGTGGAGTGGAGTACAGCTCTGATCTTCACTAGCAATGGCGGCCCATCGTGGAAGATGCGCACCCATTTGGAGCATGGCAGAGGTACTGGACCTGATCAGCATCTTGGGAGAGTCTGCTGTGCAGGCGCAGCTACACGGCAGCAGGCGAAATTTCAACACATATGGCATAATTTCTCAGGCCATGGCCAATAGAGGTTATGAGAGAGACACTGTGCAGTGCAGATCGAAGGTGAAGGAGCTGAGAATAACCGATCACCGAGCGAAGGAGGCAAACCGCCGTTCGGGATCAGCGCCTGCTACATGCAGGTTTTATAAGGAAATAGAAGCCATCCTCAGCGGGGACCCCACAACAACCGCCAAGAATCCTGTGGACACATTGGCCCCCCCTCATCCAGTGAATGCCAGACCTGAGCAGGATGAGGACGTGATCGATGAGGAGGAGGAGATGGAGGATGACCTGGAGGGGAGCACAACAGCGTGTAGCCAGGAGCTGTTCTGCACCCCCGCTGAGACGTCCACCCAGGACATCAATTGCAGTGTGTCCTCTGAGGCGGCAGAGGGGGGTTCAGGTAAGTTTCTCTTATGTGCAGCTACAGCTCCTGCTAAAAAATCATTGTCCGGGGCGGGGCGGGGCTGCTTGCTGTCTCGGTCCCCGCTGTGCACACTTTACTATGCATTCATTAGAAGTGCATCAACACAAGCACTGATTGTCAAAAAATCATCTGTATTTAGGTCACTAAAAGTTTCCTCAATGTACCGCCAGAGCCTCCTACTCAGGTTAGATGGGATAGCGTCTGTGTCTACGCTCCCGTATAAGGATACTCGTCCTCACCAGCTGCAAAGCACAGCCCTGGGAACCATGGCAGCACACAAGGCAGCAGCATACGGTCCCGGCTGGCATCCGGAGGCATGTAGGATATGTATTCTAGCTGGCAGAGGCACTCTGAGGAGAGAGATATCAGGTTCCATCTCTGTGCCCAATGCAGAATTTTAGCCCCCAGTAAGGTTTCTATTAGGACATACCTTGTCCACTTCAGCAAAGCAAAGGATGTTGACTGCCCTGTACCTTCCAGTGGAATGTGCTACTGGAAGGTTACAATGGTTATCTAGGCTATGTGTTATCAATAGCTTTATTATTCTTTTTTTTATTAGGTTCGACCTTCACAAGGCCGATGTCTACCCCAGCTAACCGCATGAGAAACATTCAGCGGCATGCTCGAAGAAACAGGGAGGATATGTTTCAGGAGCTGCTGAAAGCAACACAGGAATCCGCAAGGGAGAATCGAGCCTGGAGAGAGGAATCCCAACAGAGGGGGCAGAAACATAGGGACGAACTGATAAGCATCATGAAGGAGCAAACAGAACTGCTCAAGAGCATGATTGCTTTGCAGTCTCAGGCGATTAATGTCTGGGCTCCACTCCAGACAGTTCAGCCGTGTTTGCCTCCCACACCCCGTAGTCCCTCAAAGCATTTCTTTGAAGGCCACACATCCCCCTGGTATACCGCAACATCCAGTCCCTCACAGAGCTACTTTTTAGAGACCCGCAGCTACACCCTCCTGTAAACCCTCCAACCCCCCTCCCCTACCACCACCACCACCTTTTATCTTTTAATAAAAACAGTAACAAAACATTGGAAGAGTGGCTTTATTTGTACACAGCACAGTGCAAATCTCATAAGGTGCACTTGATGCGTCCTTGAAGGAAACTATGGGAGGGCATCATTGAAATGCTCCCTGAGTGCCTCCCTTATGTGAGCAGCTCCTTGTTGGCCCCCCCTAATACTCCTAGTGGCTGGCTGTTCGTATGCTGCCTCTAGGCGCTGTGCCTCCATAGCCCACCCCGGGGAAAACTTTTCTCCCCTATTTTCACAAATGTTATGAGGGACACAGCATGCTGCAATCACAGCAGGGATGTTGTCCTCGTCCAAGTCCAGCCTCCCATACAAACATCGCCAGCGCCCTTTTAAGCGGCCGAAGGCACACTCCACAGTCATTCTGCAGCGGCTCAATCTGTAATTGAACCGCTCCTTGCTGCGATCCAGGTTCCCGGTGTACGGCTTCATGAGCCATGGCATCAGTGGGTATGCTGGGTCTCCGAGGATGACTATGGGCATCTCCACATCCCCCACAGTAATTTTTTGATCTGGGAAGAAGGTACCCCCTTGCAGCTTCCGGTACAGTCCAGTGTTTCTGAAAATGCGGGCAACATGCACCTTTCCCGACCACCCAGCATTGATGTCCGTAAAACGCCCCTTGTGATCCACGAGTGCTTGCAGCACCATGGAGAAGAAGCCCTTCCTGTTTATGTACTCGGTCGCGAGATGGTCTGGAGCCAAAATCGGGATATGTGTGCCATCTATGGCTCCCCCGCAGTTAGGGAAGCCCATGGCAGCAAAGCCGTCCACAATCTCACGAACATTGCCCAATGTCACCGTCCTCTGTAGCAGAATGCGATTGATGGCTCGGCACACTTGTGAGAGGGCTAATCCGACGGTGGACCTCCCGACTCCAAACTGGTTTGCAACCGACCGGTAGCAGTCAGGAGTCGCCATCGTCCAGACAGCAATCGCAACACACTTCTCCACGGTTAGGGTTGACCTCATGTTGGTGTCTTTACGTTGCAGAGCAGGGGCCAACTCTGAACACAGATCCAGAAAGGTTGCTTTCCACATTCGAAAGTTCTGTACCCACTGCTCGTCATCCCACAGCTACATAACAATGCGATCCCACCACTCGGTGTTCATCTCTCGCGACCAGAAACGGCGTTGCACTGTGTGCAGATGATTGGTGAAGGAGCTGAGCAACGCGGTGCTGTTGCTCTGCAGGGCATCGATCAGCCCCTGCTCCTCGACGTCCTCGTCTGATTCGGAGCTCATTGCGTACTGAGCAACCAGCCGAGATGTATTTAGAATGCTGAAGGCGACAGTGGAGATCAGAGCAGGATCCATGCTGTCGCTGTTGTGATTGCTCACAAGTGGTGTGGTGCATCACTGCACTGTTGAAAATAGGCACGAGTTGCTATTGACAACGAGGAAGACGCAAGGGGAACACAGTGCACCATGGGAAACTGAGAGTTTACCCATAGCGCTTTGCGTTCCTTTCCTTCATCCCATGATTCCAAGTGCCAACTGCGGGAAAATTGAACTGTGGGATAGGTGCCCAGAATTCATTGCTCTACAGCAAGATATAGCACAGAAATCTGTTGCGTTGCAAGGAGCGACGTGTGTACTCGCTATCCCGCAATAAAGGTCACGTGTTTTTTATAGCGCGATTGCCATGTTGCGCTTTAATCTTATCATGTGTACATAGCTCAGTCTGTGAAGCAGCCCGTTGTTTTGATTCTTTGGTTTACTACCACTGTAGCTAGCTAAGTGATAAAATCATAGGCCTTACAAGAAGGCCTAAATATCTATAGTCTAACATACAGCAGTGCATGGGAAGTAAAAAATAACAGGAAAGAAACACAAAGAATATTTTAGAGCTTTCAAAAAGTTTTGGTTCTAGAAATGGACAAAAGTTGGGATGATGTGGGGAGGGCATGCCATGTTGTGGCCCGATTCACCCCAATCAGTGTGGACCTGTCTCTGTGCTAAGGATACAAATGATAAGTTCTCTTGAAAATTTTTAATGCTCTGGTTCTGAACAGCCACAATTCATTTACAAATGAAAGTAATCTCTTACAATAATAACACTTAACATGAGCCATCTGATGGATTTGAAATATTTAGTTCATCTATCCTTTTTGCTTAGTAGCATATTAATCTGCCTTTCCAGGCTCAAATATAGCCTCTGTACTACTGCTTTTCAGGTTTTTTTTTTTTTTTTTTTTCTGATAACTTGTGCCTTGTCTGTGCAATTCACATTTGAAAGGCCACAAAAGATCAGAGAACAAGAGAACTACATAAATCCTTTCCCAAATCCTTCAATCTTTAGATAAAAAAAAAAAATCCCCACATTAATGTTTGTAAACCCAATAATGGGACAAAGTCCAGGCATTTATGACTACATTTGCAATTGAGTTCTCTGCTGACATGAAGATTAAAGCAGGGATTAATTTCTAACCCAAAAAGCCAGTGTTTAGCTGCATATACAATTAGTAGCTAATACATTCTTTGATCAGAGGATATATCAAAATGTTAAGAGTATAGGAAAGATTAAAAAAAAAAACAAAACAACAAACAAAAAACCTTAATCATTTCTAATATCTCTTCTTTGAAATAAAGATTAAAAACATTTTTTTAAAAAGAGAATCCCATCTCCATATTTTCTCTGCAGATTCTTTGCACTCTTAATAATAGTTGTCGTAGCTCTGTGCAAAAGCCCTCCAGCATCTGACAAAGTGTATTACCTAATGCCATCTAGCTGGACTTAAACAATACAAAGATGCCAGACCCAGTGTCTTTATGTTAAGGGTAATATGATAGTATTACTGGAGGTGAGCTTCTTAACCTATGCAATGACCCCTGAGAGCAAAATGGCATTCTGATCTGGCAGATAAACAAGACTGTGACAAATAGCCCTGACATCCTTGTCAGAAGAAAAGACATGACTCAGACCTGGTATCTGTGTGCAGACCAGTGCCAGCCTTCTGTGACAAATGGTTCTAGTCTGACAGTGTGTTTCACTGCTTGAACTTTCATCCATCAAAACAAGAGGGAGAAACACGGGGAGATGGAGGTGAGGGAGAGCTAGAGAAAAGCCAGCCGTACAAACAGAATGGTCAGACTGCCAGCTTTGTATTAGGAGTCGCATAATTTTTCCAGCATTTGAATACTGTGTGATTCATATTTGACTCCTTGATGAGGATGTTTCCTCCATCAACTATCATTTTAAAGTTAAGAAAGAAGGGGAAAAAGATTTAATGTGATCAGGATTAAATACTGCAGCTAAAATGGAATTCGAGGAACCCATCTTCCAAAGTGCTGAGAAATTTCAACTTCCTCTGAAATTAATGAGGCTGGAGATCATCCAGCACTTGGTAGAAGGCTTTCAGGGCTAGAGCCACAAAGGAAACCTGGATTCTGTGTTGCAACACCTAATTTTCAGAGTCCAGGTGACTAGTGGAATCTTTAGCCGTGAGTTAGGCACCCAGGCTCCCTATTCAATACATGGGGAAGTTAGGTGCCTACAAATAGGATTTTCAAAAGTCAACACCATGCTGAGCCATAAGCTATCCCACAGAAAATGCAGAGGAGAGGGATGTAGACTAAGTCCAGCTCCCCAAAGGAAACTAAGCCCGGGTTTACACTTACTGACAATTTCAGTGGCAGTTGAAGGGAGATATTACTTAAAATAACTTCACAAGTTCCAAAGGGGTAGATAGTCTACTTCAGCAAAACAAACAAGGAATCCTGTGGAACTTTTAAAGACTAATAAATGTATTTATTGCATGAGTTTTCGTGGGAGAAAATCCCATTTTCTCAGCCCCAAATGGGATTTTCTTCCATGATAGCTCATGCAATAAATATATTAGTTGATCTTTAAAAGTGCACAAGATTCCTTGTTTGTTAAAATAACTTGCATATCTCCCCTCGACTGCCTAACGCCCAGTTACTTGGTGGCTCCACTGCACTGAGTTGAAGGAACATGCCCTCCCATCAACTCAGCATTACTCTACTGGAGGGGCTGGACTTTAGTGATCGACTTCCTGATTGACTAAGCGGGTCTTCACAGACCCCTCAATTGAACCAAGAAGTTTGAACTGATGGCAGTGAATTTCCCACCATCAGTATAGACATGACCTAAGTCTGGGACAGAGCAAGGTGCCTCGCTTCCTTTGGGATTCACCATCCTTAAGTTTGTGGGAGAGTGTTAAGCCGGATCAGCCCTTTCTCACAAGAAATGGCAATGATAGGGATGATCCTATAGGCAGGGGTTAGAGCATCTCCCTGAGTGGTCAAAAAACTAGGTTCAAATCTCCACTCTGCTGAATTTGCAAGGTAGAAATTGCAATACTGAGATTAAGTCCCCTTGGGAATTTAGCCATAGATATTTAAAGGTACTTCTATGTTGCAATAAAGTACTCACACCACAAAGTTATAGAGGTTGGGTCAGTTGATGACGACTTAAGGCTGTGGAGCTATGTAAACAAATTTATGAATACATGGAGGGAGCGGCAGTGGCCCTCCCTCAGAGTCAATCTAAGATGGAGGGCACATCTCCCAGCTGTTGCACCTTGAATGAACCACTTGTCTCAGAGGGGAGAGTAGCAATTCCTTGGCCAAATATGAAATTCCAAGTTTGCGGGTCCCAATTCTCAGGCAGAATGGGACCGGCAGCAGCTTGTCACCTCAGTTCTTAGGCAGGGTGAGGCAAGTGAAGGAGTCTATGGCACCTGGCCTTCAGGTAGGATGGGGTAAGTGCAGCAGTCTAAAGCCTTTGGGCCTCAGTAAGGACAGGGCAAGCGAGTGGTCTATAGCCCCTGCTATTTTCGGGTCATTGCTGGAATAGCAGGAGTCACTGGTGTACTCAAGAGCAGGTGAGAGGCATTTGTCACCCTTGGCATGTCTCCTTCAACTGAGGTACAGGGCCCACCTCTTATACTTCTGGTTCCTGTCCCGTTCCTCTGCTTTTGGTGTGGCATGTGTGGACTTCCAGGTTCCAACTTCCAACCACCAACGGGTGGACAGCGCTCCCTCAGTGTCAATCATGGAGGGAGGGCACACTTTCCCACTACACCGTTTTGCCTCAAGCCCAGCTCCCATCCTCTGGGGTTGTTCATGTCCCCTTCCCCTATCACAACAACTCATCCACATTTGAGGTCTCCTGACCAGCCCAATATTGCACAGTAAAGATGAATGGTTGTAAAGCCAGATACCAGCTCATCAGCAGGGCGTTAGTGTTCTTCATTTTCTGGAGCCATTTGATGGGTGCAAGGTCTGTTATCACTATAAAGGGGCTTCTGAGAAAGTAATAGCAAAGGGCCTCTACTTCCCATTCAATGACCTTTTCAATCATTGAGCAGTTCTCTCTTGGGAATAGTTTTTGGGTAATGTAGGGGCTTGGGTGTTCTTCCCAGTTGACATGTTGTGAGGGAGCAGCACCCAGTCCCATGCTTGAACCATCTGTTTGGATGATGAAGGTACAACAAAAGTTGGGGTCTATAGCATGGGTTCACTGCGGAATGTGTCTTGCAAGGCTCAGAATGTCTTTTCTCACTTGGGGGTCCATAGTACATGCAGGGGCTGGTCTTTGGTCAGCAGCTCAGTAAGGGGCGCAGCAACAGTTGCAAAATTGGGGCTAAAGTGCGGTAAGTATCCCACCACACTTAGAAGTTATTGGACTTCTTGTTTGGTATCAATCATGGAGGGGGGCCACACCTCCAGGCTGTTGGATAAAAGAGCATTGTAGACATTCAAGGTTGGGCTTGGAGATTATCAATCCCTTGTGGGGTTTCAGAGTCTGGACGTGAGCCTGAGTCTGAATATCTACATATCCAACCCATCCAATTTTGAGTCCCATGGCTGCGTCTACACTTGTAAATTAAGTCGACTTAAGCTTGCTTAAGTCAACTAAATTTACCCTGTGTCTACACTACAGTTTCCTTAAGTCGAGTTAAGCAAATTTCTTAAGTCGACTTAAGGAAAATTAAAGTCAACTTTATAAAACCTAAATTAAGTTCGACTTAGGGTTTAAATCGACTCCCTAGAGTCAATTTAAGCCAGTGTAGACGTGGGGTAGCCCTAAGTTGACTTAGGGCTACCCCAGGACTGCACCAATGCCCTTCCTGATGGGGGGGCACAGAGGGAGCCTGGCATGCCCCCTCAAAGGGCAGGGCGGAGCCCTGCCCACCCTGCCCCTATGCCCTGCCAGGGTCCCTGTCCCCCTTTGTCCCATTGTACCTATGTACAATGGGGCAAAGGCTGAGCCCCCTGGCATTGGGAAAGGGGTGCCCCCCTGTCTCCGTGGACCTACCCTAGGTGCCCCTAGAAGTCGACCTAGGCGTCCAGTGTGGAGCTAGGGTAACCGAGGACAGAACAAGGAGCAATGGTTTCAAATTACAGCTGGGGAGGTCAAGGTTGGATATTAGGAAAAACTTTCTTACTAGGAGGGTGGTGAAGCATTGGAATGGGCTATCTAGGGAGGTGGTAGAATCTCCATCTTTGGAGATTTTTAAGGCTCGGTTAGACAAAACCCTGGCTGGGGTGATTTAGGAGGAGTGGTCTTGCTTTTTAGCAGGGGGTTGGACTTATGACCTCGTGAGGTCCCTTCCAACCCTATTATTCTATGATTCTATGAAGTCGAATTAGCTAAAGTCAACTTAAATTTTCAAGTTTAGATATAGCCCATGAGCATAAGTTAGCTGACCCGAGCCAGCCATGACTCCTTTATTGCAGAGTAGACATACCCTAAGTAACGGTCAGGCACCTGAATCTATTTGCAGATTTAGCTCTCACTGCCATGCACAACTGAGAACTCTAAGCACAGTAACCTGATGAATGCTGTTAAGATTTCTTGCTCTCATCACCCTTTTTCAAAGTTTTGCCTTTTAGAGGCATCCAAAATATTGAATTCAAAATTCTAGCATTTGTTGTGAAACTCCTCTTATTGTGAATAAATGGTTGCCTTTCAAGATGACAGGTTCATGGCTTCTGTTCCAGAATGGCAAATCCCTTCTCCCACTTTTGGTTTGTTATGTGCTCCAGAATAAACAGATCGGTGGACCTTCAAAACTCAGAAACTGTATAAATGAAATGACATTTCTTACCAGGAATGCTAGCAACACATATAGATAGATGCAATGAGACAGAATATTTTTTTTAATTTTTATTTTTATTTAAGAATCCACCAGGTACTCAATAAGTGGCTAGTTACATTTATATAAAGACCAGCTCCTAGTTTGGCACCAGACTCAAATGGCCAGCACTCAACAGCAAACTTTGTTCTCAATGTGCTGCTAAGTGCAAAGTTCTTTTGCAAAATCTGGGGTCCTAATATAGGTGGCTAAATGAGGTGTGAGCTTCTCTGAAAATCTGGCCTCTATTGGTGGCTGTGAGCTCTTAGGAAAATCTGGCCTTGTATAAAAATCGAAATTATGTTGGGTAGTTTAAGCATAGAACAAATCATAAACTGAGGCATTGTAAATAGTGAAAATTAGCAGGTCATTAGTCAGTCTTTAATGAAGAGTAATTACTTTGTCTAACTGTTTAAAATATGTCAGGTGTCTTTTCTGAAACAGGGAAAGTGTATCTTATTTTCCAGATAAATTAACTACTGTAAACTCCACCTGTAGGCCCCCGTTTGCGTCCATTGAACAGAGTTGGCCAAATGCTGTTTCTGTTATACCAGTAAACTCTAAAATCTGTGGAATCTCAATAAACTTTCCAAGCTTCCGTGAGGGTTTTTAAACATGCTGTAGTTTGCATAGAAAGTAGGTCATGTTTTGAATGTGCTAAATTATACTTAGAAAGATGTTTTTCTCTCCCTCCTGTAGAACAGGATGGTAACCTGATCTCCTATCACTTCAGATTCTTATAGATGAAGTCAAGAAAAAAACATGTTTTCAGCCATTCATGTGAATGCACAATTACACCAGAAGACATTCACATACATTTGACATTTAGGTATCCATGAAAATGATCCTAAATGGAAGTCTATAAAAACAAAACCAAGTGAGTGAATAGAGCTGTGTGACAATTTTACACCACCACTGGAAAACAAGCAAAACACACCTAGCTTTGAGTTTGGCTCCAACCTGAAAATCCAGATCAAGCAAATAGGGGATGTTATGGTCTCAGAACCATTGGAAACTCAATGATCCCTGATATTTACAAGCTGAAAGCATCCCAGTTTTAGTAGGGGTTTGCATTAAGTTTTTGTGTTTATTGGAACCTGAAATTCAAAGCAAATTTCAAGAGTATGAAACCATTCGGAGGAAAAGTTAGTGTTAAACCAGTAGGAATTGAAACCACCTAGTTTCTCACAGCTCTTGGTACAGTGGATCTTTTGACAGCCCTTAAATATAGTGGGCTTGTTTTCCATTGGTGTTGTAAAAGTGTCCCACAGCTTCATTCACTCACTCTTCAGCTGCTGTAAATTAGTCCAGCTTCATCGCCGTCAGTAGAACTACTGGAGTGTCCATCCCAATGAGCATTTACAGTGCATAAAGAAGTGATAAGGGAGGGAAGATGGGTTTGTGGATAAGCCAGAGGAGTGGGAACACCTTCTTAAAACTCTCTTTCGCTGTGATGCCTACAACAATGTCATGAATGGGTGGGCCACTGGGCCCAGATCCTCAAAGGTACTTGGGAACCTAACTCCTTTTGATTTCAGTGGAAATTAGGCACCTAAATACCTTTGAGGGCCTGGCCCTTAATATATGACAGCACCTTATCATACTGGCCAGTATCTTCACACAGTTATCTTGTGCTCTTCCATGTCTTATCCCTTAGGATTGTTATCTCTTTGTAACAAGGACCCTCTTGCTGACATGGTGTTGGTTAGTGTCTAGCTAGCACAATGGATCCTTTATGGCTACCACAATGCAAATAATAAATAATAATACATCTATTCATAGACAGCTCACTTAGGGCATATCTAAACTGCTTCTGGGAATGAGCATCTCAACCCAGGTCCACAGATTAGTGCTATCAAGGCTTGTGCTAGTGCTCTAAAAGTAGATATGTAGGTATTGCGGGTTTGAGCTACAGCTGAAGCCTAGTGTGCCAGTAGGATTGAGAAGCCAAGCTCCAGACCATGCCCAACAACAAAGCCCTGTGTCCTACGAGTACAAGTCTGTGGACCTGGGCTGAGAAGCTCTCCCCCTGAGGCAGTGTAGACATTCCCATAGGCCAATATTTTAAAGAGAGTCCTTTCAGTTTTGGTGTCTCAACTTTCAGATAAGATCCCATTTAAGAGCACCTGCAGGTCCCATTAGCTTTCCCTGGTATGGTAGGCATTCAGCATGAACTGGCAGGTGGTATCCCAAACCAGGCACTCAAAAATATGGTGCCCAAAATTAGTGGACACGTTTTAAAACATGATTCTTTATTATTTTTGTTCTTCAATTTAACTGTGTTGATAAATGAAAACAGTAACACATCCCTACTTCCCAGGTGTTCTGTGTGGTGGACCTCCTTCATATTTGTAATATGTGCTTGGAAATCATCTGATAGAAAATGCTGCAGAAGTGCAAAATATTATTTTTATTAGTGTATGGCTGAATTTTACCTATGAAAAGGATCACAAGTTCAGAAAATAGTCACCCAGGGCTTAATGCCAAGGGCTATGTCTACACTTGTTAATTTAAGACGACTTTAACTAAGTAGACTTAGTGTGTCTACACTTAAAATTAAAGTCGACTTAAAGGGGAACTTACAAGGTCAACCTAGAGCGTCCACACATTGTGTCCTTAATGTTAAGGAATGTGCCAGCTACAATGGGCCAAAGGGAGTATCCTGATGAGCCATTAAGGATATAAGGAATACAACCATTGTGTCCTTAATGGCTCATCAGGATACTCCCTGGGCCCATTGTAGCTGGCACATTCCTTAACATTAAGGACACAATGGTTTGACACAGACGCCTCTCTCAGACATTTCCATAAAATCACACAAGTTGAAGTATAGATATAACACCAAATTCCTAACTAAACTAACTTCTAATCCAAATACAATTCCTAGACATAAACTATATAATCATTCCCAGCAAATTACTGCCTTTCTATTGATACCAAACATGACATAGCTCCTATGGATTATAGCATTTAGGATATATGGATAGAAAATAATATCATAAATGCTTCCCTAAATCCAGACAGCATCACACAGGGCTCTGCCTTGCCCTTTGGGGGGCATGCCAGGCTCCTGCTGTGCCCCCCCCGGCAGGGAGGGCATTGGTGTAGTCCTGGGGTAGCCCTAAATCGACTTAGGGCTACCCCACGTCTACACTGGCTTAATTCGACTTTAAAAAGTCGAATTAAGCCTTAGATCGAGTAGAAAGGTGATTTAATAAAGTTGACTTAATTTTCATTAAGTCGACTTTATTTTCCTTAAGTCGACTTAAGCAAGCTGCTTAAGTCAATTTAAGAAACTGTAGTGTGGACGCAGGGTAAATTAAGTCGACTTAAGCAAGCTTAAGTTGACTTAATTTACCAGTGTAGACGCAGCCAAGCTGACTAAAGTTAAGGGGAAACTTTTCACTGACGTCTGTGAACTTTAGATATGGTCCCTGTAATAAACGAGAAAAGGAGAAAACACATATTGAAATAGGCACTTGTTTCCAATTCATAAATGAATGTAATGAATAAATTATCACAAAAAGATAAAAAGAAAGGAGTGAGAGAATAATTAATTACTATTGCACATCTCAGAATTTTGCATTCAGTTAGCTACAATTCACAATAATAATGTGCTGTTCCATGATTATAACACCTTCTCTGTTTATATTACACTGAAACCCTAAAAAAGGAAAAAATGAGAGGCAAAAGGTAATAAAGAACAGGATGTTCTAATCATCACTCTGATGTTTTCGCAGTAGAGGTGGGTAAAGAACTGGTTTTGAGGCTTACTGTTAATTCTGATTTTTTTTTAAAGTATGTTTTGGGTTGACCCAAAACTTAATTTTCATTTCGCTAAGAAAATTGAAAATTAAAAATAATAATTATTATTTGGGGCCAAATGAAACATGTTCCTCAAGTCTAAACAAACTATCTCATTTACATATTGAATGTGTTTTACTTTAAAAAAAACAGAATTGAAAAAGAAAAAAATTAAGAAATTCAGTTTGAGTAAAAAAATGTTGAAATGAAAGATGGACTTTTTCTTTTTTTCCTACACAAACAATTTGGTGAAGTAGACATGAATTTGTTACACATTTTTGGAGTTGCCAAACCTGCATTTTTCACCATAAAAAATTTTGGGTACAAAATTTTCATTCTATACTATTCAGCACCAGAACAGAAACTAATACATTGTTAGAAGAAGAAAAGAAGGATCAGGTCCACTCAAGAGCGGAATATGTATACAATGCCTTTAATCACAATACGTGTTCCCTTTATACATCCAGCCCACCAGGAAGTAGCCACATCCCCTCCTGGACCTGTGTAAGTAAGCCAGAATATAGGGTTCACAAGACATATATACTTTCTGACATCTAATTCAATATACATAATGAACAAGTGCATGCATAATACAACATGTCTAAATCCTCACATGGCTCCACTATTCTTAATATTCAGGTTACTTTATTAGATTATACTTAATATACAGCATATAATTAACCCGCCCTTGTTTGTTGTTTATTGATCATTTGAGTACCAAAACAAATAAGGAGTCCGGTGGCACTTTTAAAGACTGACAAATGTATTTATTGCATGAGCTTTCATGGGAGAAAATCCCTGACAAAGTGGGATTTTCTTCCATGCAAGCTCATGCAATAAATACATTTGTTAGTCTTTAAAAGTGCCACCAGACTCCTTGTTTGTTTTGCTGAACTAGACTAACACGGCTCCCCCTTTGGAACTTGGGTACCAAATACAGTTCTGACCAATTAAACATTCAAAGCTCTTCTATCCTCCTGTCACCTTGCCTACCTCACCTGTTTACCACAGCAAGGGTAATGACTTTCTAACAAGGCCATCACACTAGATTATTACCATTTAACTGTGAGTGGTTTCCTTTCAACATTCCTTTGTTAGCTATATGTTGGTGCTTTCCAGCCAAGCTATTTATACCTTTTGTCATAGCTTCAATAACAGGTTTGATTTCTAATAAATCGATTGGCCAGCTACTCAGTTAATATAAAACATAAATCCCCTACATCCATTACATTAGTGAACAGAGCCTCATTCCTAATTGTAAGCGCATTCTGAAGTTTCCGTGACTTCACATCATTAAGTCTCACTGACTCCTGTGACCCATGGGCTAAGGGCTTTGCTGAACTGGGTCACATGTTCACCTCCTTATTTGTTAATCAAGTCATGTGATCAGCCATTCAGCATTCTGCTCCCAGATTGGATGATTGAAAAATTACAAACAGGGGAAAGGAAATAGCTAATAAGGAATCATAGAGTTTTAAAGGTTGCGAGGACCACTAGACCATCATCTAGTCTTACCTCCTATATAGCACAGGCCAGCAACAACATCTGAATATAAACCCAACAACAGAAATGAGACCAAATTAAATAAAACCCATAGCAGACTGGGCCATTATGTGCACAAGCAAAGAATAGAAGAGATTAAGTGTACCAGTTCTGGAGGCCCCTGCAATGATATGAGATATATCTAGATAATTCACATGCTGCAGAGAAAGGCAAAAAAAAAAAAAAAAAAAGCCGTTCAAGGGCACTACCCATTTGACCTGGAGGAAAAATTCCATTCCTAAATCCACAATAAGTTAGAACCTGAGTATTTGAATAAGAACTAATCAGCCAAGCACCAGAAAGAGAGAATGCTCAATGCCAACTCGGAGTCCTGTCCCACCACACATAATGTCCCATCTTCAGCTTTGGCCTTTCCTGATGCTTAAAAGGAAGAAGATGAAATCCCAGAAAACAATGGTGGAAAAAATAATCCCCTGCTAACCCCTGTATGTGAGTGACTGAAACCCTGAAGTATGAGCTTTAAGAGCATAATAGCTAAACCAGAACTGAGCTCCAGGACTGTTGAGCCCTGCTCCTCAATATCAAAAGCTGCCTTGTCATACAATTGCACTCATTAACCGCTTTCTCTTAAAACAAATTGAATTGTTTGCCTCCACCACTCAAAATGGAAGACTGTTTCAGAATAATATACTCTCCAGTATGTCTGTTCAAATGAACAGTAGTTTGTTCTAAGACTTGTGACTTTTGGGGGATTGAATGTTAGCATGGAGAACTCAGCAGTTGTCTGACAACTGTGAATAATGGATAATATCACAGCATGAATCTCAGCAAACCAGAATTTTTATTTTGTTTTGCTATTCAACGAACTCCAATCATTAATGCTGGCATGCAGTATTCACACATATCAGCTCATGAAACTCTTAATTAAACTCCAGAATTTAATGAAAAAATGATTTATTTTCTGTGGCATCCTTGTAATTACATTACATGCTCCTCAAAATGAGCTAAAAGAATTGTACTTCATTGTGTTATAACACAGGGCTTTTACCTTTGAGACCTATAAGCCCTTAGAACTACAGTGATGGTACCATAGAAAACATAGTATTAGACGGACGCTTACACTAACAAATGGGAGGAGAGGGTATGATTGAAATAGACAATTACCATGTGCCAGGCTGAAGTTAATATGCTATGAAACACTCTAAGGGCCAATGAATACCTAAGTCTAAGTGAATTATGAAGTCCAGTGAAATCAAAAATATTCACAGGGTGGATCTCACCACTGCAAATGCATGGCCCATAGGTGGCTTAGAATTCTCTATAATAATAATCATATACAAATGTCCCTTAGATTCTAATAATTGCTTAAAATACTTAGTAGCTTCCCTTCACTTCTAATTTGTGTCATATCCAATGAGAGCACAGTGATTTGGCAGCCATTGCATGGCAATGAACATGAGGTGTGGACTCTGACATTTAATTAGAGAATTAATTGGAAGCAAATTTGTTTCCAAGAATTGG
Organism: Pelusios castaneus; assembly: GCA_007922175.1. Lineage (NCBI taxonomy): Eukaryota > Metazoa > Chordata > Testudines > Pelomedusidae > Pelusios > Pelusios castaneus. Next base: position 21,664,053 of record ML685784.1, read on the forward strand.
GAAATATTATTAAAATAATACAAAATAGGCCTCGCCAATTATTCCTCTCCATCTAGTTCACATGCTTGGGGCTCACACAGTCTGAAGAGAGAGTTCAAATATGAACTGAAATGAATCAGAGATGGAAGGGGTTCCCTGGTTCACACCTACCATGGACTTAAAAGTGTCCATAGCTATGAAATGAGCCTGTTCCAGAGATTATGGGCCAGATAGCCTGCTGGTGTAAATTGGTACAATTCCATTGGCATGCATTGCTATGTCAATTTACACTACAGGAAAATCTGGCCCAAAATTATTCCTTTAGCTTGAGTAATAGAAGTCTACATGTTAGCATAGTAGAGGTCTTCCTTTAGCTTGAGTAATAAAGGTCTATGCGTTGGAGATGGTTCTCATGAATTCAGCCCCCTATAGATGATCTTCAGTGGAGTTTTGTGTTACTGAGCTAAACTTTGGTCTCATTTAGTGACTATACTGAGAGCAGAATATTGCCTCTCCACCTATGAAGTAGGAAAGAATAAATCTTTCCACTGCAAGAACCACAGGGTGAAATTCTATGGCTCATGTTATGTCGTATGTCTGACTAGATTACAACAGTGTCCCTTCTATCTTTAAAATCTCCATTCCTATCCTTATGATTGGGAACTCAATGAGAATCTTTCATGCATGTTGTAACAGATAAAGGTGACTTCTGAGCAAATGTGATGGAGAAATCCAAACTTTAGGAAATTTTGGAATGAGGTACAGTTGAGAATCAACTTAATATTTCTTTTTTTTTTTTTTGTTCCAGTCAGCATTGTGCATCGTGAGCTCACCAAATGGGCCTTGCACTTCCTGAGTCATGAGAACTCTGTTTCATATTAATTTCCTTGGTAACAAAGCATCTGATAATCACCTGACTCTCTCAAGACAGCAGATTAGGACAGTGAGTTAAATGATAAGGCAGCCCTTGAAAGAATAACATAGAACAGTAGGAAAGTATTCATAGATTTAATGACACTTAGTCTTAGGTTAGAAATTTTCTCTTGACAGATGTATAGCTGTCTACCTTTGGGCTTTATACTGTTGCCCATAACCACAGAATCTGTGCACCGGACTTAACTGTTTCAGAGGAGTAGCCATGTGTGACAGGCTGCTCCCCAGATCTAGTCTAGTGTGTCACTATAACCCCTTGAAACTCCACTCCTGAACCCCAATTCACCCCGCCTGCCAGGTGACCACTCACTCCTGAGTCAGTCCACACCAGCCACCAGCGTGTAATTGGTTCCAGGCAGTGGGTGTAAATCCACTAGCCTCACAGGCGTTGGTCCCCAAGTGAGCACCGCCAGCCCCAGACACTACACTGGGAGCCACTGCCTTACAGGGTTTGGGACCCACTCCCAATCACCTTAGTCTCAAATCCAACCACTTAACAAAGAAGTGGATCATGCCTAGCTTCCCACATCCACATCTTCTAAAGACCACACAGCTTTAGATAAAACAAATACTAGTTTATTGATCAGAGTACGATTTCAAGTGAGAAAATGGACAATCAAGGCAGAATCATACTATAAATGAGTCAGGAGTGACCACTACCTAATAAAAGGCATAAACCTTATACTAGTCCAATGTCTCTCCCTAAACTGACCTCATAGTACAAGATTATGCACAAGGTGTTCAGCTGTTCAGTGTTTTACAGCCATTCTCTGCCTATTACAAGGCAGGGCCCAGATCTTGCTTGAAGTTGGAGAGCGTTGCAAGATGGAGTCTATCAGGAGAACGCCTGCAGCTTATCTCCCAAATGGTCTGTGTCTTTGTTTTTACCAACTTCTGACGGTCCCGCACCCCAACACTTTGTGCTGTTGTGTGAGTCTCTTTACTACCTGAGCCAGGGAGGGCATTTGCATTCTCTTTGTCATGTAATTCTCCAGCCTCTGTGCTAGAGATAGTCCTGAGAGTCTGAACCCTATAACATGCTTCACTTCTGTACACACATATTGCTGTAGGAAACATGGCACCATGGTAATTATGTAGAATATGTTGTGAGCATTCACAAAGGAACCTGGTATATCATATTTGGCATCAAATAATACAATTATATTGTAGAACTGAACAGAAAAATCATATAGATCATAACACAGGAGTGAATGGATTTGCGTCCCGTGACACCATGTTCCTTATATGTTTTACTTAACTGTGGAATGGTGATCTGTATTGGGGCAATCTGTTGACGATCCTACTGAAACAGTGTCAAAGAAAGTTATAGACTAAGGATATTATTAGCTGAGTCAGTTTCCAGAATGTCATCTTTCCTACTATTCCAACAACTTGTTTCTTTTTACTCCTTGCTTTTAAATAATGGACAGAATCATTATCTGATATAAGATGACTTCAAAGGATTTGCATCAGCATGTCTAAAGCCATAAACAAATATTTAAAAAAAATATTATGGAGAAGACTTAGATGATACATATCTTTGTCATTTGTGTTTCTTTGTGGATAGATATTGTTTATCCATCTTTGTGTAATAAAACATTAATAAATAAAACTCTAGTATTTCTCCTGATTTTCTTTTTAAAAGACCTTATGTTAATATCAGCGAGTGATATGATGTGGATTCTTTCTCTGTAGTCTCCTCTAATGCGTGTTCATTTTCTTCCTTTTCTTTTGTAAAGCTGTTTTTTCTCATCCAGAGTTCTTAGGATTGCACTTGAAAGATATGAAATGCTGCGAACCTTAAGGACTGTATTGTTGGTTTTACCTACACCTTTGCTTATGAGATGATGAGTACACATGGGAGGCATTGTTTTACCCTCAACTCCATGGCTCATGAAGGAGAGTGCCTGGTGCTTCAAGGCTACAACATACGTTGCCTTCTCCAGCTAGTCAGCTCTGCTTGGATGGAATGCGATGGGGTGGGACAATGTGTCTGCATATTACCTACACCTCCCTGACACTTCTGGGGTGGCCTGAGTTCTAGAGGGCACTGGCAAGAAGAAATCACTGTTCCAGGGGAGCTCTTATGGATGACCACTGGGCTAAGTTTAAAGGGAATTTGAAAACTCCTTGTGTTACCCAAGATACAAAGCGCCTGACAAAGTGGGATTTTCTCCCGTGAAAGCTCATGCAATAAATAAATCTGTTAGTTTTTAAAAGGGCCACAGGACTCTGTTTGTGTTACCCAAGGTTCTGCTAACACAAAGCTCTTGGTAACTTTGGTCTGTGCAAGGTGGTGTCAGGAAATAAATCAGATGGAGACACAGCCATTCCACCCAAGGATAGACAGTTAAAAACAACAATACCATGAGAGTGCTCTTATTTTAAAGCTAATCTTTACTTAAGCTCCATCACTTACACACGTCCACAAGTTAGTAACACACCCTCAACTATCAATAATTACTGAAGTTTGGGGTGGCTTTTTCATGGAGATTGTGACAGTTTCTTTCCCCTTTCCCCTTTTGTTTTCTTGTTGGTAGACAATAACACATTCAATTAAAAAAAAGGGGGAGTGGGGGGATCAAAACTCATTAGGCCTACAGTTTCATGCTAGACATAAGGTTGCCAGAGGACTAATTAGCTAGATGTGTTCCTACTGAACCTGCATACACTGAGGCCAGAACAAACATTTCCCAGAGGGCATGCATAAATAAGTTTTCCTGAAACACAGATCCCTGCAAGTTCACCAGAGCATCAGGGAGGAGTGCAGGGCAAGCAAGGTTGAGCAAGATGCTCTCCTCCCCATCTGGCTTAGTCATGCCAGGACTGCACAGTTTTACAGAAAGGCCTACTACTTTTAATTGCTGTTAGCAACAAGCATGATCATTAATACTACCTTACCCAGTGGTCCCTGGTCCTTTTCCTGGTCTATCAAAATCTCCCTGTACACTTGTGTCTTCCTTCTCCCTATTCGAGCAGCCAGCCAGAGGTCAGCCAAACTTTCAGTAACAATGTTTAAAACTTCTAAAGATTCCCAATTTGAGTGCAGGTCAGACAAACAGCCAACATTTTGAATGCTAATTCAAATCTTCTGAAGACTTCTTGGGTATGTCTACGCTAGAAAAAGTTAAGTTGACTTTGTTAAGTCAACTTAATAAGGTCAACTTTAAGTTGATTTAAAGTCCACTTTATTAAATCGACTTAACGAAGTGGACTTAAGGGTTACTGCCCATCCACACCATCCTTAAGTCGACCTAAGGAGTAGACTTAAAGCTTAAGTCGATCTAATGGGCGGTTGTTATTAAGTCAACTTAAGCTTTCATTAAGTCAATTTAAGGAATTTCTTAAGTCGACTTATTAAAAATCAAGTGTAGACATCGAGTAATTTAGGTCGACTTAAGGGTCCTTAATTCAGCCTAAATTGCTAGTGTAGACATACCCCTTGAGTCTTCTTTCTTGAATCTTCAAAGGCAAGATGGAATTCTCCTGTTATTCCTGGTACATCTGACTTCATGCAGTGGCAGAAATATCGCAAGGACCGTTTGTTTGTTTGTTCACTGCTGTTTCAGCAGTTTCCAGAGGAAACTTTCCAGGTGCAAGGGTGCTCAGGAGTAAAAACCAATTACATACCAATTAAGTGAACATTTCAAAACATCCAGAAAGTTAGGGTTTAGACATCACCAGCCTTTTCTTACATATTTCCAAACTCTTTACCGCAGGACTATTTGGGACCTAAATGGTCAATAGTTCTTGTATTGACCCTGCCACAGCGTAAATTTGAAGCTCTATGGCTATGTCTACACTGACAAGTTAGATTGACTTAAGGAGCTTAAGTTGACCTAACTTAAGCCTGTCCACAGTAGGGTTTCATTAGGTTGACTTAAGAAAATCTTTAAGTCGACTTAATAAAAGCTTAAATCGACTTAATAAGGACCACTCATTAGGTTGACTTAAGCCTCCTTAGGTCGACCTAACCCTTCCTTAGGTTGACCTAAGCCCAGTGTGGATGCTTAAGTCCACTTTGTTAAGTTGACCTAAGGGCAGTTAGGTCAAATTAACAAAGTGGACTAAGTCGACTTAAAGTGTTGCCACTTTGTTAAGTTGACTTAATAAGGTTATACATTATATGATTTGAATGAAAGTGGTGAATACCTGTATCTATCAATTGACATGTATATGTAGGTAGGAGATCACCTCTATTTAAACATATTGAGAAAATCACTTAAAAATAAAGGAACAAAAGCGAAAGGTGATCTGTGGTCTGTAATTGCTGTCTCGCTCTAGCCAAACAGATCATAAGCAATCTACAGATGTTAAAAATACAGTGCGACTCCAGAAGGTGTGGTATGACATTCCCTGAAGATACATCTCTGCAGCTGTAATGCAGTTAACCATTTTGAACATTAGCTCCAGAGATATTTTATTATTTATGCAGTTATTCTTTCTGAAATGCTCATACCACTATTTCTAGCTCCATCTTAATCTGAGAGATGCATATTAGTTAGTCAAAGTTTCTTTGGACACCAAAAAAAAAAAGAAAAAGTCTTGTGTTCACTTTGAGTTTTATGACAGGTTTGGTTTAGGTCCATTCTTATCTCACCTGAATCCTCTTATCTATCCCTTCCTGTTTGCTCTTGTTTCAGAATGAACAGAATGTGAGTTATGTCTTCAGCAGGAGTTGGAGGGAATGCAAGTTAGTTTGCATCGGGATTGTGATCGATCTTACCCAAGAGGGAACTTTAGTTGCAGTCATTTCTAATGAAGGCGTGAGAGTGGTTGCATTTTCTTCTTCAATTTAGATTTTTCTCACAGTAGCAAGAAATGCTTCTTAATAATTTATCTGTAGTTTAAGTATAATATTGTTAATTGATAGAAGTAATTTCAGTGCTTTTTAATATAGCAAGCCTCCGGTGTGCAATATGGGTAGACACTGAATGGTATAAAATATGCAGAAGCCCTTTAAAAAAAGATTACTCTAAGTACTGAGTTCATTTGCAGGCTGAGCTAAAGCAAGGATATCCCAATGAACTTCATACTGGGATAAATCTTGTTGGATTTCATCAGCAGTGGACTCTCATGTTAACCAGTCACAAAAGAATACATTATATCATTGGTGGAAAGTAGACATTATGAGCTAAATCCCTAGCTGGTGTGAACTGGAGTGTCATCTCTGATCTCAATAGATCTGTGCGATTTACATCAGATGAGGGTGTGGTCCTGTTTTGAGTTTCTGGCAAAAATACCAATGCTACAGTACAAAGTTCAACCCAGTTTTCTTATAGAGGCGTTCACTGAAGCTGCACCTTGAATCTCAGATGAGGTGTACCTTATTTGCATTTATGGCCATACCTCATTGAATCTGAATGCCTGAACTTAAGCTAAGTCTATACTAACAGCAACGGAATCACTACCATCAGTATGATCTTCCAGGTTCGACTAAGTGGACTGTGTAGACATGCTCAATCGATCCGGAATTCACCCTAGTAACTCCAGCCCCAGAACTGGAGTATCGGTAAGGATTAGTGTAGTGTTCAGGGAGTAGTTAGTCAGTCATCGGGAGATACGCAAGGTATTTTATGTACCTTCCGTATCTCCTATCGACTGCCGTCGAAAAGTGCAGCAAGTATAGACTAGGGCTAAATGTCACTTTACTGCAGCTACATCTTTCATACGTAGGGAACCAGATCCACTCTCTAGCCTGTACAGGTTTCCATCAACAGCTGCTCTGCTTCTGACTGAGCCTCTGTGGGAAGAATTCCACTGGGGGGAAGACTGTATTGACAGAAACTTTCCACGAGCTCTTTTCTACGTGGCTTGTGGCACGTAAGTAAGTGATGCTGGCTGAGGAGGGGCATGACCAGGGGTGTATCTTTCTGTGCATCTGCCACAGCAACCTGCACTGGCAGAGCTCCTACCACATGGAACCCCTGTCATACTATAATGCTGCCATTCTCTCGCTGTCTACATGTATCCCTTCTGCCAGGATTAAGAGAGAGTCAGGAAATTACTTGTGGGGACAATATAAAGGGGACAAAGACAAACCATATGGGTCACCTGTCTTCACCCCTTAAGACACCCTGCCAGAAGTTGCCACACAACACTTTTGGCTAGCCTGTAACTGTAACATCAGGGAGCAGTGGGGGCCAAAATAATCCAGCTGTTTTCAAAACTGATCTTGATAAATTCATGGTGAGCATGGTATAAGGGGCAGATTAGTTTGGCAATTGACTGATCTTTGGGTCCTGGAGGTAGATATGCCACTGACATCTGGGCACCGGATCCCTGGCTGTGGTTGGGGCCGGATTGGGCCGCTGCACCACCGCCACCAGCAGCTGGGTCCCCGGCCACGGTCAGGGCTGGATCAGGCAACTGCCTGCGGCCGGGCCCTGGGTCCCCAGGTGGGGTTGGAGCCAGATCGGGCCACCGCCAGCATCCAGGACCCGAGTTCCCAAATGGAGTCAGGGCTGGATCGTGCAGCTGCTGTGTCCCTGGTCATGGTTGGGGATGGATTGGGCCACTGCCTGCGGCCCAGGGCCTGGGTCCCCTGCTGCAGTTGGGGCAGGATTTGGCTACCACTAGTGGCTGGGCCCTGGGTCCCCTTCTATAGTTAGATCAGGCCACCATTGGGTCCCTGGATGGGATTAGGGACTGATCAGGCCACCAGTGGAGGCCAGGCCTAGGTCCCCGCCAGACTCGGGACATTGGTGCTGGGACTTGGGGCACATTCCCCATGTGCCCAGTGCCAGCGATACCACTGGTTGCACTCCAGACCACCTTGGCTAATAGCAAGTGATGGACCAATCTTCAATGAATTTATCCACTTCTTTTTTTAATGCAATTATGCTTTTGGCCTTTACGGCATCCCTTGACAACAAGTTTCAGAGACTGACTGTATGTTATGTGAAGAGACACTTCATTTTGCTTGTTTTAATGCCTGTTCATTTGATTGGGTGGCTCCTGGTTCTTACGTCGTGTGAAGGGTAAATAGGACTTCCTTATTCACACTCTCGACACCACTTGTGATTTTATAGACCTTCATCATATCCCCGATCGATCTTGATCTCTATCATTACTGTTTCTTGTTATTTACTGCTATTTAGGGCCAGATTCTGGCCAAACTGCATATAGCACAACTCAGGGCACAGGAAGATTAAAATTTTCCCCTTTGTTCTTTCTTGATCGTGAACAAGTTTGGTGTTGGACCAGCACCCCATATAAGTCAGGGCGAACTGGAATCAGCTGTAAATTAGACTGGTTGTCCAATGGCTCAACTTAATGTCCTGTAATATCAACTTTCCTGAAGACATGTCCTTCTGCTGGCTGGCATGGTGTCATAGGAGACTCTGTTCTGGCTTTATTCCACTGGAATCATAGAATCATAGAATCATAGAATAATAGGGTTGGAAGGGACCTCACGAGGTCATCTAGTCCAACCCCGTGCTAAAAAGCAGGACCACTCCCCCTAAATTATCCCAGCCAGAGTTTTGTCTAACCAAGCCTTAAAAATCTCCAAAGATGAAGATTCTACCACCTTCCTAGATAGCCCATTCCAATGCTTCACCACCCTCCTAGTGAGAAAGTTTTTCCTAATATCCAACCTTGACCTCCCCAGCTGTAATTTGAAACCATTGCTCCTTGTTCTGTCCTCTGTTACCCTCGAGAACAGCCTAGCTCCCTCCTCTTTGGAGCAACCCTTCAAGTAGTTGAAGGTTGCTATCAAATCTCCCCTCAGTCTTCTCTTCTGTAGACTAAATAAGCCTAGTTCCTTCAGTTTCTCCTCATAAGTCATGTGCCCCAGCCCCCTAATCATTTTTGTTGCCCTCCACTGGACTCTTTCTAATTTGTCCACATCCTTTCTGTAGTGGGGAGCCCAAAACTGGACACAGTACTCCAGATGCGGCCTGACCAGTGTCGAATAGAGGGGAATTTTCACATCCCTCGATCTGCTGGCAATACTCCTACTGATGCAGCCTAATATGCCATTGGCCTTTTTGGCAACAAGGGCACACTGTTGGCTCATATTCATCTTCCCATCCACCATAACTCCCAGGTCCTTTTCTACAGCGCTGCTACTTAGCTGATCGGTCCCCAGCCTGTAGCAGTGCATGGGATTTTTCCGTCCTAAGTGCAGGACTTTGCACTTGTCTTTGTTGAACCTCATGAGGTTTCTTTCGGCCCAGTGTTCCAATTTGTCCAAGTCTCTCTGGATCCTGTCCCTGCCCTCCAGAGTATCTATCATTTCCTCCAACTTGGTGTCATCCGCAAACTTACTAAGCACGCAGTCTATTCCATCATCAAGATCATTAATGAAGATGTTGAATAGAACCGGCCCCAGGACCGAACCCTGGGGCACTCCACTCGTTACCGGTTGCCAACCAGACATCGAGCCATTGATTCCTACCCGCTGAGCCCGTTGATCTAACCAGTTTTCGATCCACCTTACGGTCCACTCGTCCAACCCATACTTCCTTAACTTGCCAACGAGAATGCTGTGGGAAACCGTATCAAAAGCCTTGCTAAAGTCAAGGTATATCACGTCAACGGCTCTTCCCGCATCCACAAATCCAGTCATCTCATCATAGAAGGAAATCAGGTTGGTCAGGCACGATTTGCCCTTGGTGAATCCATGTTGACTGTTCCTGATCACTCTATTTTCCTCCAAGTGTTTCAGGATGGATTCCTTGAGGACCTGCTCCATGATTTTCTCAGGGATTGAGGTGAGGCTGACCGGTCTGCAGTTCCCCGGATCCTCCTTTTTCCCTTTCTTAAAGATAGGTACTATATTTGCCTTTTTCCAATCCTCCGGGACCACCCCCATTCGCCACGAGTTCTCAAAGATAATGGCCAGCGGCTCTGCAATCACTTCCCCCAACTCCCTCAGCACCCTCGGATGCAGTTCATCCGGCGCCATGGACTTGTGCACATCCAATTTCATTAAGTGTTCCCTAACCTGACTTTCCATCACCGAGGGCCACTCTTCTCTCCAGTCCGCGTTACCCTGTGTAGTAGCCTGGGAGCTGGCCCGCCCTGTGAAGACTGAAGTAAAAAAAGCATTGAGTACTTCAGCCTTTTCCGCATCATCCTCCACGAGGATGCCTGCCCCATTCAGTAAGGGACCTACACCACCTCTGATCCTTTTCTTGTTGCTGATATACTTATAGAATCCCTTTCTGTTATCCTTCACATCTCTTGCTAGCTGCAACTCCAATTGTCCTTTGGCCTTTCTGATTTGATCCCTGCAGTCCCGAGCAATATCTTTATACGCTTCCCTTGTCATCTGTCCAAGCTTCCACTTCTTGTAAGCTTCCCTTTTATGTTTCATCTCCCCGCAGAGTTCCCTGCTAAGCCACACTGGTCGCCGTCCACATTTGCTGTTCTTTCTGCACATCGGAATGTTATCTTCCTGTGCCTTTAACAGGGTTTTTTTTTTAAATACAGCCAGCTGTCTTGGACACCTTTCCCCTTCAGATCAGCTTCCCATGGGACCCTGCCCATCAGCTCCCTAAGGGAGTCAAAATCTGCTTTTCTGAAGTCCAGGGTGTGTGTTCTGCTTCTTTCCTTCCTTCCATTGATCAGGATCCTGAACTCTACCATCTCATGGTCGTTGCTGCCCAGGTTGCCATTTACTTCTACTTCCCCGATCAATTCTTCTCTGTTTGTGAGCAATAGGTCTAGAGGTGCAAGGCCCCTAGTTGGTTCCTCCTGCATTTGTACTAGGAAGTTGTCTTCAATATTCTCCAAAAACTTTCTGGATTGCCTGTGCACTGCTGTATTATCTTTCCAGCAGACGTCAGGATAATTGAAGTCCCCCATAAGAACCAGGGCCTGCGACGATCTGGAAACTTCTGTTAGTTGTCCATAGAACGCCTCATCCACCTCCTCTTTCTGGTCTGGCGGAAGTATTCCCCTTACCACTGGGTGACAATCGATTGCTCCATTACATTGAGTTTGTGGACAGAATCTCCAGGCATTGTGTTGCTAAGAAGCTGCATGGCATCTGGGATCTGGCCCTCAGAGAGCATCACGTGAGAGCACAACACTTTGCAAAGCATATTCTCACCTCTAAAGTGACCACTTTACTAATTATGGATGTGGATGCCTTAGAGTGATAAGATACGCTAGTCTTGATTTTCTTTGCTTTGCTGCCTATGGGAGAACAAAGAAGTGGTATAATGCAAGCAAATGTGAATAGAAATCTTTATGCCACCATTGCAGAGCTGTAAGTTACAATGCCAGGTGCAGTGAAAACTCAGGGACAAGAGGTAGCATAACTAAGTACTTTTTTAAAAAAGTGTTAAAATGATGATGATGATGATGATGATGATGATGATGGATGGCACTCATGCTATCAGAAAGACCAAAGATTAGTTGCACCATGGTGACTGAGCTATCCTGAAGAACATGATTCAGACAGCATGGGGAAGCGATCCTTCCTCCATCAATGTTCTCACATGGCCATTGTCAATATCTGGTTGCCTTTCGTTAATTAAACAGTTGAGCAGGACATACAATTTTCATCAGAATTATTTTTCATTCAAACTGGCTGTTTGAATGAAAATGTTAGTGAAAAATATTCTGTTTTTGTTGAAAAATGCCCAAGCCCACCCCACCCCAAACAACAATTTTTCTGTCTGAGGTTTTAATTTTTCTGAGAATAACCAAAACAACCTTCAAATAAAATACTGGCATACACAAGACACTTTAGTTTTTGTCATTTTTTTTTCCAAGGGGGAAAAAAAATAACCATTTGAACAACCTCTAAAACCTAGCATTGTCCTTTCCTTGCTGAGGTGAGTGCTACGTACGTTCTGTGTGCAACTTAAATGATCTTTCTCAGCAGCACCTTTCACCTACATTCACCTTTCTTTAAATGAGAAAAAATAACCAAATTGCAGCTTCTGTGTTTCTGTCCCTGAGTGACTTGTGTGAGTCCTGGAAGCATGGAAATACATAGAGTGAAACACCTGTGCTACGTGCTCCCATGGGACTTCTTTATGATGTGTCCTGAAGGAGAGCCTGAGGGCTGTGTACCATGCCAGAGAGAAGGAAAAGGCAGGATATGTTTGCATTTAACTGTTGTTATTTGTTCAGCTTGGAAGCCAGCCAACAACAGTTAGGTGAGGAGCTCTCTCATACACAGGTACAGATATCCTTGTATACAATCTCCATAAAGAGCAGAAAGGCTCAAGTGGAAGCAAATGTACAGGTAAGAGCCCCTATACTGGATCCAGGGCCGTTCCTGGGTGTGGCAGAGGCTCCCCCCCCTTTACACTGGGGGGGGGTAAGGTGGGCTGGCCCAAAGGCCGTGCTCCACACTCCTGCCCCTCCCCTTGCCTTCCACTTGCCACCGAAGGCAGTGGAGGCAGGTGGCAGCGACTTGGGCCTGGGGTGGTTGCACCACTCGCCGATCCACACCCCCACCCTAAAAACAACAGTGACTCTGTCCTCAGAAAAGGGCAACATCTGACATCCTTTCTACCCCCACCTCCAAGTCCAAGCACCTTCTTCATCGACTTTCAGGGACAGCCACTATGTGCTCTCAACAGTCCATGGGGAGATCCTCTGGCTCCCTTAGTACAGGCCAGCAGTAGCTCTGTCTCAAGTGCTGCAGGTCTCAGCCCGTAGGAGACAAAGCCTTTGCTCCTCAGGCTCTAAGCCACATCTGCTCTGCTCTGGGCCTGCAGGTCATTTTATTTGGGCCTGCTGGCCTTGGATTAACTGTTTCTCCTAGTCTCTGTCCTACTGACCTTCTCCCACACAGCCGTCTTAAGGTGCTTTTAACCTCTTAAGTGCCAGTGTGGGGCAGATGCCCCATCACAGGTATATAGACTGAACTAATCTTTCACCATACAAATAAAGCCTTCGGGTCTGTCTGGAGACATATGGGTGGGGAAACTTTCAAACTCCCCAGTCTGCCAACCTGGCACTATTTCACAGCACTAAAAATCATCTGTTGCTAGGATTTTTAATTATTTTAATTGCATGCTTCATTCCTTATAATTTGTCAGAGAAAGAAAATGTGGTCTTGAGGGCTGTGCACAGGTTCCATAGCCTCCAAAGTTCTAAACCTGGCATCCTTTAAATATCCACACCTTTATAACCTCTTGTTGAGGTTTACCCTGCACCTTTTAATTTATTCACAACTGATTTGTGGCCCCCACATTATCAGAGAGTTGCTCATTGACCTCCTTCTGGTACATTCTGGTCATCAGATCAGGAATGGGACATCAGACAGTGCAGGCTCTCTGTGATATTTCAGCCTGGTTTTTTAGGTTTACATTCATGTACCTGTGTAGCGTTCCTTTGGACAACATCTACTGTCTCCCTGAGATCTTTCTTGGCATGGTGGGCATTATCTGCAGCTCACTTCTAAGTGCCCCCTTCTGGTTCCCTCATTTTGACATGAGAAAATTCAGCCTCTTCCCTGTTTTTGTATTATGTGGTGACCATCATTAACTGACCCTATGGTTTTTGTAGCTCCCCTCAACACACACGCACTTGGTCATTGAATAGGGGTTATTTATATTTCATGCATGTGAAAGGTGTTCCAGGCACTCCTAAAGGGATCAGGCCTGTTGGCATCATTAAAAAGCTCTCATCTTCACTAGGCTCTTTTATATTTAATTAAATAGTTTGTGAATGAGAAAGAAGTGTGGGCTAGTGGGTGGGTAGGTTACAAGACAGAGAATGAAGACCTTCTGATTTCTACTCCCAGCATCCTTTGTAGCTTTTAACCGAATATTTTGGTGGTGACTTCCAGGTCAGCCTGAGGGCATGAGGGGATGAGACTGTGTCTCAAAGGAATCTGGGTGGAGTGTATATGGCGTCATATGGCATCCCTGAAGGAAGAGACCTATCATTGCAACAATGTGGGAGCAGAAACAGCCACTTTGTTTATTGTTGTGCCTAAGGATGGCCTTGTCTGAGTGAGGGGAAAAGATGTAGGTTTCATGTTGATGGTTTTGTCTAAAGATGATCCTTTGCAGGTCTGAGCTCAAGTGGCTAGGAGTTTTACGATTGCACCTTCCTTTAGAAAATGTTTCTAATTGATAAACTTGAAGGGTATACTGTGGACTGGCTTTCCAGCCAAGCAAAGTGAAGTTTATTCTTTTCCTTGTCCCACAGTTCTACTTCGTGGACTGCCTTTCTCTGTTAATGCAGCTGCTTCTTCTTTGTAAATTACAACATCACAGTCAGCCCTTTGGACAGTGCAGTGATAGAACCAGAGGAAGGGAGAGGGAACCTGTCACTGAAGTATAAGAATGAACATTAGGCGTTTGAACAGAAATACATGGTTTGAGCTAACTTTTTTTTCCCCACATGAGCAGAGTTCAGAGAGGGAGTGGTTATGGCCGTCACACTTACCATGAGACGACAGCAGCCCACAGGCAGGATTTTTAAGTGTTTAGCCTTTTTTCACGGGTGAACCAGAAAATGTTCCACTGCAGACAAAGAATCCAGTGTCAATGCGTTGGTTTGCAGGGGAATATTAGGGCATTGGGGGGCGGGAGATGTCAATTGATTTAGGAGATGGCTGTATTACTTTATGCCAGCGAAGAACTCCCAATGCTGGGGGAATCTTTGCAGATTTGGTAAAGTCAGATTCTTGCCACAGCATCAAAAATGTAAAGTGGCTGGAACAGAGGAAGAGAATCTGACCCTAAATTTCTTGCTGGGACCTACCTCACAAGCGTTTTCTTTTTTCTCTATTTTTTTTTTTTTAAATATTTGCAATTTGAGATCCCCAAAGGTTCCTAATACGTGCAATGCATGGACATTTTAACAGAGTCCTTTTCTCTTTTTATACCTCTTAAATACTTAGATAGATGGACTGTGGGCACTCTTTGAGACTAGATTCTATGTGGTTTGGATTGTGTAGCAGGTGCTAGATTTCTTGCCAGGTAGAAGCACCTTGAGTCAGGAGCCAACTCTTACTATGTATTTGTAGCACAATGTGACCTTGATCTCAGTTGGAGCCTCTAGGGGCTACTGTAATAGAAATAACGACTACTACAAAAAATATGCAACTAGTGTTAGAGAATGTTAAAGAAAAAAATTGTACATTTACTTAACTCACACAAATATATTATTCATGTGGACATCTTTGACAAATATTCATTTATTATAAGTGAATCATATTAATGATGTTCTTCAGCTTAACTCCGAAATACACATCTACTTTCTATAATGGGGTACCACCTAGTGTCAAAATGGCAAACATTTGTCTATGAGGATTGCACTGTCCATGCAATAAAAATTTAGAGAAGTCATTGTAGTGAAGACCGAACCCTTCTCTCCAAAGTATGTGACACTGTGTTGTGTTTGAGAAGAGTCTTGTCACAGTGTTAGCTAGGTACTGATCATGAATATTTCTGCTTTAAGGAAATGAAGTGGTTGTGCCAATAAACATCAGCACACGGTGGAATTTTTCAATATTTTCTGAACCATCTGCAAAAGCGGGATGGGGTTGTGATGAATGACATGAGCCACATCAGCAGCTATGATTCAAAATTCAAAAACAGTGAAGGCTACATAAAGAGTCCATCATATTTTTGCTTCGTTGTTTCCATATCTTTGTGAATCAAATTCCATCTATGTCAGAAAACTGAGTGGTGAAGGGCTACATCTTGAGGTCAAAGCCCTAGGATACATCCTGTGTACTAACAACTGACGGGGGAAACAATGCGGTTTATGTATGTTTCTCCTAAAACAAAGAGTAACTATGCACTTCCAGTCTAAAATGAAGTTTATTTTAAAGGAAGAAATTGAGAAAGAACAAAAGCAGATTCAGAGCACAGAGTGAGTATATCTCTGTAACGTTGTGTCAGCAAAGATTGTGTATTTCTCCATAATGTGCTGCATCAGCACAGCGTCACAAAATGTCTGTTGCCTCTCCAGCCGTCAATGTTTAAAGTTCAGATCTCAGTAATATTACTCTAATTCCATAGCTTCATGTACCACTGTTTCTGTGTTCAAAGTCTCTGCATTGACTACTTCTTAGTACTTAGATGTAGTTCCACCAGCTCTGAAGCCCCCTCTGATGCACTGTGGGAAGATGCTTTCAATCAACAGGTCTCTGCAGAAGTTCAAAAGGCAACAGCTACTTTCTGTTCTGTTGGAGGCAGGATCCTCTGACTGCAGAAGTTTATACCAGAAAGGAGTCATCATTTTCTCTTCACTAATTTTGTATGAGCTTGATTCATGGAAATCAAGTGTAGTGTTTTCACTGCCTTTAATGAGATTCAGATCAAGCCCTACAAGCAACAGTGGATTAAGATCAGGTTTGCAGTAGGGATTTTGCAAAGCATCAATATGTAGATCATTTTGCACCACTCTGTCTGAACTGTCTATAAAAAGGATCCACAATTCAGCAGGAACTTCCTTTTTCTGTGTTACTCTATTTGTTTGTCAGAATCCGTGGCCAGTACACTGTAGACTGTATTGTCAATCCGGAGGGCGGGGACTCACAAGAGATTTGGCTTTCAGTCAAAAACAAGATATCAAAATCCAGAGCATTCAAAGTATATCTCAATGCATTTGCTACTGTTTAACCATTCAGAGCACTGTCAGCTTCACAATGGTGGAGTAGACCATCATTCCACAGTTTGCCCTGAGTAAGGAGCCATGCACAGCTGCCCTGCCCCAAGGGACTATTCACTCCACTCCACTCTCAGCTGTGTGGGGAAGGTATTAGTAGGTTGGCTGTCTCCCCCTATTCCAGGTCTGGTAATATAGGTGGCCATATGGGGAGTAAGATGAAGTGAGGATCCTTAAAGATCCTTATTCCCCTGTCTGAGCTCCCAGCCAGCTCGCCACTGAGCAATCCTCTGCCCTATGCACAAAAAAAAACATGATTTACCTCACAGGGCTTCTCTATGCTCATTTGTTAAATCCACCCATTAATCAAAGCCCACAGAAGCTCTTTACCCATCCAGCTCCTCCATTGTTCACGTAGGGTGTGTCTATACTTGTAAATTAAGTCGACTTAAGCAAGCTTAAGCAAGCTTAAGTCGACTTAATTTACTCTGCATCTACACTACACTTTCCTTAAGTCGACTTAAGCAAGCTGCTTAAGTCGACTTAAGGAAAATTAAGTCAACTGTTTAAAACCTCGTTTAAAGTCAACTTTTGCCTTAAGTCGACTTTAGAAGGTCGACTTAAGCCAGTGTGGATGCAAAGTAGCCCTAAGTTGACTCTAAGTCTACTTAGGGCTCTCCAGGACTCCCCCACTGCCCTTCCTGCCAGGGGGGTGGCACAGGGAGAGCACGGCATGCCCCCCCACAGGGAAGGGCAGAGCCCTGCCCACCCTGCCCCTATGCCCTGCCAGGGTCCCTGTCCCCCTTTGTCCCATTGTACCCAGGTACAATGGGGCAAAGGCTGATCCCCCTGGCACTTGGCAAGGGGTGTCCCCCCTCCACCACCGTGGACCTGTCCCAGGTCCACCTAGCCCCCTAGAAGTCGACCTCGGCATCTAGTGTGGACGCTCTAGGTCGACTTTGTAGGGTCCCCCCTAAGTCAACTTAAAATGTAGGTGTGGTCATGCTAAGTCGACCTAAATTAACAAGTGTAGACATAGCCATAGGTACTGTTGGCAGAGTGTAGGTGCTGTCAATGGATGATGCAACAGACCCCAGCATTTTCTGGGAAGGCTTTATAATAAATGGCAAGTTGTTATTACTTCCTTTCCAAATCAGTACAATAATGTTAATCACGTTGAATTCATTCACTATTGAACATGACAAGTAACGGTATAGGAGATTTCTCACTGAATTTTCATATAAATTAATGCCCAGCATAAACCATGCTATCATGTCATTTGCCAGGATTGTTTCATAATATTTTTATTTTTGTAATACACTTCTGGTTTGTAAGCTTGGAAGCTGAAGCCAAAATCTGTTTCCTTAAGAATTCCTTCCATCTTGATGCATCACATGACTTGTTATTCTAATGCTGCTCATAAGAGCTGAGCCACAGGTACTGGCCTTGTGTGTCTTCAAAAACAAAGCATCCTGATGCATTATGCATTTGCTCTAAAGGACACCACCGTTAGGACCCTCCAGCATCCTTTCAGTTCTTGCTTTGCTGACAGGAGTAGAAGTCCAGAGTCTAGCAATAGCTAATATGACAGGTTTCTATGGATCTTTTTCATGGAAGCGTTTTTTAGTACTTTACATCAATAAATCCTACCCCCTACGTACACATGCTGCTTGATTTACCTCCATTTTTATAATGTATTTTAACCAATCCTAACATATTGTAACCTAATTCTTTAACCAATCATATCCCACCACCTTAACTAATTATAGATAATTAATTACAATTAATTATGAGACAGACAAAAAGAAACAATTAAAGAACCAGACAGAAGTTTATCAGGACAGAGTGTATCATAAGGACCAAACAATAGAAAGTGTGGATTTTATAACCACAACTGTGCACAAGCGTTTAAAAGCCAGCCAAAATGCTATTAAACCATGTTGTTTTTAAGCATTCTAAGGTCTTTTCTTTATCTGGAGAGAGTCTTTTAAACAACTTGGTATTACCTTGTGTTAATATAATTTGTTTGGAATGCATGGATGTGACCATACACTTCCTATTTTATGGCTGCCCCTCGTGCACTTGGTTTGCTTAATCAAAAGCCTCTGACAGCCACAGTGGGTGCGTCTACACTTACAAACTAAGTCGACTTAATTTACTCTGCGTCTACACCACACTTGCCTTAAGTCGACTTTATAAAACCTCATTTTAAATCGACTTTCTGGCTAAGTCGACTTTAGAAAGTCGACTTAGCCAGTGTGGACGTGGAGTAGCCCTAAGTCGATTTTAAGTTGACTTAGGGGGCTCCAGGGCTTCCCCACTGCCCTCCCTGCCAGGGTGGCTGGCACAGCCAGAGCCTGGCATGCCCCCCCAAAGGGCAGGGCAGAGCTTTGCCCACCCTGCCCCTATGCCCTGCCAGGGTCCCTGTCCGCCTTTGCCCCACTGTACCAAGGTAAAATGGGGAAAGACTGAGCCCCCTGGCACTTGGCAAGGGGTGCCCCCCTGCCACTGTGGACCTGTCCCAGGTCCAGCTAGCCCCTACAAGTTGACCTAGGCATCCAGTGTGGACACTCTAGGTCAATTTTGTAGGGTCCCCTCTAAGTCGACTTAAAATTTGAGTGTGGGCATGCTAAGTCGACTTAGCTATGTTGACTGAAATTAACAAGTGTAGACATAGCCAATGAGAGAAGGCTCATAGAAAGCACCCCCATGATTGCTTCTTTGATATTGATAAGCCTGTAACTAACTAAGTAATAAGAACATAGAAATCCAAGGATCATAGGCCTTTACAGGCAGGCCTAAATATCTATATTCTAACAACCACCCATGAAGAGTTCCAGTAAAATGATAAGGGTCATTGTGGGAGGGGGGATCTCACAGTTGTAGCAGGAATTTGGGGTTTGTAAATCTTCCAGGATTGGACCCATGTTTTTTATGGCATCTTTTCTACAAACTGTATTCAGCATTGTTTCCTGACGTTTGATATTACAGTTATAGCTAACTAATAAAGCAGTGTGAGGGCAATGGATGAAAAGCATGTTCTGTGGTTTGATGTGAAAAGAGATGCACAGTTGATGAGAAGAAGAAATAAATGAACACTCTTGCTGATGGTGGAAACTTCAGAGTAAAAGGTTTATATTCCAAGAGACAAGCCAGAGTGGAAGGCTGATCTTCTGCTAGGGCTAAGGAGTGGGTTTCAGGAGAAACAGGTTATGTTCTTGACTCTGCCACACTCTTTCTTTGAAGAGGGTACATGCTTTAATTTCTGTGCCTCAGTTCCCTATTTACCAAATGGGAATAATATTTCCCTTCTCCCACCCTTTCTATTTAATTTATTTATTTATATTTTGAGCACTTCAGAACAGGAAATTTCCAACTGAATGGTTTTTGACAGAAAATGTGATTTCTGCACATTGTGAATATTCAGCAAGAAAGTGCAGGTTGCCAAACTTTACTGCAAAAAATCTTTAAAAAAAAAAAAAAAAAGTTTTGGTTCAGGTGGACCCAATTTATAACATTCTAGGTTTGTTGACCTGAACTGATATGTTCCATTTTAGGTTAGCTAAATACTAGTTTGTGTTTCCCTAAACTCATGGGAGTTTTAGTTCAGGTGCCTTATGATTCCATTCTCCGCATGGTACAGGATTCCTGGCTGGACTACATCTCCCATGGTGCACCATGATCTCCCTTTTTGTTGAATCACTGTGGTGCACGAGTCCTTTGATCCCAGTGAATCATGGGAGATATAGACTGGCCAGGAAGATGAACACACAGAGGAAAATAAAGATATGAGGTATCTGAACTACAACTTCAATGAGGCACCACAACAGGTGGCACAATTCAATATTGAACTGAGATAAAAGACATGTTTCTTGTGAACATGAATTGATTTAGTACTTTGCATTCTGTGCAAAATTTTGGCATTTTTGACTTTTTTCTCTCAATTCAGGTGAAAAAGAAAGGTCAAAATATTGGCATTTCCCATCGGATGGAAATTCTTATTTTTGAACAGCTCTATTCTTATACTCTATAAGTATATAGCATCCAGCATAATAGTGCTCTAATCTCCACTGAGGTCAATGGGCTGTAAAGTCCAGTGGATATGGCACTGGCTTGGAATTCAGGAGACTTATATTCTAAGCTGAACTCTGCCACTGTTCTGCTGTGTGACCTCAGGCAAATCATTTAACCTTCCTGTGCTTCCTACCCCTCTTTCTCTTGCTTATGTAGATTGTAAACTCTTTGGGGATTGTCTCTTAATCTGTTTTTGTAGGATGCCTCACATAATGGGCCTCTGATTTTGATCGGGGTGTTTAAATAGTATAAATAACAAAAGGCATAATACAAACAACAACTAATATTCAAGACAAGAAATGTATGAGATAAGCCAAGAGAGTGGTGAAAGAACGTTACAAACAAATCTAAAAAAAAAGTATCCTAGTTTGCGTCACTGAGGTCAGACCCACAATTAGTGAGTCCAACACAAAATCCACTGAATATGTAAAAAGGACTCTTATCAACGTCAGTGGTCAGAATTGATCAACCTTTGTAGGCCCCAAATTTGACTATGTTCCTGTTAGAGTCAGCAGAGTTCTGTTTACTGCATCTGAAACAAAAGTGAAAAAGAGCACACACATGTAATAAAGAGGCATATGAACAAGGCTCAGTATCTTTAGTATCCAGAGTGTACTGCATAGTGGCATAAAAACACAACTGCAGAACTGTAATGCAGCAGTTACCACAGGGGCCTTATAACACATAGATGAGTCACATTTCTGCAAATTGCAGGGAAAGCAGTTAATTCAGAGCTCATCTCACACATTTTATATATTTGTTTGAGTCAGAACATTGCGTATGCAGCTATTTAAGCATGGAGTAGGCTTACAGAACCTCGATAGTGACTGTACAATTTGTACAGATATTCAAAAGAAAAAATAGTCTGACTGATAAAGGTGATTCTGCTGCAGTGTTGGTCTTTAGATTATACAGCTTGCAAACCATAAGCTATCCATGGAAGTCTTCGAATATTAAGGCACATCATTTGCACCTTAGGAATTCTCAAGTTCTTTGGGCTCTTGGCGGAATTGAAAGTTACAGGCCGGAAATAGCATTTTACAGTGTGCCTTTTATGTTACAAAGAATATAAAAATGTTTTGATGATTAAGCTTGAGATCTTACAGCGTAGATGTACCCCTTTGTTTGAAAATAAGAAGCATTTGTATTATACTTTTGAATGGATATCTTTTTTTTTCTTCTGTCTCAACTTTCTTGAAGGTCACATTTGCATAATAGTTCAGATTGCCTGTTCATCCAAGAAAGATAGATTTCACTCAGGGTGGAGGTATACAAACTGACACCCGAAATCGCTACACATCTTAGAAAAATATTAGTTAGACAGATTTATTTCTTCACTTTAAAAATTGCATTGATATTTATTACGCGCTGTGTAATGACTGAATTACATGGTTGATTGTTTCCAGGTATTAGTGTAATATGAATATATTAGTAACCACTTTCTTTCTGCAGTAAAGTATAAAAGCAAATGATACAAAACAGATTGAAATTGTGCCATATGTATTTACTATATCCCATAAATTAATCCTTGGGAACTATAGAAAATATAGAAAAGCATGTCATGCTTCTTAACCTTGTTTCAACAATTGTGAAGGACAACCTGCCCAATTATTCCAGTGACAGAGAAAATGCATAAATAAAGTTGCTTGATATTTTTGTTTCTGTAGCTCATAAAATGTTCTTTGTTGATTAATTAGGAACTTTATGTTTTATCCATGTTCTGTTCAATAACATTAATTCACTCAGTTTATCATTGGAATTACTCTAGCTAGAAGACAAAAAAGCAGAGTACAGAGGTGGGAAGTAAGTTCCTTCTTTATAGTGGAAATAAGAGGCATTGTCAAGTATGAAATATACTGAGTTCTGTTAGGAGGATTATTGTCCACTCTTTCTGTAATAAGAGAGATCAAAGTGTAATTTTGCCTCTAGCACAAAAGAAATGTGAACTGTTAAAATCAGTATCTAGCTGGTAAAGCTTTAATCGCCCAGTTTGATCCCTAACATAGTTCCATGAACATATTTACTCTCAGCAACCGGATCAGATCCATGGTCCATCTAGTTTTCAGTATCTCATCTCCAACAGTGGACAACTCCAGATGCTTCAGAGACAGTCCAAAGTAACCTAGCTTTAGATAACCATGGGATAATCTGCCTCCATATTAGGTCTTCTTCTTAATAGGTTTAAGGCATGAAGCATGAAGTTTACTATCCCTTCCCAAAATTGTTATAATTAACTACTATAACTGGATATTCCTTTTATCTTTATAAATCTCCAATCCCTATTTGACTGTAGCTAAGTTTTCCACTTCGACATCTTGTGGCAATGAGTTCTGCAGTCTATTGGTGCTTTGTGTGAAAAAGTATTTCTTTAACGATTTTGAGGTTGCCACCATTCTGTTTAATTGATTATCCTTTTTTCTTATGCAATGAAACCTGAATAGAGGCTCCTGACCTAGTTCTCCTATAACATTCTTTATTTTACATACTTTTATCATGTCCCTCTTATTCATCTTTCTAATGTGAATAATTCCAATCTTTTCAATTTCTGTTTACATGAGATTTTGCATACCCCTCATAGTTTTTTGTAGCTCTTGTCGGAATACCTCTGATTCCACAATTTCACATTTTAGATTAATGTAATTTCCCTGTTTGAGAATGCGGGGGGAAAAAAGAGCCAGTATGCAACATTTTCATCAATGATCTAGAAGTAAATATTCAATTACCACTGATAAAATGTGTGGATGACCCAAAGACTGGTGGAGTGGTAAATAATTGAAGACAGGGCAATTTATGGAATGATCTGGACTGCTTGATAAACTGCGCTCCTTCAAACAAAATACATTTTAATGAAGCCAAATGAAAAGTTATACATCTAGCAAAGGGGATTATGACATTATTTACAGAATGGGGGATTGAATCCTGAATACAATTATTCTGAAAAGTATTTAATAGGTAATTGCCTGGTCTCTGGTACCTGGTTTGACATCGTTACTGTAGACCATAGATCAGCAAACTTTGCCGACACCTGTGCTGGCTCTTCCTCCCTGACCCCCAGTTGGTGCCGGCAGCCCCCGCTGCTAAAAAAATGTGGTAGCCACCCAAAAATTTAGCAGCAGGCATGGCTGAAGTTTGGGTTGCCAACTCCAGGTATGCCATGGAAAGAAGATGCTCAGAGTGGCTCCTCTTGGCAGTATGCCTGGGGATGGGGGTCCCCAGGCATGCCACAGAAAGAAGATTCTTAGAGTGGCTCCTTCTGGTGGTGGCACTCTGTGGAGAAGAGCCACTCTGGATAGCTGCTTTCTGTGACACATGGGGGCATGGACATGGCGGTGACCCCCTGTGCCTCAGCTGCACCTAAAAGAAGTCACCCAGAGTGGCTTTTGGTGTCAAGAGTGGCAATTTCTGTGGCACCACAGAGGGTGCTGCGTTCTGCTCTGAATGGGCTCTCATGCCATTGTTGGCACATGTGCTGAGGGTTGCTTAGCCAAAGGGTTTGTCATGTTAGTCTAGTTCAGCAAAACAAACAAGGAATCCTGTGGCACTTTTAGAGACTAACAACTCTATTTATTGCATGAGCTTTCATGGCAGAAAATCCCACTTCGTCATTTTCTCCCATAAAAGCCCATACGATCAATAAAGTTGTTAGTCTTTAAAAGTGCCAGAGGACTCCATGTTTGTATTACCATGAAAAGATCAAGTTCAAAGGTTTTTACAGACTCACCTGACTGATAAGTCCATAAGAAGGTTCAGAGACTGCCTTCTGCCAAGAAGCTTTTATACATAACACATGGTTGTATTAGTCTGAGGATTGTAAACCTGTGTCTGTGGACTCTGATACCAAGCCCACAGCTGAGTATTCACACTGCATTATAAACCTGGACTTCCAATGGTGGAAACCAGTTCTCACAGCCATACTTACACCTCCATACTGAAATACGGAGACCTTCTAACTTGCTCTATTGCTGAAACCGCATCCTCTCTTCAAACTGATGGGGCTTGTACACGAGTCACCGCAAGACATGAGCTCTGACCCACTCTTCTAGCACAGGTCCTAGAACCAGAGTCCTGGAAGCTTGCTGGCCCAAGTCAGATTGATTGACATGTGGATGGAAAAGGGACTTCAGCTCATTTCTAAGTCAGAGCTGTGCAGTGTAGACCCAAGTCCCCACAACATTCTCTCAGTGCAGGTGCCTTTGCGTATCTCTCATGCAGTGTGCATAATCTTGGCTGGTCTTTTTTGCCCTTCTGGTCTTTAAAGATGCTGTTTAGCTTACACTGCCCTCTCCTCAATGCTGTTTTTGACTCTACTCTGCTTCAACTGCTTCACAGCCCCTCGGGTTTTGTCATGCCACCTAGCATATTAGGGCCATGCTACTGTTATCCTGTCAAGTGCAATATTGATGCCTTTTTATAACACCCTGCAGAAATAAATATTTCAACACTAGCTGTGGGAAAGCAGCAGTTCCAAGGCTAGTCTGCTATTATAATCTGCCATATGGCTCCAATCTGTGTATATATACCACGTTGCTCTCAGGGCACAGCATAAATAGAGTCTTTTGTCACTGGACTTACGTTACCATCTTAGCTCAGCGGTAAATCACTTGAAGTACAAAATTGAGTAACAGATTGGAAACCTAGTACCTCTGCTATTTTAATATTGGTGTTTCAGTAATGCCTAAAGGCCCCAAATCAGGGATCATGGCCTCATTGTGCTTAGTATGGTTTACATGCATAACAAACCGACCATCCATGCCACCAGAAATTTACATTCCATGTATATGATAACAAGGGAGTGCAATAAACATGACAGGGCAGCAGCCAGATGAGTTAGGATGGTTATAGCAAACTTTCATAGACGTCTCAATATGGAGAGATTTTAAGGAGAGGTCTATACCTTTATTTGGTAAGTTTTTGCTAAGTGCTTAATAGAAACACAGAAGCAAAAAACTTCAGGGTAATCTTTGAGAAGCGAAAGGAGCACACACACTTTGAATTTAGAGGAAAAATGCATACATAGCAGTAATACTCTGGTAGTGTCAGGCGCAGAAACCCCATTGTGCACACAATCAAACAAAGAGATTGGCCTTACTCCCAAAGGGTGCGTCTACATTGGCAATTTAGGTTGACTTAAGGACGCTTAAGTCGATCTACACAAAGCCATGTCCACACAGGGCTTTTATTAAGTCGACTTAATAACAACACCTCTGAAGGTCGACTTAAGCCTTAAGTTGACTTCTTAAGTCAACTTAAAGCCAGTGTGGATGGCTATGTCTACTGTTAAGTCAACTTAACAAGGTCGACTTTAAGTCGACTTAAAATTGACCTTGTTAAGATGACTTAACAGAGACGATTTGACTTTACAGGCATTGACATAGCCAAAGAGTGTACAGCTAAAATCATTTGGAAATATTTCAGCTAATTGTTTTTTGTCTAACATTGTTTCATTAAAACCAAAAACTGCCTGAGAAACAGTGTGGGTTTTGACAATTTCCCTGACTCACGAAAAGATTGAGGAGAAAAAAAAACACTTTTGAAATTGCTGATACATTTCATTTTGCCATTTTTGAAAACAAAGCCCATCTGATTTGAAATGACGTTTTATTTTGAAATTTAAGCTATTTATCCCAAACTGTATTTTTGTTGGTTTGTTTTTTAAAGGAAAAACAGAAAAAGAGCACTTTAAAAATATCAAAACAAAAGGTTTCAATTGATCCAAAACTGATTTTTTGTTTTTGTTTGTTTGTTTATTTGTTTGTTTTGGTTGGTTGGTTTTGGCATTTTGATTTTGTGGATATTGAGATTTTCACTCTCTGTCCCAAACTGGAATAGTAAAAAAAAATGAATTCTCAAAAAATATGTTTTGGATTATCTCTGCCCAAGCACTACTTAGCCTGTCTCTTCTGAAGGCAGACATTTACAGACTGCATTTCGTCTTGTGTTTCTGTAAGAGCTAACATAACTGACAAAACATTTATTGTTTTTAATGTCCATTATGAGAACTTATACTATTGTGTTTTATTTATGCCTTATACTGCAGTCTGTGGTTAGAAACACTTGTAAAAAAACCCACTTCATTAGAAACATCTGTAAAACATTCATTGGCTCATAGATGGACCTCATTTAAATTTTAAAATGCTATGGTAGCTGGTGTGCATAGTAGCCAGTTATCAGAAACGTGTGAGCTCTGACAACTCCACAAAGTAAAACTCATACAGTAGAAGGCTATAGAAAGTGGTTGATTAACTCTCAATAAGGCTGCTTGAGTTATTAATTGGTTTACTTCCCCCTGTAATTAGTGGTAAATTATCATCAACTAGCTGCATATTAGACAATACGTGCATTTCATATTAATGATCTTGGATTGCATTGTTCTCCTAAGTAAAGGCCAACTAGCCTGACAAGCAAAAGAAACCTTCCTTCCAAAATCTTGGCCAATAACCAAACCTGAACCAAAAAAATGTTTTTAAGTTAAAAAGCATAGGCTATCTTCCAGGTAATGTAGGGAGCTCCAACCCTGTACTCTGGTGCCCAGAAACCTCTGACTTTAATCCTACAACCAACAACCAGATAGTCATGTGCAGCCAAGTATTTAGGGTGGTTTCTTGCCCTTTGCCATAGGGCTGGAAAGGAAGAGAGATCTCCCTTCCCTGTCTTCTTCCATAGTCCTCGGCTGATGGCTAATTCTTTCAACAGCCTCCAGACTGATTTCCTTATTAGCTACATATCCCCAATCTGCCTTCTCCAGCTCACTTTTTAGCCTCTAGCTCTCTGTCACATTTCCCTCCCTCCTCTCCATTATTGGTTATTTTCAAACATTTCTGCTTTCGTGTGCCCTAAAAAGGACAAAAATGATCCAGTGCTACATAAAAAGCCTGCTGTGTTATCTGTGGGTCTGCCGGAAGTGGAAATCACTGGACATGTCACAGGAAGGTCTCTTGTCATGACATTTTTTATCTAGTTGTGTAGAGCCCCAGGGATTTGGAAAAGCATCTATAGTAGTGGTTCCCCAACATTTTCCCTGAATGACTCTATTTTCAGATGTGTGGTGTGACCAGGGCCTCCTGGGATACCCTCCTGGACGTGCAAAAATCAGGGCAAGCTGCAAAACTGGGAGCCAAACTCCTTACACACTGATGGGTGGTACTTAAACCAGTCTCCCTATCAGTCACAAACAGGCTTCTAGTTCCCCACACTGGGTACCAAGAAATCTGCCCAAAATAGAAACAGCCCTCTTTATTGCACTCCAGCTCCTCTGGCTCCCACCTAGCCACACGGTCCCTTAAAGATATAGGTTCTCCTGACCCCAAAGGGCCAGCCACAGCACACAGAACAGTATAGGTTTGGACCTTACCCAAAATACCACACTGGTAGCCAATCCTTTAGTAACTACAACTAAAGGATTAATATAAGAAGAAAAGAAGCAAAATATGAGAGATGTTGAAGGGTCAAAGCTAATCACATTCATACAAACGATCTAAAGTTCATGAAAAGCAGTTTGCAGGCTTGTTCCTCTGGAGTTTGCAGGCTTGTTCCTCTGGTAAACACCCAGCACCAGGGTGGGCCTCAATCCTTTGTTCAGTCTCAGAGAAATAGTTCCAGAGATGGGTGTTGGCTGTAGACTGGGGACTTGAGAGCAAGATGGAGTTGGGGCTGCTGCCTTTTATCACCTTTGGCCTTCTTCATGCTGTGTGCAGTTCTTTCCAATCAAAATGGAGTTGCGTCACATGTTCAAGTCCTAGTGACTCAACAGGCTTCTCCTTCGGCCCATTGTACTGGGGAGCTTCCTTAATGGGCCATTAAGGGGGCAATGGCTAGGTAGACATTCAGTCTGGGGAATTTCCCCAGACTTACACAAGTTAAAATATAACAATCATATTCCTAACTTCTAATACGAATACGAATCCTACACATAAACTATATAATCATTCCCCACAAATTACTACCTTTCTATTGATACCAAACATGGCATAGTTCTTATGGATTATAACAATTATACAATATTAATATAAAATAATATAATAAATAGTTCCCTAAATCCAGACAGCGTCACATGTGGTTTCCACTACCCCAAACAACATGGAATTTGCCATTTGGAAATGGTGTCCTCCAGGAAGTGCGACCTCTCATGCAGCGTATATGCAAGGGCACACTGCAAGGAGGTTGCCATTTTGCCTTACAAAACAGCGTCCTCTGGTCAACATAATCTCACACACATATGGCATGTGCGAGGTCATGCTGTATGGAGGGCACCATTTTGTAGAGCAAAATAGCAGCCTCCTTGTGACATGACCTCGTGCATAAAGGGCACGTGAAGTCATGCTATGCAGAGACAGCCATTTTGTAAAAGGGAATTCTTTGCACACTCAGGAATGTTGTTATGCCATCTGCTGATGAAGCAGCCCCACTTGAGGTCATGACGCAAAGTTTGGGAACTGTTGATCTAGAGTAAAAACCTGGACCCATGGAAATCAACAGCAAACTTCTCTTCAGTTTCCCTGGGACCAAGATGCCACTCTTGAACTTCTAAGTGAACTATCTATACACATTTAGTCCCTGATTCTTCACCCATCACCCCTATGTTCCACATACAGCACAACATAGCTTTAGGAACAGGCCCTGCATTTAAGTAGGGCTATTCATCTCACACCTCTCTTTCTTTCTCCCGAGATCATTGCTGAATGCATATCTATGATCCAAATAAAAGTAAATAAAATGCCCACTTTGTGTGTGTGTGTGGGGGGGGGGAGGGATAAATATAAAACATTATCAAGATACAAATCAGAGATGAGGAGTCTGATGACGACGTAACATAAGCAGTTTTGATCAGAGCTCCTTTAAGTCTCAACATTTGTTGGAGCAAATTTTGCTTTGTATAAAGACAGAACATTGTGGCGTGTTTTTGTTTTTAATTCTACTCAGGACACGTTCAAGCGGAATCGGAACTGGCATGACTAGATGAATAATCAGACAGGTGGTATCCGTACTAGTTTCTGGTGACTGCCCAGAGAAGACATAGTGCAGCTGGCAGCTTATTTCACATGCCAAATAAGTCGACAAGGAAGAAGAATCAGCTACAAACCACAAAGAAAAGTTTATAAGCATGTGAGATTTTATTTCCTAATTATGGGGAAGGATGGATGGAGGGAGAGGAACGTGGAAGGTTGATATAATCATAGTGTGTCAAAACACTGGGTTTAATTCCCAGTTGCATGACTGACTTCCCATGTGTCCTTTGGATAGTCACTTGGAACTTGATTTTTAACAGAGGTTTCAGCTCCCTTTGGGCACCAGATATATAGACTGTCTATACCATGTTGTGGTACCTGTGTAACTGCAGAGGACAGCAAAGAATTGTGTTCTAATTGCCTTGTGTGGACACTGCTGGTGCATAATAAAAGGGACCTCGTCCTGTTGGAAACTGGCAGATTTCCAGGGCAGTTTAGCACATAGCTAAGGAAAGAGGCAGTCTTGAAGCTAATAGGGGAGACTGCTAGTGTGACATCCCCCTCTTCAAACCTTTAAGTCAGAGATGGGCAATCTGCGGCCCACTGGCTGTATCCGGCCTGGAGGTGCCTGTTCTCTGGCCCACCAGCTGTTGCTCCTTCCCTGCCTCCCAGTTCCAGTGGGGCCTCGCACTGTGGCCAGAGAGCTGCCACTGCTTCATCTCCCTCCCAACTCCAGCTGAAGCTGGGAGGGAGATGGAGAGGTGGCAGTGCACATGCCCCGTCGTGAGCCGTTGCTGGATCTGGGAGGGGAAGGGAGAGCGACAGCGGTACCTCATGCCAGGGCCAGAGAGCTGCCACCGCTCCATCCCTCTTCCAGCTGTTGGAGTTGGGAGAAGGCAGCCGGTATCTGATCCCAGTGCAAGCTGCCACTGAAGCTGGAAGGAAGGGGGAGTGGAGCCCAGCTCCACCCCTTTTTCTGGGAAGGGGGAGTGGTCACTCCTCTATGACCCTCTATGAGTGGCCAAACATGAGATGTGGCCCTCAGGCTCAAAATGTTGCCCACCCCTGCTTTAAGCATAAAAAGCAGGCATCCTACTGAAAAGAGGAATATTGGCCTAGATCCCTAGCAGATGTAAAATTAGAGGGCAGAGTAGTTATTTGCATGAGCTGAGGATTTGAACCTTTATCCTTTATTTATTTATTTAATTTGTCTTGTTTTTTCTTTGAATGCAAGAGACACTAAACATATTTTCTATTAGCACTGGGGAGGAAAAGTGACATCATCTTAGTTAAAAATAGCAGCTGTTTTACACCCTATTTTTCCTTTAATGTTAAAAAATCAAAATATAGAGGACACCATGATATTGATACCCCCCATCCTTCTATTAGTTTAAGAAAAGTCATTCTAAAAGTGTCATGAAATACAAAAAATGCAATTTTGTTTGGTGTCTCTGAGGAGTCCGTTGGCATTGCAATGAACAATTTAAAAATAACATCCAAATGACAGCTCGAGTGAGGTTTCTTCGGCTTTCAGAAATTTCTTTTCTAAAAAATATGTCTTGAAACCAGAGGTTACAGATAAATCCAAAAGCAGTTTGTGAAAATTTTCACCTTTTCAAATTTGTTTTCATTTAAAAGTTTAATCATTTTTATTAAAAAAAAAATGATCATTTTAGAAAAATCTGAACTTTTTATTGGAAGCTTGATTGAAATAGTTACCAAGAATTTTAATTTTTTTCACAAAATCCATTTGGAAAGGAAATTTTTTTGTTAGTTTGTTTTACTATGGTTTTTTTGTTTTGTTTTTAATAATTGCTAATTTACTATTATTTTACTAATGTACTACCTTTTTTTAACTAATTAGACATTGCACTAACCAGTTTCATAACACCTTGGAATCAAAACAATATTTTAAAGGCAAAATATATTTTTGAAAAAGAATGAAAAAGCACAATACTGACACTTCTTTACATTTTACAAAATTGTGTCATTTTGGGGGGAAAGGGAAAAATATTTTAAAAGTTTTACTCGAAGAATTTCAACTAGTTTCACTTAAAGCTTCTGTTAATGTGGATTTTTTTTTTAACATGTAAACTAGAGAACCATTACTGTATGCACGGCACCTTTTAAAGACACTAGGTATAATTAAACCACCAATGGCACATTGTCCCCTCTCTCACGTTACAGAAAACTCCTATCAGCTTAGACACCGAGGCTATGTCTACACTAGAAAAAGTTAAGTCAACTTTATTAAGTTAACTTAATAAGGTCGACTTTAAGTTGACTTAAAGTCGACCTTATTAAGTTGACATAACAAAGTGGATCCTTTTAAAGTCAACTTTATTAAGTCAACTTAACATTGGACATAGGCATCCACACTGGCATTAAGTCGACTTAATAAAGTCGACTTAAGGGCTACTCCCCATCCACACCGTCCTTAAGTCGACTTAAGAAGTCGACTTAAGGCTTAAGTTGACCTAAGGAGTGGTAGCTATTAAGTCGACTTAAGCTTTCATTAAGTCAACTTAAGGGATTTCTTAAATCAACTTAATGAAAGCCCAGTGTGGACATGGAGTAATTTAGGATGACTTAAGGGTCCTTAAGTTGACCTAAATTGCTAGTGTAGACATACCCCTATAGAATACCTTCATAATGAGAAGGAAAAGCAGTCTTGTGGTTAGTATATAAGACTGGAATTCAAGAGGCTCAGAGCCAGATCCTCAAGTAGGGTAAACTGGGTATAGTTTCATTTACTTCATCGTTTCTGGGAAGCAAATAGAGAAGTGTAGAAAGGAATCATTTTAAGTGTGAGTGAGTGTCAAGGAAATCTTGAAATATTTACTTATCTCCTGTTAGAAAGGTTAATCGAATTTTTTCAAGGTCACCTAAAAGTTCTGCAGCTCAGACAGGTATAGATCTCAGGCACCAAAACCTCAGCCTGTGTTAATGGGCATATTATTCTTTCCAATGTCCAGTGGAGGATAACAGCCTTTTTCTGCTACCAGTAACAAGGTGAAGGTGAGGGAGCCCCATGATTTTAGTGCTGAAAGTCCCCAGAGAAAATCTCACTGATGACCCAGGCTGCAACTTGTTAAATGTTTACAGCTGAGGCAAATGCCACCAGAATGGCAGAATTCAACATGCCCATTGTACAAGTATCAATGACTCCATAGGGTGCAGGTCACTGGAGCGGCATGTTTCTTGTGTGTCATATTTCTGCCTGAAATTTAGATAGACCATTTCACACACTCACACTGTATTTCAACAGGCCCTTTACATTCTGATGAACCATACATCAGGACTGAAATACAACAATCTATACAGAATAGCTATTCTCGTCTCTCTATCTGAAACCACGGTGTCATTAATACAAAGGTATCATACGCAACATTAGGAAAAACAAAGGCTGGCTAGAACATGATTTAATATTTTCCCAAAGAGCATCATTGTTGAAATATATATGAGTGAGAAAATGTTACTCAGCACCTTGCATACCAATCAGGGATTCAGTTTCTTAATATTTTTAGAATATGAAAAATGGTATTTTTTTCCCTAATAACACACTTTCTTTTACCCTGTTTCACTCTACTCTGCTGTTATTGTAATGCAGCATTTCAGGGTCCATACATTGTGTATTGGTTAATGTTCTTACCCATCACATCAAGTTTCTTCAAAGGGAAAGAAACACAAACAGCATGCTTTTTATGTCCTTTTTTTTTTTTTTTTTTGGTAAGCAGACAACGTTTGCATTTGTTTGACGTTCCTCTAGCGTAACACTCTCTCTTTATAGCAATATTTTTTTAAAAAGCATGTTTTGTTAATTATGTTTCACCTTCAATTTGAGCACTGTAATGAAAGCCATCAGAAGCATATTTCAGATGGTGTAAATCAGCATCATTCTATTGACTTCAATGGAGCAATACTGATTTACAGTTGCTAAGAATCTGCCCCTTCTGTGTTACAAGTTTTACACATTACCAGAGTCCAACATTTTCCAGCATCCAGGATTTGCACCAATATTTTGGACTGTTTACTCTGTGAAGGCTAATGCTGTAAAGATCTTACGGGTGAAAGGAGCAGGATATTTACCCAATTAATCCAAGGGATGCCACGGATCAGAGGAAAGGCAAACCCTCATGTGAAGACATTTTACATCACTCAGTGATCTTCCTGTATGTTCTTTGACATTTTTAATGGATGTTCAGCACAATACAAACAACTCGTTCCACATTTGCCCTCATTCTTAGATATATTGAATTTCTCTTTAGTTTCCAGAGTTTCCTCTCCATGTTGCTTCCCCCCCCCGCCCCTTTATTTAGCCTGTTTAATACTTTCACATTTTCTACACAGCTTATTTACCACTAGTATTTGTTATCCAGTGGCTCAGAAAGGTCCCAGCCAAAACAGGGTCCCACTGTGGAAGGTACTATACAAAGTCCTTGATGATAGCAGCTTATCATCTAAATTGACAAGACAGACAAAGAATGGAAGAGAAAGGAAGAGTCAGTATTCTCATTTTACTGACAGAGAATCAAGACCTGGAGACATAAAAGGACTAGCCCCATATCACGCAGGATGTCTATTGCAGAACTAGGAATATAACCATGTCTCTTGAGCACCTTCAACTCAAGACCATCCGTCCTCCTGTTTCTCCTTCTTTTTTACAGTCCCCACGTTAATTCTTGACATTTTCACCCCTTCAACTAATTTTCACCATTTCAGATCTGTACCATATTTTTTAGTGTTGTTTTCATTGGACCACACTCAGAGCTCAGTTACACCTGTATAAAAACCAAATAACTCATCTGATGCAATTGGCATTACCTTAGATATATACTGCCGAAAACGAGATGTGAGTCAGGTGCATAATGTCTAAATAAAGAACATGTTTTTTTCTTTAACGGATTAAGTTGTAGCTGCTTTATTTGGAAAAAAATACATCTTGTTCTGTCTACTTAAAGCTTTGTTATAAAAATAGGATTATTAGAACTGTATCAAGTTGTTATGGCAACCTTATTATTGAGTCTAAAAGTAACATATTGTTACATCTGTATATTGTGTCAAAATATATATTTAAACCTACTACCTCTCACACTCCGCTTCCTTCCAACTAGACAGCTGAAATGAAAGTCCATCCCATAGTTAGGATGTTGAAAATTTACCTCAAAAATGATTCTTCAGTAAAGAAATTGGGGACTTAACAAAATGAACATTTTCACAGAAGTGAGTTTTCCCTAAAAAAAAATACTGTCCCCCCCCCCCATCAAAAAACTAAAATCCCAAACACATTTTTTTGTTGCTGTTTCCTTGTTTTTAGAAGTTTTCAGCTAAACATTCTTTGGAACAAATATTTTGGATTGCCAAGAACTAATAATGTTTGTTGTTCAGATTTTCGGTTTTTCGGTGAAAAGAAATAGAAAAAAAAACATTTTTCCAAATAGCTCTATCCAATGCATACTTATCGATTTTATTGAATCAATTCACTTCTTCAGTGCCAATTTAAAATTTGTAATCTGATTCTCATTAATTGGGGAAGGAAGGGGAACCAACATTGATCTTTTAGTAGAAATAAAGAAAGAAACTGAAAAAGGGACTCATGAGGAAAGACAGAAAAGTTAACTTCTTAAAGGTTTTTAATTTTTTTTCACTGTTCCTTATTATGAGTTTACATGAGGCGATGGAGGACTAGGGTCTGTTGTGCCAGGTGCTGAACATACATACAGTATGAACAATTCATTGTTTCAAAGAGTATACAATCTAACTAGACTAAACTGTAGAAATAAGGTAGGTATAGGTAGGTCTTAGGGGGGTATAGGAATATTATATAGGTATAGGTATCTCATATAGGATTATAAGTAGGCATAGTATGTTAAGGATAAAGTGTAGTTAAAGTAGCTAGTGTATTATTCTAAGGGCCTACTCTATGCATCTGCCTAGTGACAAGACTAAAATAACTACAAGAGGCCTTGTCTGACCAGCAAACTCCCTTCTTGATCTTATGCCAGAACTCGAGCCGCCTGCAAATATGCAAATAGCCTGAGACCTACCCCCCCGTAGGACATGGGTCCAGGCTTTCGACCACAACTCTACCTCCCCGAGTGAGGTGAGAAGTTTCCCATTCGCCTTGGGCAGCGTGTGGCCATACCTCACACCTCACGTTTTACATACCCCACACCGCATGTTTTACATACCATGCGGGGTCCAAAACTCAATAAAATATGCCCCCGAATGCTAGAAGGGGGTCGGAGTCCAGAGTTTTCTGACACGTCAGAGGCTCCCGGACAAAGGCTCTTTGGTCACAGGGCTCGTCCTTGCGATCATTGAGTCTGGGCAGAGGCGTCAGCGGCCCGGCCTGGTGACAGGTAGTGGGACTGACACGGTAGAAAGGAATCGAAAGGCCGGTCCAGATCCTTACAGAGGCGGACTCGACACGAGGCTAGGAGCGCTGGTAAGTAACCGGTAAAAAGGGCATATGCACAGGACTTAGGCGAATATTGGCCCGTTTTTTTGTTCGGGAATAAATTACTTTAGTGAATATTGGCCCTAGAAAGGGATCAAATTTGGGTCCTGGAATACTGTTAGTAGCTACAAGGATAAAATATTAAGTGTTACACCCGTCAAGCTTTAGAACCCCGAGCCTGGGAGTACAGGTAAATAGGTTAGAACCCCGAGCCTGGGAGTACAGGTTGGTTAGGGACGTACTGCTAATCCCCCCTCGAAAGAAGGGGCAATGGCAGCCTGTAACAGGGTGTTGTTTAAGTATAATGCATAAGGTGAAATGCGCATTTAATGTAACTGAAGTATAGATGTAACTGAAGTTTAGTGTACACATAATGAGTTTGCAAGAAATTATCTACTGTATCTTTAAAAGCAGCTGCAACTAAAGAAA
Source organism: Pelusios castaneus (assembly GCA_007922175.1). Classification (NCBI taxonomy): domain Eukaryota; kingdom Metazoa; phylum Chordata; order Testudines; family Pelomedusidae; genus Pelusios; species Pelusios castaneus. The sequence continues at coordinate 21,700,410 of ML685784.1, forward strand.
CCGCATAGAATGGCATAGACCGATACACAAGTTTGTGCTAAGGAAACTGCATCTCTGTATTTTAAATTCTGTTTCCTGTTGCTCTACAGAGCTATAATTATTATAATCATGAAAAATAAACTGTCTCTTCTACTTACAACACTCTTTGTAGTTTCCCTATTATTTCTCCTGGCTCTTCTTATTTTCCTGGCCATGGCCCCACTCCCAACCTCCCTCTCCTGGGACAAACACCCTATCCTTCTACTAATAACTTGGGTGCTGGGAGGATTTTGTCCTGTATTCTGTTGCTCCTATATCCTGACTTCCTATGTTACAACATGGGCCTCCAAAAATCAGTCATCGAATAAGGGCGGAGCTATTAACTCCGTGGCCAAAAGGACCCAGGTCAGCACGCCACCTCCGATGAATAAGATCCCAGAGGGTGACCAAATTAGCGGCGTCGATAAACACACAAATGGTGGGAGGACAAACACAGGCAATGAGCATTAAAGAGGCCAGCTAAATAGCCAGGACTAGAAATGAAGCCATTAAACTTACAGTCCAGTGCCTCTTCCACAAGGCCTTTGATTTTCAGTGTCTACTGATTTTTACTGAAAATCTACTGAAAAAAAAACCAAAACCCTATTATTATGTTTTTACAGATTTGCAGCCAAATTTTGGACCAATCATATACATGAAAATACTGATTATGTTAAGAAACTCCATTACACTAGCTTTGTGCTAATAATGAATTAGTCTGAAAATGTAAATGTGGCAATGAAGCAATGTACTAGACTGTAAAGCAATATGTGTGTGCATATGTGAACGTACAGTTAATGTAGACTTCATGACATAAACTACAACATTAAACTGCTTTCACTTTCAGTACTCTTACTTTCTGTATTTGTTCTTTTTTTTTCCTGTCCTCTCATATCCTAGTATTAACCCTGATATTTTCCCAGGAATACTGTGCGGTTAATTTTTTTGCCCTTAATTTCTTCATTTATTTTATTTTTTTTTAAATTGCAATCAATACCTTTAAATTCCCAGGAAATTCTAAACAAATAAAACATGAAAGGCCTTATTCATCTGCTAGGCCTCTACTCTATTACTCTACTTGAATCTCCACCCAGAAACAGAATTGCTTAGCTACCATGAAGATGACAAGTCTTTTTGAAGACACGACACTGCAAGAAATGACAATTGTAAAAAAAAAAAGTACAGGAAAGTCTGTTCTCAAGAGATTTCTCTTCTGACACAGCAGACATGTAAATATTTGGAGAATTTATATCAGACCGCCCCCCCCCCCTTTTTTTTCTATATATTGAAACTGATGCATCACACCTTTGCAGGTCTCTCTGCATTCATTAAGAGGCTTCTCATCTTGTCTATTTCAGATTTCACTAGATTTATTTTGAATCCAGACATTGAGCCCAATTTCTCAATCAAGGGTATTCATTTATGGGTAGAACTTACTTTATCTTCACTGGAGATAGCAAACACACCAGGGCTATGTCTACACTTAGAAAGCTATGTCTACTGTAGTAAGTCCCTTTATTAAGTCAACTTTAAGTCGACTTTACCAAGTTGACGTAGAGAGTCTACACTAGACTCCCAAGTCGACTTAAGGCATACTTTATTAAGTCAATGTAGAGAGTCAAAACTAAACTCTTACATCGGGTTGGACTTGGGTTGGTTGCATCGTGGGAAGTGTGGCAGAAAGGCAGCAGAGAAGGTCTCCTCTCCCCTAGCCACACCTTCAAAACAGGAAGTGAGCTCAGCCCCTTCCCATTGTGTCTGGCAACTTGGAGCCTGAGCAGGTCATGGATCTGCTTCTTCTCCTTCTCTTCTCTCCTAAACAGACCTCATAGTAGAACTTTATGCTCAAGGTGTTCGTCTGTCAGATGTTTGTACAGCCAGTTTCTGCCTGAGACCAGGCAGGGCCCTGGTCTTGCTTGAAGCTGTTTCAAGATGCAGAGTCCCAGGCAAAAGCCCCAAATCTTTTGACTTGGGGGGCATTGGAAGGGTGCATCGCGGGAAGTGTGGCAGTGTAGCAGCAGAGACGGTATCCCCTCCCTCAGCCAAGGCCTCAAAATAGGAAGTGGGCTCAGTCCTTTCCCATTGTGCCTGGAAACTCGGAACCTTAGCAGGTCATGGATATGCCTCTGTTCCTGCACTTTCTCGGCCAGATGAGCGACACCTGCCAGCTAGTGGTAAAGCTTCTTTGGCTATGGAGCCAGTCTGTCCGGTGAGATGCCAGTGTGGAGGAAGACAACAGCCTGCCCCCCACCCAGCTTCTCCAGCAACCTGCCCCGGGCACTGCACCGCGCTCTGTGCCTTGTCGCCTCTGGGTATGGGAGGCCCACAGCGACTGGTGGGAACGAATTGTCCTCGCCACCTGTGACAAAGACCTGTGGTTGCAGAGCTTTAGGATGAGCAAGCAGACCTTCCCCGAGCTCAACTACGAGTTCACCCTGGTTCTGAAGTGCATGGACACCCGACTCCAACCCACCCTGCCCATAGACAAGTGAGTGGCCATCGCTGTGTGGAAGCTGGCAACCCCAGATTTTGACTTCTCCGTGGCCCAGCAATTTGGCATCAGGAAGGCCACCGTTGGTACTGCCCTCAAGCAGGTCTGCAGGGCAATCAACCGGGTCCTGCTAGCCGGCCTCATTACCCTGGGCAACCTACATGAACTCCTCGATGGACTCGGCTTCCCCAATTCTGGGGGTATTGTGGACACCACCTACATCCCCATCCGAGCCCCGGAACACTGCAGCAGGGACTATGTAAGCCGCCAGGGGTTCTATTCCATGGTCCTGCAGGCCCTTGTGGACCACTGCGGAATCTTCCAGAACATCTATGTGGGCTGGCTGGGGAAGGTGCATGACACATGGATCCTGCGCAACTCCCCCCTGTACAGGTGCATGCAGGTGGACACCTTCCTCCCAGACCACACCATCACCAACGGGGATGAGCAGGCGCCAGTCCTGATCCTCGGGGATCCCGCCTACCTCTTGCTCCCCTGGCTGATGACGGCATACACAGGCAACATGGACACCAGCAGGGACTTCTTCAATTAGAGGCTCAACTGGTGCCACAGCATCATCGAGCATGCCTTTGGCCTTCTCAAGGCCCGCTGGAGGGCCCTCCTGATGCACCTGCAGCTCAGCGAGAGCAACCTCCCAGAGGTCATCAGCACATGCTGTTGCCTGCACAACCTCTGTGAGCTGCAGAGGGAAAGGTTCCCCAGCATCTGGGAGGCTGAATTCAAGTGGCTCGCTGTGCAGTATGAGTAGCCTGATGATACCCTGCCCCAGACTCAGTAGGGCTAGCGGCAAGCACAGCTCATCTGGGATGCACTGAGGGCCCACTTCAACAGCGAGGAGTACTAAGAAGTGGGCCTGCTACCAGGCCCCATCACCTCCATCACCCGCCCATGCCTGCTCCCCCCCCCCAGGCACCCGTCTCCTCCCTGTCCCCACATCAATAAAAAACACGACACACTGTATAAAAGAGTTCAGGGTGTTTATTCAGAGGGGGAAATGGGGGTTGGGATCTGTGGGGGTTGAGAGGTTTGGGGTAGTGAAGCGGGTTGGGGGAGGAAGGGGGGTCAGGGCACTTGGGGGGAGTGAAGATGGTCAGGGAGAGATAGAGGGGGTCAGATGAGTGAAGAGGGTAGGGAGGAGTGAAGAGGTCGGGAGGGGGGTCCTGTGCTAGTGGCCTCCAGAAGGTGGTTCCAGGCTGCCTCTGGAGTGCAGGGTGGGGACCCGAGAGAACAGGCACTCCTCCAGGCACTCCAGGGACTGGGTCTGCCACTCCATGAGGTTAAGCTTGCGTTCAAGCAACCTCTGCTCGCCCCTCCGCAGCCCCTGCTCAACCCTCAGGTAGGCATCCTCCTGCTCCTGCTGGGCGCTGGCCTCCCCCTGCTCCAGCACCAGACTCGTCCCCCGAGCCCTCCTCCTGGTCGTCATCGAGGGAGGGGGGCTCGGCAGAGTGGATGGTGTGGGCTGGCAGGCTGCCGCTCTTCTGGCCCAGACAGGCATCCAGCTGCTGGTAATACTGGCAGCTGGTGGGCGCTGCCCCTGTCTGGAGTGTCTCCTCCTGGGCCTTTTGGTAGTCCTGGCGGAAGTCCTTGATCTTGACCCGGACCTGCTGAGTGTCCCAGATGTGGCCCTTGGCAGCCAGGGCCAGGGAGATGGAGGCACACACCTCCTAATTGCAATGGCTATCTCACAATTGAGAGTCGACTGCCTCATCCCCCCAAATGGTCAGCAGGTCAAGGATGTCCTGTTCGTTCCAGGGTGGGGCCCGCCTGCAGCGCTGGCTCTGCTCCCAAGCTGCAGGGTGGTCAGGGTTGTGTCCTGCTCTGTGGTTGGCCAGGGCAGGCTCTTCCTGTGCCAGGAACCTTGGGAGGGAGGTATGGAGGCCAAGGAGCTTGACTTAGGGCTACTCTGCTTCTGAACTGGCTTAAGCGCTAAGTCAACCTAAAAGGAGGTGTTATTAAGTCAACTTAACTTTTCCTTAAGTCAACTTAAGGGAAGCCCAGTGTGGACACAGAGTAGTTTAAGTCGCCTTAAGCCTCCTTAAGTCGACTTAATTTGTAAGTGTAGACGCACCCAGAGTCAATAGCCGAGAAGGAGAGCACAGAATGAAAGGCCTAATGCTGAAGTCAAGGGTCGACATTTTCTCACTGAAATTTTTTAGTTGATGCCAAACCAAAAACATTTTAAAAATGCTTTTGGGTTCACGGATTATTTTGATATGTTGATTTTTTTGTCCAGAGTTGAGATCATTTTGAATTCATGAAAATATTCCTATGTTGGGAAAACCATTTCCCGCTCAGCTCTAGAACAGCTACAGCGGAAGGCCAGCCATCTCCAAAAGTGCCTATTTCCTTAAGGCCAGTCAGAGCTTTGAGGATGCAGCACCACAGTCTAATATCCTGGAAAGTACATAGCACTGCACACAGCCACGTGTTCTTGATTACTGCACCTGCAGAATTCAGGGAAGTGCATAAATGATTTACTGTGCTGCATTGACAAGCAGCACGGTAAATCATTTGCACACTGAGTTGAAATTCTGTTTTCCCCATGAATCATCAAAGACTCCTCAGAGTATGTTCTTATGGGGCCATTAGCAGCTCTTTATATTTGCCTTAATAACAATCCCCATCAGCCACGGCTCTTTCCAGGCTGCTGTTTTGCTCTCTGATATATTGGATGAGTGCTATTTTCATTGAAGTTGGATTTTTTTTTTACATGCTTTTGGGTTTGTTCTTCATCTTTCAACATAGAGAGTGGTCACCAGTTTCATCCATTCAGCTACGAAGCAATGAAATGGTGGCAGCTGTCCAAATAAACATTCTTCAAGAACAAAAAAGAGTAAAACTTGCTCAGTTGTGTCCATTCGTAAATCTAAATTACCCCTGTACAGGAGATCTGTGTTGAGTCCCAGTCAGAGCAATAAAGGCGATGCAATACCATATTTAATCATAATTATTTTTGCATATAAGTTTTGCTAGATAATGCATGGCATATAACTAGAGCAGGTTGAAATATTTAGACAAATAGTTTATTAGACAAAAAATACAGCGTTCAGGCAAATGGGAACTATTTATGAATTCAATGAAAATACCTTCAGTCACCCACAAAAATACCTTTATAATGTCTAGTCCTAGAGGGTGCGTCTATACTTGTAAATTAAGTTGACTTAAGCTTGCTTAAGTCGACTTAATTTGCTCTGCGTCTACACTACACTTTCCTTAAGTCGACTTAAGCAACTGCTTAAGTCGACTGAAGATAAAAGATAAGTCGACTTTATAAAACCTAGTTTTAAGTCAACTTTTGGCTTAAGTCAACTTTAGAAAATCGACTTAAGCCAGTATAGACCTGGAGTAGCCCTAAGTTGACTTAGGGCTCTCCAGGACTTCCCCACTGCCCTCTCTGCCAGGGTGGCTGGCACAGGGAGAGCCTGGCATGCCCCCCCACAGGGCAGGGCAGAGCCCTGCCCACCCTGCCCCTATGCCCTGCCAGGGTCCCTGTTCCCCCTTGCCCCATTGTACCCAGGTACAATGGGGCAAAAGCTGAGCCCCCTGGCACTGATGTGACAAAAACTCTGAAAATTTTCAGGCAGTTTGCCCCAACTAAATTTTTTGTTTAAGCTCTTTGCAACTACCACTGAACCCAAAAACACAGTGATTCACTACACAGAGCACACAAGAGCAGGTCTGCACTGCCACAATGAACATCTCTAACCATGACAGAGTGTATTCTGCTTTTAAGGCCCACAACGGGTGTCATACCACAGCCACGTTTTCTTGGCAAACAGAGTCCTGAGGCCCTTTTAAAGACTAACAGATTTGTTTATCTCATGAGCTTCCGTGGGAGAAAATCCCACTTCGTCAGACACGTTGAAGAGGGATTTTCTCCTACAAAAGCTCATGTGATAAATAAATCTGTTAGTCTTTAAAAGTGCCATGGGACTCTGTTTGTTTTTTTGCAATAGTCTAACACGGCTACCCCTATGGAATTTTCTTGGCCGACTCTCTTTCACTCACAGTTGTGGTTTGCTGAAATTTGTAGAGATCATAACTACATTGGCAGAAGGGAATATGAGGACAAGTGGAAACTGTAAGTGGAACCCAAAATGTCATGGGAAGCCAACAATTTCAAAAAGGGAAACATTCACAGTGTTTTCAATAATATGTTTATTTGTATTGGTATCTTGAAGTTCAGCAAGTCTGTCCCTCTGAATTGGTTTGGGGAGAGATGTTCAGGATGTGAGCGAATTTGACCTCATGCATATCCTTAAAAAAATAATTTCATCGTGATTAACAATGTACAATTTCTCAGACACTATTTTCCTATATGGTTGGTTAAACAACATCTGGTGACTCTTAGTGATGTTACAATGAGGATGATTCCCAGAGTGTGTGCTAGTCTAACCAATGAGTGTGATCTGTTACTAATCTGTGTGTGCTCTCTTTTTCCTTCCTTAGCCTCCAGTTGCTGCCTGTGATTCATGACATTGCAATGTCCGTGTGCAGGCAGGTGTGAACCAAAATGCATCTGTAAACAAGAATGCACAATGTAACCTGAGAGAACAGTGTTAGTAATTTTATTTTTTAAACATAGACGCTTTAGTGATTAGCTTATCATGATGTGTTTTGCTGCCAAAGGAAGAGCTCATGATGGAGAGGAATATATAGTGCATGTCACAGTCTTGTCTATTCTAATTATTATCATGTGAGGAGGCAGTCTGAAAAAAAAAATCATTCTGCTGTTTTCATCCTATGAAACTGCCAAACACCTGTAGTAAGGACATCTTGGTGGTGGTGGTGGTGGGGGGGGGGTGTTCGTCTGTGTGTGTGTGTTTTCCTTAACAAAGTGTAAGTGCCTTAGCATGGGCTGAAACTGCTTCAACATCAGATATTTGGTGCCATTTCCATAATGTTTAATCATTGGAACAGACAGGGGCAGAGTGTATAAGAGTCACAGGGAGGCATTGCCTACCCTAATTGGTCACTCTCTGCCTCCCTGCTGGCCGGGGATCAGAAGCTGTCGCCGGGATCCAGGGCTGCCGCTACCAGCGGTATCTGGCCCCGGCCAGGAACCAGGAGCCATTGCTGATGGCAGGAGCGGGTCCTGGCTGGGATCCAGGGCTGCTGCTGCCGGTAGGATCCAACTCCATTTGGGGACCTGGAGCTGCTTCCGCCGGTGAGCTCTGGCCTGGCTCAGTGGCAGGAGCCAGATTGGGCCGGGCAGTGGGGGAGGAAAGGAGCCTGGATCTTTGGAGCTTCCTTTCCCCGGGCAAGCTTCAAAATCCTCCCATGAGAAAAGATGTTGTTATTTATCTTTAGTGGGATGCATTCTGTTCCTACTGCAATAGAATACATTTGCACAGCTGTAGTGCCCACCTTTTTCGTTCTATCAGAATCCCCATACTACAAATAAACAGACAAGCCTTCTGAATCCATCACTTTGTTAAGAAAAATGGGGTAAAGAAATTGGTCACCTAATGAGACAACGTGGATGGGTCATATGAGGGAAACTGTGTTGTAGACCCAGTTCTATCATGGTTTTGATACTTTTGATGGTCAGGGCCAGACGAAGAAAATAGTAGAGAAATGAACCAACATGAACTTTTCACTGATCATCAGAGATGCAACAAAACAGTCCATGGGAGTGGAATACAAATCTTGGCAAAGACTGCATATTAATATTTGTCAGAGAATAAACAAATTTACTTAACCATAGTGGATGCTAATTCCAGGTGGCCACAAGTGGCTCATGCAACAAACACTTCAGCTCAGACAGCATTGAAGCTCTGTGGACCTTGGTCATCCCACAGCTTCAGATTATGGCCTTCAGTTGATTCCAAGGAATTTCAAATTTTCAAGAGGAATTCAGTAAAAGACAGAAGATCAGTTGCATATTACCCTGTGTCCAATGAATCAGCCAAATACTTTCTGCGGACACTTAGAAGAGTGTGAGGGAAATGTGGGAGCAGAAAATTGTATTGTGAACTTTCCTTTATTTCATGGATCAATCCAAAGGAAACTGCTGAAGATGTATTTCTTAATCATCAGATTCAATTTGCTTAGACCAGATGAAGCAGAAGAACTAGCTGAAAATAACAGAACAGAGTAAAAATAAATAAAGGAAAAAAATATAAAACAAAACTCCTAGATTTCTATGACTGAAAAAAAGAGATTGATTCAGAATTATGGGGGAGGGGAGAAGGGAGAAAGAAAATGTGTGGGTAAGGGGGTACCATTATTCTGTGTATTGCATTACTGCCCTTAGGGACCCTGTTTTGATTAAATCTTCAACAAGTCTTTCTCTAAAGAAATAACAAGAATCAATGGCTGAAAGCTAAAACCAGACAAATTCAAATTAGAAATATGGTACATATTTTTAACAGTCATGGGAACCATTGGAAAAAAGCGCAACGGTAGGGGTAGATTCTTCAAATAAGGACTGGATGTCTTTCTGGAATTCTGAAAAAACAGAGACCCTGATTCTGGAATAAATTCCACGTGCCCACAGAGAACTCCAGTGATTTTGGTGGGTCTGCATGTGGGTGCCAGTGTCTTTCCATGTGAAGGAGCCTTCATTATCAGGCCTTAAAAAGGAAGGTGGCCACTGCAAAGGTTTTACTATTTAATAAGATACAACATCACTTGGAACTTGGAGGAGAGGATAATAGTCAAATGTTTAATACTGATGCAGGAAAGATATTGGGATCAGTGATATTTTAAGAGTCATACTGACATGCAGAAGGATCTGGGATGGCCAGGAGAATGTATGTTGGGTTTGCTCTGTTCAAGTCACTGAAGAGGAAACCATATGTAACTTAGCTTGTAGGGGAAAGCAAGATAAAATGAGATTAAATATGTATTCAGTCAGTTTGTTATTTTAAAATCCTTTCTCTAATGCTTTGTTCCAACAGCTAAATAAACACATTTTGTTTTAAGAGGACTGTGTTGATCAATATACCTCTGAAGGGAGGAAAGGCAGGTGGTCTTACAGAGTGATAAGTGGTTGATATTCACAAGATCCTGGACCTGGGTCCTAATACAAGAGTGGAAAAATTGTGAAATTCCCCAGGAGACGAGGAGGGCCAAAAGGCCCAGAACATAAGGAAGATGCTGTCAGAGACCAAAAAGAGAACAAAAGTGCAGCGAGCATCTAGGTTATGACAAATATGTAACAAGAGACAGGCATATTGTCATCTCTGTTTCGTAAGCAAACTTTCTGCCAGTTTTCTCACAGCAACAAGGGTTGTATTCAGACACGTATGTCCCCGCCCTCCAAATATAATAATCATTTTCTTCAACTACACCCACCATTTTGGCTTCACTAAAAGATGCATTCTAGCTGGCGCCTCTTCCTGACAACCCACTAGGACAGCTGTGAGGGGAATGTAGGTCTATCTGCTCTGGATTCCCAGGAAGCTACACTAGAAAAAATAAGTCATCTTTGTTGAGTTGACTTTAATAAGGTCGACTTTAAGTCGACTTAAAGTAAACCTTATTAAAGTTGACTTAACAAAGTGGACTAAGTTAACTTAGTTTTAAGTCAACTTTATCCACTTTGTTAAGTTGACCGAACTACCCTTAAGTCGACTTAAAAAAGTTGACTTAAGGGTTACTCCCTGTCCACACTGTCCTTAAGTCAACTTAAGGAGTTGACGTAAGGGTTAAGTCAACCTAATGAGTGGTAGTAACAAAGTCGACTTAAACTTTCATTAAGTTGACTTAAGTAATTTCTTAAGTCGACTTAATGAAAGCCTAGTGTGGACGTGGCTTAATTTAAGTCGACTTAAGCCTCCTTAAGTCGACTTAAATTGCCAGTGTAGATGTAGCCCTGGAGACTGAACAAAGTCCAGGAATTGCTCCAAACTTAGGGATCTCTCAGCACACTCTAGGACACAGAGCTTATATTTGGGACACCCTCCCCCCCAATTGGGCACAGCACAGATCCTTCAGACTTCTGGCTAGACTTCAGACGTCTGACTTAAGACACTGCAGCAAGATCAGTGAGTGACTGGAGCTACTCTGTTGTATTGTTTCAGTGTAGACACTACTAATGCTGATGGGAGGGGACCCCACATCACTGTAGATAATCCCTCACTTCGGGGGGAGGGAGTAGCTATATAGGTGGAAGGATTTACACACCCCTGTGAGATCTAGTGATGCCAATCTGGTTTCCTCCTGAAGAACAGGGGTGTGAAGCTTCTAGCTTACACACACACTCTTTGTTCAATTTATTTAATCATGGAGAGCGCAGAGCACACAGATCACGCCAAGCAACAAAACATCCAGAATACAGTGTCCAGCACTAGTTCATGCTTTTCCATTCATCCATATTGAAATGCATATTGTTCACTTGTGCCCAGTTTACCAGGTGATTCAGATTGCTCTGTACCCATGACCTGTCCTGTTCATTATAGAACATTCCCTCTATCTTTATGCCATCTGCAAACTTTAACAGTGATCTTTTTTCTAGATCATTGAAAAATTCTAAATAGTGCAGTGCTAAGAACCAATCGTTGAAGTACTTAGAAGGCCATCTGCTTAAGAATAACTCCCCATTTATGATTTCTTCTTGAGACCTATCCGGTAGCTAGTTTTTAATCTGTTCAATATATGCTATGTTTTCCAAGGCCGTGGAGTACCAAATCAAACACCTTACAGAAATCTAAGTACATTACAGCAAACTACTGCATCTCATTGAAAGTTTATTAAAATCATCAAAAACAGCTGTGTTAGTTTGCTTGTCCTATTTCATAGTCATTGCTACATAGTAGAGACTGAGATATTTATTAGTATTACTCCAAAGAGGGAAATACCTATTTATACTCTTTTAAAAAGCAGCTTTAAACAGACCCCCTCTTCTCCCCGGCCTCTTTTTCTATGCCTTCCCATTTCTCTTCCTCTGTGGCACCCTGCTCCTATGCCCTGCCAGTGTCCCCTGTGGGGGGGCATGCCAGGCTCTGATTGTGCCAGCTACCCTGGCAGGGAGGGCAGTGGGAGAGCCCTGGAGCCTTTTAAGTCGATTTTAAGTTGATTTAGGGCTAATCTGCATCCACACTGGCTAAATTGACTTTATACTAGGTTTTATAAAGTCAACTTTAAATTTCCTTAAGTCGATTTAAGCAGCAGCTTAAGTCAATTTAAGGAAATTGTAGTGTACACACAGATTAAATTAAATTGACTTAAGCAAGCTTAGGTCAACTTAATTTGTAAATGTAGATGCACCCCAGGGATGCCAACTTCTACAAGTCTGAAGATATTTGTTATGTTTTTAAAGCCCCAGCTCCTGGATTCAGGTGATAATGTGAGAACCTCAGCTTTCATTTAAAGCAAGTGTCTAGCCCATATAGTGGCAGAGTGAAGCTCGTAAACATGAAGCAAATATGCTCGGAAGGCTCAAAGACAGCAATGCAAACAAGAGATTTTTGTTTTATTGGCAATTCTGAAAAACAAACAAACAAAAAACAGCTTATCTCGAAATGGAACTTATTTTGACATTGTCAATAAATCGTTTTTTTTTGTTTGTTTTAAAAAAGCAATTTTATATTGACAAACGTTTTGTTTTGATTTTGAACATTATTTAAACATTTGAACATATTTAAAATAAAATGGAAAGATCTTGCTGAACCAAAAGTCATTTAATCTGAAAAATGCAACAAGAGAACAGAAGGAAAGCCATAAAAACTCCATCACATTCATTAAACATCACAGCATTTAAAAGCCAATATTATGATTTTTTGGAGACTGTTTTAGGATTATTGATCAGTTATTCTGAGTGATTGGAGCACACAGTTGTCCTACAGCTCCTTGGCTGCGTCTGCACTGGTAAATTAAGTTGACTTAAGCTTGCTTAAGTCGACTTAATTTACCATGCGTCTACACTACAGTTTCCTTAAGTCGACTTAAGCAGCTTGCTTAAGTCGACTTAAGGAAAATAAAGTCAACTTAATGAAAATTAAGTCGACTTTATAAAACCTGCTTTCTAGTAGACCTAAGGCTTAAGTCGACTCTCTAGAGTCGACTTAAGCCAGTGTAGCCGTGGGG
>ML685784.1:21713071-21728101 GCA_007922175.1 Pelusios castaneus
CTCCTATGCCCTGCCAGGGTCCCTGACCCCCTTTGCCCCATTGTACCTAGGTACAATGGGGCAAAGGATGAGCACCCTGGCATTGGGCAAGGACTACCCCCCGCCCCTGTGGACCTGCCCAAGGTCCCCCTAGCCCCACAAAGTCAATCTAGAGCATCCAGTGTGGACGCTCTAGGTCGACTTTCTAAGTTCCCCTTTAAGTCGACTTTATTTTTAAGTGTGGACACACTAAGTCGACTTAAATTCACAAGTGTAGACAAAGCCCCTGTGCGGCGTTGCTAGCTCACTTCCCCTTGCCCAGAGCTGTGCTAAAGGCACAATCGAACCAAGAGGATGAGTTGTGCAGTATAGAGCCGTAATCATTTACTCATTGATTCTGTGTGGCAAATGACTATAGACAAAGATGAAAATGCTGATGAAAGCCAAAAGTGCCTGCTTTATTCAGCTGGGAATAAAGTAAGGAGCAAAACTTGGAGTTCTAGGCAAGAGAAATGTTTGGACGGGGGAAAAGAAGGTCATTTGTTTTATTTCCTCCCTTCTCTGTCTCTTGAGACATGTTGGCAGCTAGGATGACAATGCATTTCCCCACAATATCAGCAATGTTAGCAGGGAGTGCAGGGAAATGGTCACATCAGATGACTGCAATAATCTAAATCCATTCTTGATGCAACTGTGTCTTTACCCAGACTCTGTCTGACTGACAGCTAAAAGTCCACAAAGGCATCACAAGGTACTCTGGCACCTTATGAGCAGTCAAAGAGATTGACAGCTGTTTCTAAAGAGGAGCGTCGTTTTTCTAAATAAATCTTCCATCATTTAGTTAAAGAAATTCCACATGGTGATTTCATGAATACGTCAGGGATGTTTCCCACACCTTCTTTCTTTGTGGTTCATTCTTGAAGAGACACTAGCTTACAAAACAACAAAGGGACCCACACTGTGATCACAGGCCCATCGTACTGGGTGCTGTACGCATACATAAGAAGACAGGCAACAGATTTGGCGGGAAATAAATATTCTGATCCTCATTTTACATATGGGGCATAGTGGAACAGAAGGTTTGAATGAGTCTCTCAGAGTCACATATGAGAACCTGTGGAAGCACTAAGGAGAATCAAATCTCCAGAATCCAAGTCCGGTGCTTGTACCATTAAATCATCTTTCTTCTCTTAAGTCTTCATCAGGAAAGCAGTGTAGCACGGGCCTAACTTTAAGCCTGTTAGTGGTTTCCCTGACTTACTTTTTTTTTTTTTTTTTTTTTTGAGGACTGAATGTATTAGCCTTTTGTTGCTGGAGACGTCAATTCAAAACCATACTCAAATAAAATTGATTTGCTAGTCACATTGCTCATATCACAAAGCCATAGCATGATCACCAGACAAAGCTCCAGAATGAATCCAAAGGGGAAAAGCAGTGCATGTTAAAGGTCAGGAGAGAAGTGAGTTTGCATAGCTTTGCAGGAAAGGAGCAAAAAATGCTCTTCACTTCCACCCTGAATAAATTTCACTTCCACATAATAATTGACTTAATATAATCAACAAATCATGTTACATAATCTCCAGAAATTCCCTTCAACTTCAGTTGATGAGAGATTGACAAACATTTAAGCTTCAGAGGTTTGCTTCTCTTCACATGCCCAGCCCACACACTTGGACAACTCTCCCAGGAGAATTCAAAATTCTTCTCTTGCACCCTGATTGTGAAATGAGTTTCTGCCCTTTTCCTCATGACTGACTGTAGTATAAGGACATTTTTCTGGAAGACTTGCAAGAGCAGGCATTTGCTGAAGCTTCCTTGTCTTGGAAAATCCCAAGAACTGTGGTTTTTATGATGTTTCAGCTACTCTGCTTCTGGCCTTGGAAAGAGGGAAATAGAAGGAAAAATTTTATGACTACAAAATATTTCCTAATTCAAATGCTGGGTGAAGATTTAGTCCAAACGGTTTAGGAAAGAACAGGTTAAAAATTACTTCATTAAATTAGATGTCTTCAAGTCACAAGGGTTTGATGAAATCCATCCTAGAATAGCTGATGGAGAAGATAACTGGAGATAATTAGTGATTATCTTAGAAAATTCATGGGCGATGGGAGAGATATCTGAGGACTGGAAAATGACAAATATTTCCCTTTTTATAGATAGCACCCAGGGATTGACAGACCTGTCACTTAACTTTAGTACCCAGAAAGATAGGAAATAAATCAATCAATTTGCAAATACGTAGAAGATAATAAGGAGGTAAGTAACAGTCAGTATGGATTGGTCAAAAACAAATCGTATCAAACCAATCAGAGAGCTTTCTTTGACAACGTAACAAGACGTAGATAGGAGGGAAGCGACCAATGTGATATATTTTGACTTTAGTAAGGCTTTTGATACTGTCTTGCATGACCTTCTCATAAACACATTAAGGAAATGCAATCTAGATGGCCCCTGTAATCAATTGGTGTTGTCCCAGAGTTTCAGCCTTGGAAAGAGGCCACAATGCCTCATTATAGTCAGGCTAAGAGTCAATAGTCCTAATGTAACCCATATGCCTAAAAAGGCTATCTCTGGGAGACCTGCTGAGGTTGGGTTACTGTTGTTGGGCAGATTAGCTACCCACAACTAGAAACTTCCAGAAGCAGGGAGTGGTAGCATTTTGAGCATGCTCCACAGTGTACCCTGCTGGTGTGATGTGATGTTGTTAGTCAGATGACATGAGAGCAGCAGTCTGTGCGGACAGCAGGCAGGAGCTGCCTTGAAAGGAGACCATGTGCTCAGTTTTCTGGAAAGGAGCTGAGCCAGGAGTGAACAAGATGTTTTCTCCCTGTAATGGAGTCATTTGCAACAGACCTTGCAGACATGCATGTGGGACTGAGGGCTGGTTGCAAAGGAGAAGAAAAAGCCTGCATGGAATGCTACAGAGGATTCCAGCAAAGGAAGAAGAGGACAGCGATTTCTTGCCACTCAAGCCTCTACATTCCAACAAAGACTGTAGCTGAGAGTTGGGTGAACTCCACACAGACTTTGGGACTTTTGGGTATTTTTCCTGCAGGGTTTTCTAGAGGGATTGTTCTTGGTTAATTGTATTTTGTTTTCTTAGGATAAGGTTCATTTAGTTAGTAGTTAATAAAGTTCATTGTTATGTTTATTGTAGTAGTATTTTAATGTGGGAGTGTAGCTCTGAGCAAGCTTCGCTGTGAGTCCTGTACAGACTGGATCCTGGGTCTCCAGCTGCTTCCTCACAGGGATTGGGATTGATTTCTGTGGGGCACTGGAGAAGGGCAATTAAATGAATTTAGCCCACCTGAAGGTTACACTGACACTCAGGCTGGCTATAGTAAAGAAGTTTATAACCCTGGCCCTTCAAGCAGGGCAGGGCAGGGCAGGCCAAGCACTTTGGACCCAGGCACTCAGGCTGAGCGAGGCAAGCAAAATAGAGCCTATTGTGACTTAGCAGGCCGAGAGGTAGTCACGCCAGGGCTGGAGTGGCCAGGGCATAAGGCGATGAAGGCCCACCCAACTACACTACGTCCCAGCCCAGGACCCCTAACAGTGGTAGGGTATCTTGCCATGTTCAGTGGAGCTCCTGTACGGAGCCAGGCTGAGGTCATCTATCCATGACTACTTCCTTCACCCTGGTACCCATGTACATGTATCACATGTTACAGTCCTGTTCCTTAGGGTTGATTGTGAGGGGCAGTCCTAGAAGGTCCTTGGGATCACTAGCATCTGGCAATTACTCCAGATCATTTGGGACAGCCTGCTCTAGAAAGTTGCAGGAGCGTTATAAGCAAGACATGAGAAGTAATTCTTCTGTTCTGCTCTGCGCTGATTAGGGCTCAGCTGGAGTACTGTGTCCAGTTGTGGGTGCCACATTTGAAGAAAGATGAGAACAAATTGGAGAAAGTCCAGAGAAGGGCAACACGAATGATTAAAGGCCTAGAAACCTATGAGGGAAGACTGGGGGAAAAAATAGTTTGTTTATTCCATAAAAGAGAAGACTGTAAAGGGACATAACAATTTTCAAGTACATAAAAGATTGTTACGAAGAGGAGGGAGGAAAAAAATTGTTCTCCTAAACCTCTGAGGATAGGTGAAGCAAAGTTTAGGTTGGATATTAGGAAAAACTTCCTAACTGTCAGATAGTTAAGCACTGGAACAAATTGCCTGGAGAGGTTGTGGAATCTCCATCACTGGAGATTTTTAAAAGCAGGTTAGACAAAAACCTGTCAGAGATGGTCTATAATTAATATTTGGTCCTGTGATAATAGCAAGGGACTAGCCCGATGACCTTGTGAGGACCTTTACAGTTCTATGATTTTATGATTTTTTATTTCCTCTGAACTTGTTCAACCTGGGGCTCAATCCTGAAACCCAGAACAGACCTTATTCTCATGAGTAAGCATTGCAGGAGTGGGCCTTTGTTTCTGAGTTAACTCAAGTTTGAAATGTGTCCTTTATTGTCCTTTTCAATGCACGGGATGACATGAAATAAGTGTCTTTGTTCAAGAGGAAAACTAAGAGCTCATCCTGTATTAGTGAAGTGCCACTGTTGGGTCATTTATATGCTTTCCTTTTCAAATGCTTTTTACTAACAGTGGGAAATGTCAGGCAATTGGGTGACAATGTGGCCCCACTGAAATCAGTGGAAAAGCCTCCATTGATTCATTAGGGTCAAGATTTCACTCCTTGTACCATCTTCACAGGGGATAATGTTCTAAGTAGCCAAAGGCATCTGGTTTCATATTTCCCTATTGCTGGGAATCTTTTCAGCAAGTTGAATCAGACCTTTTCCCCCGTCCCTGGGCAATACATTAACTTTTTTCTGACTAATTTCCATGTAGCAACACGGAAAGATAATTGGCTTCAGCAAAATTGTCTGCCACATTCAACTCTAATGATAGAGCATCTAAACTTTGTTGCCTTAAGCATGAATTTAGAATTTCAATTTCTATGGATAAAGTTTAATGTTTATTTGACAGACTAACACAAAGAAAAAATTAATCCATAAAATGTATCTGTGCCATTGGTGAATCATTTAACAGCTGGGTAGAAATTCCTGGGAGATAGGTAATAAACAGGTAGTATCAAGTCTCCTGTTTGGTTTATTCTCTATACAGCACGTAGTAAGAAAAAGACACCCAGAAATGGAGTGGACCTTTCTAGAATGGATGACGTATAAATGCTGAGCTGCAGTAGATGAACATATAACAGGTAGTGGGAATTCACTCTGATCCATTCATTAATGGCCAGTGGTAGGTCAATTTACTACAACAACCTAAAACAGATTAAATCAGGAGATTAGAGAAGCATGTTTCAACTGGGCCAAAATCTGACATGGCTGGGATAAGGAAGAGGGGACAAGACTTTATTACTATAAACTATATTACTGCTAATTACCATATTTGGAAAACAGTGCATGATGGGGAAAATAGCTAGTGTTATATTATTTTTAATTGCTATTTATGAAAATAATTATTTTTAATAAATAGAATAAAGAAATGCACATCTTCTCAGTGACTCTATGTCTCTGGGACCACACCTCTCCCCCCGCCCCCTCCTAAAGGCTTAGGATTCATCACAGTATAAGAGGCAGAGATGCCACTGAGTAGCCTTTATTTCTATATTGACAATACAGCCGTGACATGTTGGTTTGCAGGATTTTAATGGGATTGCCAGTAAAACCAACCTTTTTGCATTTGTTTGAATGTGTTATTAGACACAAAAATTGTAACAAAGAGAGTCAAAGTCAGAGTTATGGTGCTAAATAGTATTTGGCTGTCAAAGAGGTTGATTACTGTTCTCGAAGTTTTTGTCTTGGATGGTGAACATAATCATTATCTCATTTATTGGTATTGGGACTCAAATAAACTAAAACATTTCCATTGATGCTTCTGTGACTGCATCAAATAAAATCAATACCAAACCAAGGCTCTCTTCAGCAGCAGGGAATCAACCCCTTATGCCATCTTGGTCTCTTGGGCATTCTGGGTTGCAGCTGGGTAACGGAGTGTGGGATAGCCCTGGCCTCCCGGATGAGGAATTGATCAGACAAACAGTTGGTAGTTCAGGCCATCAGGGTGAGGACTGAGTAGTCTAAGAGCCAGAGGCTCAGGTCTCCTAAGCCAAGAGTTAATGCTCATCCAGCCCTGAGTGCATGGCTGGGGGCTGCACATCTGTACCCATTATGCTGCACTGGGGCCCCAGAAGTGATGGGTGAGCCTTTGCAGGATTGGTGGGGAAATGTGGAGTCACCATATTCTCTCCTGGCAACACAATGGCTATGTCTACACTTTCAAGTTAGTGAGAATTAAGGAAGCTTAATTCAAACTAACTTAAGCCTCTCCACACTACTCTTTCATTAGTTCGAATTAAGGGCTTCCTTCATTTGAATTAATACATTGGATTGGTTAGTTCGAATTAATGGTTAATTCAATTAGTTAATTCGAACTAAATCAAATGTGGCCATATTAGTTCGAACTAAATGCTTAGTTCGAACTAATTGACAGATTGACCTTCCTGCAACTGACTAATTCGAACTAAGCAAGTGCCCTGCATGGCCATGGCTAGTTCAAACTAGCATTCTAGTGGGGCCATGCTAGTTCAAATTAAGTTAATTTGAACTAACTAAAATTAGTTTGAATTAGTTAGTTCGAATTAACTAATTCGAACTAGCTTTTGTAAGTATAGACATAGCCAATAGGCCCAATGGGCTATGTCCTACAAGCATATGAGGTCTGATTCTCAGTTTCCTTGTCAGGTAACTCATTCCCAGTTTTCTCCCTGGGTTTCTCAGTCTCCCTGGTCTTCTGGTCTTCTCTCCAGGTCACTTCAGCGGAGTCATCACTCACCACAGCCAGCCATGAGTGGGCTCTGCTGAAAGTTTGGCTCCCTGGGAACAACATCTGGCTTCTTTCCTGGTTTGGCTCCCACTGAGCTGCAAGGCCTTGCTTTTATCCATTCTACCCTACTCCCAAACTTCCTACTAGGGGGGAGGGTGGGGTTAGCTGAACCCAATAGTGAGTTAACTTGCTATATGCCAGAATGAGGCCTCTCCCACTTTATCACATGAATCTTAAACATGCCTTGCTGGGTAGAAAGCAAATGTCAATAGTTGCCGCCAAACATTTAATTCTGAGAAAAAAAAAAAAAAAACACCTGAAGCTAAGACTAAGGCATTATTCATCTTCACTATGAACAAACTCATTTACAACACTGTGCTGCTGGTCAGGTCTCAGGGGTTAGAGTTTGTTTTAAGGTCGATTGTCATAACAGAGTTAGCTTGGATTGTTACTGAGAGGTCTCTAACTCCCCTCCCATCTATACACAATCCTCTCATCCCTAGAAATGTCCCCTGCCAAGGCAGTAGTGATGCACACTGGCCGCACTATATGAGAAAACTTGAATTGCCATTGCCTGAGTATATAGAACTTTTCCTGTGGCTAAATAAATGGCTTTATTCTCCAGGATTGTCAATCTAGCTGCTTTGAAAGCAGTAGAATCACTTTAAAAAAAAAAAGGAATAAGAGAAATAAAATGTTGTCAGCAGGCAGCTTGGATGACAGTTTCAGGCACTGGTATGTTTCGGGCAAAATTAGAAGGTGAGAGTGGAAAATAGAAACAAAACAAAAAAGGAACTGAGATCTTTTGAAATATATTTCTAAATTACCAGGAATCTGGGGGAAAATGTTTTTCCTACTAAATTCTTACCTCAATTACATACTTGCAATTCCATTCAAGCAGAACTTGAAAGCAAATTATCAAATGCATCTCGAATTATTCTCACTCATTTGGGGAAAAGAGCAGCTGAAATCTTCACAATGTATAATGATTCTAGGAGCCAACTTGAGATACCTTAAAGGAGTCTGGTTTTCAGAAAGTTCTGAGTACCTCCACCTTAATAATCAGGCCTATTTAAAGTATCCTATCAGCCAAAAAATGGAGGAATGCAAATGACTGGTCACTTGTGAAATTAAGCCATAATATTTACAACTGGATGAACAACAGTACAGATACCCGAAGAGATTGTTTATTGCTCTGACTCTTGTGCAGTTATTTACGATAATATAAACTATGTGCACAATGTTTCCATTCCAAATTAACGGAATTACACCCAGATGCTGTCTCTTTCCCCAGGAGGACTTGAGGGAAAATACCTGTTAGGAGCTTATATAGTACTCTTCATTTACCTACAGATTTTTCATAGTTAATATTATTAGGTTCAAATTTAGGGGCAGGAGACACAGGTGATCACTTGGGGTGCTGGACATAGAAGGTGCCAGACTCAGGATGCTGTTTTTTGTTGCTAGTGACAAAAGGGAAAATAGAATGTCTGAAGTAAAATGCTTCAGATATTCTATACATGTATTCATTTTTCACTGATCGCCTAGAATATTTTGGATCTTTGTAGAATCTTGTAGAACCTTCCAGACTTTCTGAGAACTACATTTTCCTCCAACCTTCTAGAATGTTGTCAGCAAGGCCTTGATCTTTGGATCGCCCTGATGCTGTGCTACAGTTCATGAGGGCAGTTGAAGAAAACAGACCTTTTGAGCTAAAGGACTAGGGTTAATACTCTATGGCTGCCATCTACTGTAACACTATTTAATACTGGTCCACCCAATGTTGGTGCACAGTTCAATTTCTTGATGTTAGTACATTTCAGTTATTGTTAAAATTAAAAAGCTACTATAAGCATAGAGGAAAGTATTTTTATTTGCATATATATGGCATGTATTAATACAGATTTACAGACCCTAGCATGCAAATTTATCATCTTATATGATGAATAAATCATGCAGGCAAATCATGAATAAATGTTGTGAAATTGGCTACAAATGCAATAAAAATAAGTTTTCAAAAGTTTAACAAATGGGGGCAGTGAAGATGCTCCTTGTCTGAGGCACCAGTTGGTCTAGGGCCAGTCCTGAATGACATTATCATGTACTGTACATGTGTGACTGAGTTTGTGACTGAATTGAGCTGATCTGAAAATGTTGTTGTTTTACACTGTGGTAAATTTTAATTTGGGGGCAAATAATCAAAAAACAAAAATTTTCATCTAAAAATCAAGCATTTCTATTTGGAAATACTGCCATGATGCCTCATGGGAGTCATAATTTGGGTCCTCAGGCCCTTATTTTCCTCTATGTGCCTGATTCTCTAGCTGAACTACATCTCTTATAATGCATTGTGATCTCCCTCCATGCTGAGCTGCTGCTGTGTATGATCATAGAATACTAGAAATTGGAAGAGACCATGGGAGGTCATCGAGTCCCATCCCCTGCACTCATGGCAGGACCAAGTACCCTCTTAAACCATCCCTGACAGGTGCTTGTCTAACCTGCTCTTAAACACTTCCAATGATGGAAATTCCACAACCTGCCTAGGCAACTTATTCCAGTGGTTAATCACCCTGACAGTTAGGAATTTTTTCCTAATGTCCAACCTAAGCCTCTCCTGTCATAATCTAAGCCCATTGCTTCTCGTCCTCTCATTGGTGGTTAAAGAGAACAATTTTTCTCCCTCCTCTTTGTGACAACCCTTTAAGTACTTGAAAACTGTTATCATGTCCCCTCTCAGTCTCCTCTTTTCCCGACTACACAAACCCAGCTCTTTCAATCTTCCCTCATAAGTCAAGTGTTCCAGACCTTTAATCATTTGTGTTGCTTTTCTCTGGACTTTGTCCAGTTTGTCCCCTTCTTTCCTGAAATGAGGCACCCAGAACTGGACACAATACTCCAACTGAGGCCTAATCAGGGCGAAGTAGAGTGCAAGAATTATTTCTTATGTCTTACTTACAATGGGAGTCCCTAGCCACAATGCATGTAGATCAGCTGCGGATTTGATCCTGAAGTGGACCTTGAGAAGGCATTTGATGGAGGAGAGGGAACTAGACTGAGCATAGGTGTGCAGATATGGTGATTGTGAACTAGGGTTGACTGAAACTTGGATTTTTCAGTTGGTGGGAAATTTTTAAAGTTTTGGATTTTTTTTCCAATTCCCTATAAATGGGACATTCCAAAACAATCTAGTTTTGTGTTGTGACTTTAAAGTTTCCTTTCAGAATTTCATTAGGTGGCAACACCCATGTATCTTTGTAGAGTTAGCCCTAAGCTCTTTGGGCAGGGACCATCTTTTTCTCCTGAGTTTGTACAGATCCCAGTATAACAGGTGCCTGATCCATGGCTAGGTATCTGAGGGTCTTCGGTACAAATAATAAATAAAATTCCAAAAAAACCTATGCCAAGCATCTGAAATATATCAGACAGCATCCCTGTATAACTCCAGTGCTGCATTTATCTATTAACAAGTGCAGGAATTATTGCCTTGCTGCTTACATTCTGCCTCACACTTTGCTTCAGAGCATACTTGTTTTCCCTGTGACTAATGAGCTATTCCTTTCCTGACACTTTGGCAGAATACTTCTGAAACTTGTTTTCTTTGCTTTAAATGCAAAGCTGTTTCTGGCACTGAGATCTTTCCATCGTCACAGTTTCGGTTGCACATGGATACAGAGTCTTTTCTGCTTTCCATTCCCCCCGATAGATTTGAGAGGTATAACAAACCACACCTGTCAAGAACAGAGTGGGGGAAGTGTTAAAGCACTTAATGTGATATTTGACTACTGTTTTCAGGTTTTCTGATATCTGCCACTCTGCCTGATGTAAGAAACAAAATACATTTTGGTTAAAAAAAAACACACCTTACGTATTTCTTTGGTCCCCCTAATCCATGAAAGAAATTTAAATTGAATAGATAGTCTTCATGCAAGGAATTGTTTTTTTTTAAAATCCCACCCCTCTTAGGTAATTTAACTTTTCATTTGCCTATATTTGGGGGTTTGAGTCTGGAATATGTTGTGTTCTTGGCTCTTCACACAACAAAATTAATACGAAAAGGCCATGTAGGCACAAGTAACCATAGTAAGCAGACACCGCACACAAGCCTAGCTGTATACATACTGACACTCTACCTGATTTTTGGCTGCTTCTGAAATATCAAAGAGAGTCAGTGCTACTCAAGGGCTTGCAAAAGATTCAAAAAAACTATTAAAATTATTTCTGTAGAGGGTGGTCTTCATCTGAATTAACTCCTCAGGGGATGAAACAGGGACCTTTAGAGCTAAAAGCATAAGCTGCTGCCTTTTGAGATAAAGCCAAACCCTGCTAGAGGTCAGCTGTAACAATTCATGGGTGGAATGGAACAGCACGGGACCTATAATTGTATTCATCAGTAAGTTATATTTTCGCTATGGTATGTCTTTTGTGTAGCACAGCAAAGGGTTAAGTGTATATCAATTCCCTATTTTATTAAAGCTTAATTGAGTGCTTTGAAATGTGTGAACATGGGGCACACATGGTGTAAATACAGCTGCCGGAGGGGGAAATTTTATGCACCAACAGCTACTGCATACAAACTCTTATATGTTAGGAGTGTCACATGAAAACCTTCTCTGCTAAATGAAGAAGCTGCATCTAAATCCTCACATGTCAGGAACTGCATGCAAATTTGATGAGAAGCTGCACAGAAATAGCACCTTCTAGCCAGCCCTCAGAAAAAAGAAAACTCTCCAAAAGTCCAGAGATTGTTATGTGATTGTCATGGAGTCTGACTTCAGTCTCTGTAGTACTTCCACCTATGTGAAGCAATGGAAGAGAGAAAGCAGGACCTTAGAATCTACGGTCAGAAGGGACCAATATGATCATCTAGTCTGAACCTCCTGCACAACGTAGGCCACATAACTTCACCTACCTCCTCCTGCAATAAACTTCTAACTGAGGACTGAGTTATTGAAGTCCTCAAATCATGATTTAAAGACTTTAAGGTACAGAGAAGCCACCAGCAATTGAGTCATTCCCCATACTAAAAAGGAAGGTGAAAACCTCCCAGAGCGTTTGCCAATCTGCCCTGGGGGAATATTCCTTCCCAAACCCAATATGGTGATCAGTTAAATCCTGAGCATGTGAGCAACCCACCACCCAAGAAAGAATTCTCCGTAATAACTCAGAACTCATTCCATCAATTGTCCCATTGACATATCTACCACTCGTAGCCTTCATAGCTTCTCTTTTCTTCATCTAGCCTCCAGTGCCTCTGAGAAAGCTCCAGCTATGTGCTAAAAGAAGAACAAATCAAACTAACATTTTCATATGTTTAGTGGTCTACAGAAGGTGGGGTTGGGGGAAACAGGGAGTAAAGGCTTATGTAATAGCCCCAGTTCACTCATCATAATGAGATCAGATTTGGTAACACAGGCATGTTTATTATTTCTTTTAACAAACGAAAGTATCTCCATCAACAACAAAAAGTGTTAGTGAATTTGGAGAATCATTTTGTTTTGCTCTGCTGCACAGAGCTTTACAATAAAAAAGCCTGAGAGCACCTTTTTGGCAATAGTTAAGGCAGCAGATCCGTACTTAGAGGCTAATGAGCTGAGATGGAAGTTACGCTCTGCAAAGCCAACTCTGCAAAATGTAGCCACCGGAGCAAAAGCCAGGAGAGAAAGAGATCTGGCAGAATCTTTGCAAATGTCAGGGATATGTCTTCGCAGAACAGGCGCACAGAAAGAATTTTTGAAGCATTCTCAGGCTTTGGCACAGACACCTCCAATATTTTGTTCTGAACAGAGTACTGCCTATTCAATGTGAGTTGGGGGTGGAGGAATCATGCTTTGATTAATAAAAAGGCTAGATTTTGTCCTATAGACACTCTCTGTACACAGTAAGGGGTGAGTGCTGCTGTACAGCCTCAAGAGCATCTCCATAAAAGACTAGTGCATCCCAAGAGAGCTGTAATTTCTTCTCTGTTCCCACCTTGATCTAAGGGAGCTGTTCTTCATCAGCAATAAATTACTAACTCCATGGTCACTGCCATGCTATTGTTCAGTTCTCCTTGACAGATCATTATGGAAACATAGCCAATATCCACCATTTCCTATACCCCATCCTGGCTTGCTCACCTACTCTGCAGGTTAATAAGCAGTTAGGGTTGCACTTGCACAGACATATAAGGTGTGTGTGTGTGGGGGGGGGGGGAAGTGTTCTCATGGACCCATCTGGCCCAATGCAGGCAATAATTACAGATCAGATTATAACCCAAAATTAATAAACCTTGGTGATGTTTCATGAACAGGCAAATCTCATATGTTGAACCTGAAGAGCATAGAAAGGTGAAGTCACGTGGGATGTAGCAAATGTCACACTGGTTACTGTGATGTGGATAACATTTCCAAAGCCAATTCATGAGAGGCTGTAAGAGCAGCTACACCTGCACATTGAGAACACAACTGACCTTTGCTTTCTAGGTGGAATTCTGGGCAACAATGTCTGTTTTTCAATTCAGCTCCTGTCAATGTGAGTTACCATGGTGATCAGGAGAATTTGGAAATTAACTTTGTTTTATGATTATTGTGAAACATTTGTGTGAGAGCAGGTGAGCTGTATTTCATAGCCAAGCTTTCAAGATTCAACCATCAGTGTGGGAATGTAAAGCTCTTCACATGAAATTCCTCATAGGGTGAGCAAAGGATAAAAAGGGAAATAGAGACTTACAGATGCATCAAACCAGATCTTTAACATAGCTCCGCTGACTTTAAAGGCTCCATGCTGATTTATGCCAGGTGAGTATCTGCCTCATGGTCTTTATTCTTTATTATATTCCTCTCACAATGTACCAGGGCACTGGACAATCTTTAAACAATACAATCAGGCAAACAACGTGGTTGCAAAATTATTCCTTCTGCCCTCAGTGTTCGCTGCCTTTGCTTAGAAATGTTAGAAACCTCCCAAGTCCTTTCAATTCTTGCTTTACTGACAGAAGCAGAAGACCAGAGTCCAGCAGCCGGCAATACGACAGGTTTATTGGGATCTTTTCCACACAAGCACCATTAGAACCCCATAGTCCTTTACACCAATAAGTTTCCCCTCTGAGTGAATTTCCACCCTCCCAAATAAATTCCCTCTTCCCCAGTAAATCCCCCTCCCCCAATAAATCCCCCCCGTCCCTTCATAAATTTTCCTCCCTCTCCTTCCTGGTTCAGCTTAGTTTTTATAATGTATTTTAACCAATCATTTCTTTGCTATTATTTTAAGAACCAATCCTAACAATGTGTAATATAATTCTCTAACCAATCACACCCCACCACCTTACCTGATTGCAACTAATTATACGACAGACAGAAACAATTAAGGATGCAGACAGAAGTCATCAGAGCAATAGATACCAGGATAACCAAACAATACAAAATGTAGATTTTGTCACAAGTGTGACGCTCTTGAGGCATTGGCTCCTTCTGACATGATGTGTTTGGAATGTGTAGCTGTGACTCCGCACTTCCCAGCTTATGGCTGCCTTTGGTGCTTGTTGCCTTTCTTTAGCTCAAGTACACGGCCTCAGCCAGTCAAGTGGATTCTTTGATTTGCTCCCATTGTAGCTAACTAATAATACAACATATTTAAAGAAAATCATAGGCCTTATAAGCAGGCCTAAATATTTATAGTCTAACAAGAAAGTTTCTTGTTGATTTATGAAGCCACCTTCTTTTCCCAACTCCTAACTATAAAAACAGAGTTCTAATGAGCATCTCACAGAGAACATACTCTAAACAGCTGGTTCCCTTATTTGAACTAGTGGAGGTTTATGTTTTTGGAGTTGAAGACCCAGGAGTCTAGTCCACGCTCCCCCATTCTGTATAAGTTTTGCATAGTTATTGGACATCTGTTGTCTTCCGCATATAGATTTGTTACATCATCAGTGTAGCCTAGTACATATGCCTAAATATATGCATGTGTATAAGTTAGGGCAGTAAAACAATTAACCTACAAGCCTCAAAGCTGTAAGATAATAGCTTAGCTGAAATAATCAAGGCATAATGCCACAAAAGCCTGAGCATAGTAGCTAACCATCAGTAACCCTAGAACATAATTCCAAAGGGGTAGCCGTGTTAGTCTATTGTAGAAAGACAACAGAGACCTGTGGCACTTTTAAAGACTAACAGATTTATTTATCACATGAGCTTTCGTGGGAGAAAATCCCACTTCGTCAGAC
>ML685784.1:21729734-21743215 GCA_007922175.1 Pelusios castaneus
CCAGTGTGAACTCTCTAATTCGACTTAGTAAGGCCCCCTTTAAGTCGACTTAGGAGTCCAGTGTGGACTCTCTAAGTCGACTTAATAAGGTTGACCTAAAGTCGACTTATTAAAGTTGACTTTTTTAAGTCGACCTTAATTCCCCAGTGTAGACATAGCCTTACTGTGGCCCGGTAGGTGGACTTGAGGTCTCATTACTTGACTGAATTTCTTGGAGGATATTTGGGATACAGGGATAGTTGTCTTACATTATACAACTCTTTTCACTCTGTAGTAAACTACATAAAGTAGGCTTTAAGTTTCACTATAAGCAGAACCTGTTTACTTTGGCATTTTTAGTCAACAGGGTGTTCATTACAATGGCCTGGAGGTAGTTAGATGGAAAATTAGGTCTTTTTAAACAAAAGATGGGATTTAACATTAGAAGGTAGGGAGTAGTGTGAGTGAGGCAGCTGAATACAGACATTCATTTTTCATGTAACCAGTTTTAGATATTCAATCTTAATGTTCTGGAACAAAATTTTCCTTATTTGGTTGGATTGCAGAAATCCATTGTTCAACTTGTTGACTCTGATCACTTTCGCGGGACTAGTTACATTATTAGGCTGTGCATTTCTCATTTAGAAATTTGAAGCCTATAGAGCGGGTGTGTAGACAGAGTCCTGTGGCACTTTTAAAGACTAACAGATTTATTTATCGCATGAGCTTTCATGGGAGAAAATCCCACTTCTTCAGACGCTTTGAAGATGGGAAATTTACAGAATGGGAGGAAATTAAATGCAGGGGAGTGTATGACATGGGATCAGTTCAGGCTGTAACAGCAAATCAAAATAGATATTAGGATTCAAACACTGGGGAACAGCACATAGGGGAAGGTGAGGTCAAATCACCTGTTGTAATGAGAGAAAAATCCATAGTCCCTGTTTAACCCCAAAGCAACTGAGTTGAATTTGCATATAAATTCGAGTTCTGCAGTTTCTCTTTGAAGGTGTGATTTGTTATTCATCTGTTTCTGTGTGTAGACAGGTAGTCAGAAAAAAAGGTTGGGAAGGAAATGTGAAAATATTTTAAAATTATAAAAAAAGATTTTATTTCAAAACATTCCAAAATTTATTCTGAAATATTTTGCAAAAATACTGGAAATGTTTAGTTTAAAAATGTTTACTTGTTATTCCCCCCTTCCCTCCTTCTTCCATGTACCTGTTTTTCCTCTTTTTGCTACTAAAAGTGGGGAAAGAGAGAAAGGAAAGTGTAAAAACAAAAATTGAAAACAATTTTTTTTAGACTTATTTATTTTTAAAAATAGAAAGGGGGGGGATGAATTGTTTCAGTAAAACTTTTATTTTCATAAAGGGTTATTATTCAAGAACAACAAAATCTGAAAATGTTCAAGCAGCTCTAATATGGTTGCATGAACATTACCATATACTGAAGCACACGTGAATCTAGGTCTTGATTCTATTATGAAGTCAACAAAGGTCCACCCCGCCCTCCCAGATTTCAGTGGACTATCAAGATGTGGCTATATTTTAAAACACAGTGGGTATGTCTACACTACAACAGAAATGTAGGCTCAAACTCTGCACTTCTGCAGAGTCTGAGGAGAGGGTTGCAGCATGGGAGCAAACATTTGCTTGTTTAGTGGTGGACAGAACTCAGAAGCCCAAATGGCCTCTGTCATTTACAAGGTCTTGCAGAACAATTGAATACTACCCTTTATGGTTTATGTACTCATTTGCTCCTTGAGGAGGGCAAACTATGGGCACATGAATCCAACAATGACTGGGTCTCAAAAACCTTCGTAATTTGTTACCCAGACTCGGCCTTCCAACACGAAACTGATTGGCAACCCATTTGTAGCAATCTGGGGTCAGCCAACTTCCTGACAGATATAGCAACCTGCTTCTGTATTGGCCTGGCTGCTGTGGAGCATGTGTCTTTATGCTGAGGATCAGGATGCTCACAAAGCTCCAGAAATGCTAATTTCTTCATGCAAAGTTTGTGGACATGCTGCAGGTTCCCCCAGGAGTGCAAGGTAATGGGTCCCACCAGACTATACTTGTGACCCCACATCAGAATCACTGGTCTACCTAGGGGACATCAGCAAGTATACCAAGGGTCTTAAGCGGCAGCATCTAGTTTGAGTTTGCCATGCCTGTTCCATCATTTTCTGTGTCAGGTGCCTTTGGAGAAAATGGCATTGAAAATTCCACTAGAGTCTTATGGAAGCTCTGTGTTTCCTGAAACAAGACCAAAAGTGCAAGCAAGAGAAGTTCTTCAGAAGGCAACTCCTCCATGTTGCTGGATCTGGTTGCTAGAAGTGCACAGGCCAAAATGATAGCTCAACAGGGTGGTTAGGTGGGACATACAAACTTCCTGTAACAGTTAAGTTTCCCCACAGTGTGCTAAAAACAAAGAGCTAGAGTGGCCACAAGGGCTGGGAGTACGCTAGGATGTCTGGGATATGGCTGGTTGGAATTGGGTCTACATACTGAAGAGGATGGGGGAGCCCTGGGTTTGGGCTTGCATTAGAAAATGTTTAACTTACCCTTGGCAGTCAGTGTAAAGGATCAAGCCCTGTGTTCTCTAACCTAGGATCCACTGACTGGAGTTCTAGTGACCCTGGGTTAACACTGCAGTGTAGACATACACAACGAGTGAAACCCTGATCCACTGAAGTCAGTGGCAAATTTCCCATTGATTTTTATGGGGCTAGAATTTAACCCAATTTGTGAAGTCTGCTAAAACAATCTTGCCTTCTTCACTCAGCAAAATCTTCCAACCATATCAATGGAAGCTCTGTCTAAGCAAAGAAGAAGATTCAGAGAAGCATTAAAAGAATTATTGTGATTGAGAAAATATTCCTCCCAATGAGAAAGTAAAGGAGCGCAGTCTAGTTAGTATAGTGAAAAGAATGTTAAGAGTCAGATCCTGGTCTAGATCCTGGTCTACATAGAAAGGAGATAGCTAGTACCAGAGATCTCTAAAGATATCAGCAAAAGCTGAAATTGGAAATAAGATATACATTTTTTACAGTAAAACAAACAAGGAGTCCTGTTGCTCTTTTAAAGACCAATAAAATGTATTTAACACATGAGCTTTTGTGGGAGAAAATCCCAATTCATCAGACGCTTGAAGATGGAGAATTTACAGAACTTTTTACATTGAGGGTGATTAACCCATTGAAATAACTTCTGGAAGGATTTGATAAATTCTACATCACTTGGAGCCTTTGGATGTATTTCTAAAATATACCTTTTAGTTCATCCACAAATTATTGGGCTAGAAGCAGGAATCACTGTGTGAAATCTCAGGAATATGCTAGGCAGGAGGTCAGACCAAATGATCATAATGGTCTCTTTTGGCCTTTCATTTACATGAAGGCCTCCATAGATCACCCTGGCAATGTAAAGAGTACTCATCATGATGAGAATCAGATCTATGAAGGTGTATTTAATAAGTGTAGGATAAGGCCAATTGTAAAACTAAATCTGAGGAAGCAAAGCAAAAACAAATGAACTACAGAACATTGTCACAATGCAATATGATTGAATTATGATGAAGATATGATTACAATGTAAAAAGAACATTATTCAAAGTACTAAGAAATAAAATGTGATATGTGGCTATTGAATTAGACTCAATAAGTGGTAAGTGGTGGTAGTAAAAAGAATATATCATTTCTTATTTCTACTCTAATACATTCAACATTGTGTTATTTATTATGCCAAATTATCAGAGGCTCTCTCCATTTTTATGTGTTTAATCTGTAAGGAATAAAAGACTATTAATACTGACAAATAAGAATGCGTTCTCTTTTCTGCAAACACATACTTTAATGACGGTTTTAATGGAATGACACAGAGAAGGTCAATTATGATTGTGTTAATATGAAATTCATTAAATTTTAGGGGTAATGAGAAACAGCAAAACATTTACAAAAGGATAATATTCACAGAAAACAATGATGTACAATTACAACACAAGGATTGGCTTGCTTCTTCACAGCACATATTTCTTGTGCTTTTGATAAAGGATTTTTATTTACTGCTTCATTTTTATTTTTATTTTTTGGAAATGTATAATGTGTATTACTTAAATATTTATATGTAACATCCCAAAATCCCCCATCAACGTCAGGGTGACTGACAAGAGCCAGATAAAACATGATTAGGTTACTCTATGAGTAACAGCGGCAATGCCAAGGGTCAAGACACTTAGGCTATGGCTACACTACAAAAGTTAAGTCAACATTGTTAAGTCGACTTTGTTAAGTCGAATTAAAGTTGACTTTATGAAGTTGACTTAGAGGGTCTTCACTAGACTCTTAAGTCAACTGGCAAGGTCCACAGAGAGACATGGCTCCGAACGGACCCGCAGCTCTCCGGGCTAGGGGAGCTGCAGCTCCCACAAGGGGAGCCATGGCTCCTGGTGACAAGGGGAGTGCCGGCTACCTGGCAAGCAGGGAGCCATGGCTCCCCCAGGGCAAAGTGAGCCACGCGCAATTCCCTTCTCCCTCGGGGGAGCCACAGCTTCCTGCTTGCAGGAGAGCCGGGGCTCCCGGGGAGAAGGGAGCTGAACACAGCTCCTGGGGAGAAGGGATACCCGCGGGGCTCCCTGGCTGGGGCTCCAGGGGCGAGGGATTCCCCGCCGCCCTGGCCCGGGCTCCAATGGTGAGGAGAATCCCTTGCCGCTGGAGCCACGGCCAGGGCACCAGGGGTTTCCCTCACCATTGCAGCCCATGCCAGGGAGCCCCATGCGGCTCCCTTCTTCCCGGGAGCCATGGCTCCCTTGTCCTCTGGAGGAACAAGGGCCACGACTCCCTCTGGGGACAAGGGAGCCGTGTGTGGCTCTCCAACCGAAGGGAATAAGTCGACTTAGGGCATCCACACTGTCTTAAAGAAGTCGACTTAAGCCTTAAGTCAACCTAAAACAAGGTGTTATTAAGTCGACTAAAGCTTTTATTAAGTCGACCTAAGGAAGCCCTTAAGTTGACTTAATAAAAGTCCAGTGTCGACACGGAGTAGGTTAGGTCAATTTCAGCCTCCTTAAATTGACCTAAGCTCCCAGTGTAGACGGACCCTTAGGGTGTGTCCATACTGGCACCTTAGGTCAACGTAAGGATGCTTATGTTGACCTATAGAACTCTGCGTCCACACTGGGCACTTGTTAAGTCAACTTAAGCGCTTCCTTAAGTTGACTAAATAACACCACTTCTGAGGGTCGACTTACCCAGTGTAGATGGGTATGTCTACACTGCAGGCTCTGTTAAGTTGACTTAACAAGGTCGACTTAAGTCGATTTTAAGTGTAGACGCTCGGTTAAGTTGATTTAACAAGGCCGGTTTTAAGTCAACTTAAATTTGACCTTGTTAAATTGACTTACAGAGTCAACTTAACAAGTGTAGACATAGCCATAGTTACACCAGGAATGGAAATAAAGGCACGTTGTCAGACGAGGTCTGTGTGGTTTCCTTTCAGGTTATTTCCTCCCTTTTGGAGTATTTGTCAAGCACTTACTGAAAGCAGTGTTATTTAGGTGCACTGTTAATGTAGTTCCTTTGATTTTCTTTTTTAACTCCCTATTCTTCCATGGCCATATGTTCTTTGACATTCCTTTTAATTAGTGACAGATGGATGATGGAATTTTAGATCCTAGATTGGTTTTCATGCTGTTGTGGTATTTTTAACATGACACTTCCTATATACTATCCATCTCTTAAATTACTTTGACTTCTCATTGGGTTCTCACTTCTACCCCTCCACCTATCAGTCTCTCTGTGTTGCTTCCAACAAGTTACAGAGGAGAAAAAAAAATTCTAATCCTCATTTTAGCTGTGGGATTATTTATGATGCCTCCAGTGATGGCTAATGATCTGTAGATCCAATCTAATTTTCTCTCTGTATTGTTGTCAGGATGTGTGAAAGAAAATCCTGGCATGCCAAGAGAATTTGCAGCCAGTTATAAGGAGTTTGATGCCCAATTATAAAAGCAGGGAGGGGAGGCAAAGATAAATTCAGCATCCCCAGTATAGTAGAACTTGATCCATCTTGTGCTTTGGCCTTGTTCTTAGGCAGGTAGCTGATTCTCCAGTAATCTAAACATTATGTATTTCTTTGGCTTTGTCCTCTGATACCTCCCTTTCTCCAGTATTGCAATTAATAGAGCCCTTTGGGCACTGATAGACTCAAATTATTTCTTCTTCCCTGCTCATTAAATAGTACCTGGCTTCCATTAAATCTGTTACTGCTGAATTGGGTAACCGCAATTTTATGGGCATCCACAATATATCAGTTCTACCCTCTGAGAGATAATGAAGTGAAGAATATTTATTAGCAGTGAGACCTCTATTTGAGCTATCAATCCTGTTTTTTTACTTCTTATCGACAGAAAGGAAGATTTAAGTTTACAGATGTGATTAATGGTGATGAGTAAACTGGCTGAAAATTATAGCCGTAGTCAATGCAATGGGTACTGTGGAAGACACCTCTGTGGTTCTATCCTTGAGCAAGCCAATACAAATCTTTGGTAGAAGATCTTAAGAAGAGTAAAGTCATTCAAGAGAGATGTTGTGACAGAATACATCCTCTACCACCTCTGTTGTATTGGGCTCCTGGAAGAACTCAGCTGCTGGTCAGCGCAACCACAGAAATGGTCAGCGATGAGGGTGTAAGTAGGGTAGTTAGTGCTCACTCTGAATCAGTGCATCCTCAGGATAATGCCAGTCACCAGAGTTTCCATAGTGCCCCAAACATGGGGATTCATTCTGTGCTCCCTTTGGGAAAGTTGGTAGAAGGGGACTCCCTCACTCCCTGCCTTGGAGCATAGGAGACCAAGCTATAATTTAAATCAGCCACATGAATTTTAGATATCCTGGGAAAAAGCACCTTGTGTTCTATTGAGAAGATGCAGGCTCAGGGAAGCAAAGGACAATGAGTCTGAATCTATCGTTAGTCTTTGTCAAATGGCTTCAGACCCACAGATGAAAAAGAAGAATGGTGATGCTAAGTACTGTGTTTATTATTATCATCAACACCACACTGAAGGCAAGAAATGAAGAGTCTGATTGTTATGATTCCAGTGAAAAGTCATGAACTTGCATGGCATAGATAAATAAATGAGTGGCAAACTCTTCAACTAAATAGGAAAGTCTTTTCACCTCTCCCACGAGTAGATTTGGCAGGGATGTTGCTGTGCTGTACAGGAGGTGAGCTGTGCTTAGTAAAATACTTATTAACAACTTGGGTCATCAGGCAGAGATGCATGAGAGATGTCCCTTTAACTTCAATAGGAAGAGGCCTGTAATAGGCACGCTGCACAGACCTTATGAAGAAGAGTTCTCAGGATTTAATTTGACCAGTAGTGGCAATGCATAGATCCTCTCAGTCATAATTCAAATCCCTCCACGATCCACAGAACCATACCTGAATTTCAGATGAATCACTCAACCCGCTGTAAAGAAATGGCCAGTGATATTCCATGAGTTTTACCATCAGAGATGACCTCGAGTATTTAAGGGAAGGTAGAAACCAGACATATCATTTTTCTAAAATTCTCATTACCACAGAATATAGGTAAGTGTGTGTAGGTTATTTATTCATGGCTGTTACTAGACGCATACCATAGCGACTTTATGGTCTGTAGAGGATAGAGCTTCCACAGATTCTCCTTAAGTACTGTCCTGTTTTGGTGAGCCAGAGTCCTAAACAAACCTCAGCAGGTGGCTAAGTCAAACAAGCTGGCCAGTAATAAAGATAATGAAAACAATAGCCAATCAGGACCAGCACTGCCGATCACCTAACTCTCTGCACATCTGCTTCACCTTAAAAACTGAGGCGTTAGAGAGAATTATGTTGTCTCTTCCTCTGGAAACCTTTCTTACAGATTCCTAGACTATTAGCAAAGGAGGAAATGCAACTTCTGTTGCTGCACTGTGTTTGAAGAGCATATTCCAGGCCTACAGCACAAATACCAAGCTGTTGCACCTATACTGTGAGACAATTATGAACAGCTGCTGACAATTAGCATAGAAAAGAACAATCTATACAGCATATTTCAGTCCGGTAAAGAAAATGAGTATAGTCTGAAAGAACACTACAGTGTGTGGCTTTCATAATTCACAAGAAGCCTTTGAGGTGAAACGTTTTAACAAAAAGATCCCTGAACCAGAAAGTGACATATTATAAGTTTATGTTCATTCTCCAGCTGTAAATCATGGCAAAGTAAGAAAGAGTGCAGGGAAACAAACCGTGTGTAAAGATGCAGTTAAAAGAAACCATAAAACATGCAGGTAAGTGTTACAGGGTAGAGTGAAATAAGATCCAAAGCAGGTGAAGTGATGAGAAGCAATTTAATCAGTTCCCAGCATTTTGTCCACTCGTTCCTCTTCACCTGGTGACGAACGAAATGAGCCCCTGAGTTAACTACTTCACAACTTCTTATCCAAAATAGTATGTAAATGCACTCTATCTACAAAACTCCTAAACCCTCCTCTTTGGTAACATAATAATTATAAAATGAATATGCATGATTATAGAAGGAATATAATTATACCTGCCTCTGTTTTTTTATTTACAGCTTTAGCTTATAGAGCGTAGGTGCTTTACCTTGAAATATATTATCTTTGCAATAGAAATGACTACAGACTCCTTTAACAAGCAAGAAAGGAGGGGAAAATGGAAGGCTTTGTCTACACTTGTTAATTTAGGTCGATTTTAGCTAAGTCGACTTAACAAAGTCGACTTTAAGTCGACTTTGTTAAATTGACTTAGCATGTCCACACCTTCTTAATGGTCTAGTCCATCCACTCTACCCATTCATGATTTCTCAGTATTCTATATGGCCCCCTGCTATGCCCAACCTCAATTTAAGTGTCTCATGCCACTTCCTGCAAGAAGCTATTAACAACATAAAGAGTAATCATTGATACTTTACAGTCTTGGATACTGCTTCTGGGTCTATTACTTACAGGAGCTGAGGAACCTTGTGAACTTCAGTGGGGTTGTCTGCATGACTCAGGATTGCTGTCTTTAGTAAAGATTGCACAAGTGTGCCCTTTCTTTCCTGAAAAAAGGACAATTGATGCCCACACCTTAACACTGATTCCCCCTTTCCATTAATATTGCATTCCTCAAATGCAGTTCTTGTGTGGTCCACATTTCAACTCAGTTCTGTAAAGGTGGAAGGTTTACTTATTATTTTACCAGCCTCTCTAGCCACTCAATCCCCATAGGGACACTGGATGGAGTTGATTTGACAGCTTTTATGTCAGTGAAAAATGAATGACTTAGAGGATTACTGGTCCAGATGGGACATCAGGAAACATAGGAAATTTGCTGCATACCTTCAGAAAGACCACTTCACTTCTTTGTGCTGTAGTTTTCCCATCTATAAAAGAGGATAATACAGCAATGTTCTGAGACATAACTAAATAATGCTTATAAGGTTACAAAAGAAATAAAGGGGTTTATTAAATATAAATCCAAATAGGCCCGAGCGATGCAATGCAGTGTACCTATACATATTTATTTATTTTAGAAGCTTGCAAAGAACATGATATTGCATAATTTTGGGAGATTGAGGGGTTGTTTTATTTCATTTTAAAATTTTATTACATGGTAATTAAATTACTGATAGAATAAGATCATATCAAAGAAGACAGATGAGACAGTACATAAAGTTAAAATGGGCTGCAGTCATCGGATCATGAAAAAGGATCTGGAAAAAACTGTTGGTGGATAGAATCTGGATGCCCATTACATCAGACAATTGGAAACTATGCCCAAGTTTCAACCAAGACTATAAAAGATTCAGTGGGAGTTAAGTACTGTTATGTGTCTGAGTTAATGGTGACTCAAGATTGCTGAATAACAGGCTAATTTGGAATTATTTAATCAAATATTATCAGTGAGAGATTAGTACGTCCCCATATAGAAAAAATAGATATATTACTACTCTTTGTTTTCAGGTCAAAGTTGGTTCTGTGTCTCTCCTTCACTGTATCTGGAAGGATGCACAGTTATATTCCCCAACTAATTTCCAATACCAGCATTTTTATATAGACAGTTTCTAAACAAAGTAACCGTTTTTGCCAAGAGAAACCTGTTTTGATGTAATTTCTATACATTCTCAGTTTACCTAATTTGTGTATGAAGGCATAATTATTTATACTTGAGAGGACTAACAAGATAACATATTTCAGTGTATCTTTTTTCATGTATACTTATTCTTTCTTGCCTTCTGTAACAATTATCCCTTATCATTTTCCCAGGTTTACATGTGCTTATATAAGCAACATATAAAATAAGGGAATGATTTCCCACACTCTCTGGAGTTAAATAGACATATACCTGCTCAACACAAACAATTCCTCACTAGTTTACTTAACAGATAAAGATCGGGGTTCTGAGCCTTGGAATTCCACATACTCTTTGTTAAAATTCTAAAGATTCAAAAAGATAGTTAACATATACATCAAATATAGAGAAAGTCAAGGACTAAAAGGGCCTACATTTACTAAAAGATCCTAACAGTATAATTAAAATTATGAATTGGTTTAAGTCTTTTCCTGAATCAGGGCTTAAATTTGGATCCCATTCATTATGATCTCCTGATTCATTGCTTTCACATAAGCAAATCATTAAAGTTAACCATATTAGCAAAGAGTTGCTGACTCCTTAAGGAAATGGGCCTCTATCTATCTATGACATGCTTAACTCCAGTCATGTGACTAGTGAATCAGATGAGCCAATCAAGGTTTGGGTAGATAAGGAAGAGACTTGAAGAGAGTGTAGGGGTGTAGGTGGGTGTTGGCGGATACCTGCAGATTTCTCCTGAGGCAGTAGAGGGAAAGACGCCTGTGCTGAAGGCAGAGAAGGTCAATACCCCAGTATTCAAATCACATTAAACATCATTCTGACACAAAAACAGGTGAAACTTGATGGTTTTACCTAAGTTTAGCTTTGAGTTCTGGCTTCTTGACTCTGAAAATTTAGGGCATTTAATCCACATAAATTGAAACCAAGGAAAATGTCTACACTAATCCCAGAAAATCTAAGACAAATTTTGTTAAGCTCCCATTATCAATAGAGATGGGTTCACACCGAAGCCCAGAACATCCCTGAACTTTGAGGAAATGTTGTAGTTCAGCTTCATTTCTAGAGAATGGTTGAGTTTAGCATGTGGTCTCACACTGGAAAATAACCACCTAATCATGTGACTGTGTAGGAGGGGTCTACATTTATTCTACATTATTCTATGTTTATTCTCTCAATGATCTCTCAATTTCACCATTGTCCAGTTTTACAAATCCCATGAGGAACAGAAAAAAAAGTACTCTTTCAGCTCTTACATCAATACAAATAAGGAAGATCAAGGAGAAATTTAAAAGGTGACACAATCATGGCCTATCACCTTTGTAGGAAGGCAATATCTGAGATCACAGGACTCTGTAGACAATAGCATTTCAATATCCAATGGATGGGAGTTGAAGTAAACTAAGTTCAAACTGTATATGAGATATAATATTTCAACAGTAAAGGTAACTAATAATGGGACTCAATCATCTACTGTGTAAATTTTCCATGACTGGAATCTTTAAATAAAAATTGGATCACTTTCTAAGGGATGTGGTCTAATTCAACAACCTTTTCAGATTGATGCAGGAATTACAGGGTAAAAGTTTAAGGTCCCAGTTGTGCTGAGAATCAGATTAAGGGACCATAATTTGTCCTTTTGACCTTAAAATCTACAAACCAGAAATTCTGCTTTCAAAGCTTAGTAGAAAGTTCAAGATAGGATAGGATCCTTTGTGCTCTCCTGTGGTTGTGTTTGCTCAACAGGTCAAACATGAGTGCAGGCTTATGTGTCTGTAAAATAAGCAGATATGACTGAAAAACACTCAGGGAAAGGAGTATGGAGATGCCATTTCTACTTAATCACTTTTCTAACCATACTGTAATGCCTGAGAAACATTGGTATTTTATTTATTTCATTATACATGATTAGTATTATTTTGTATTACAGTAACCACCTGGAGGCCTCAGTTTGCATCAGTGTTCAGTGCTGTACAAACACATAAGGAAAAAGAGTTCCCATTTTGAAGATTTTTACAATCTAAATAGACCAGCCAAACAAAAAGTTGGTCAATAGGAGGTGGGGATATACAAAATGACATCACACAACAGATCAGGCTGTATCGGGCCTGGAAATAGAATCCTGAAATGCCTGTCCTGAGTCTTTTTGTCTCCTGTTACCTCATAACAAGTGAATGTTTGCCAATTAAAGGCCATCAAAAGTTACATATGCATGAAATATTTACACCCACACTGTTACATTGAAGAAACTGAATATATGTTTTTCTTTTCAAATTAATGTATTTCAGTTTTAAAGCAATATAAATAGTTGAATTTCTCTCAGAATATAATTACTTGTTATATATTTGAACAAGCTAATCATGCCTGCCTAGAAGTGTGACTGTTTTATAATTATCTATGCTCCTGAAACAATATTTATTTACACATAAAGAACAAATGGTTTCCCACTACAGTGTTTTTGCAGGAAGACAATGAACTTTTCATTATGTAGAGAGGAATTTCTTATTTTGTGGGGCAATTTAGCACTCTTGCACACTGTTTTCCTATTTACTGCCTTTAAAAATTAAATACAAGGCTTCCGCTTGCATCACCAGGAGTCTGCTGAATGAATTCTGATCACATACTGTTTAGAAAAGAACTTCTGATTTGGACAGAGAGAAAGAAATAGTTTCATTTGTACTCTTATGATAATATTTTTTGTAAAAAAAAATTTGACGGATAATATAAAAGCTTATTTTGGAAGCATTTTCTTCAATGTTTACTTACTTAAATTTTCAGTATCGCATGAAATTATAGGGAGAGAAATCAGTTAATAAGTTAGGTTGTTAAAATATTAATTAATTAATTACTAATGATGGGTGCATCTATACTTGAAAAGTAAGTCGACTTAAGCAAGCTTAAGTCGACTTAATTTACCCCACGTCTACACTACATTTTCCTTAAGTCGACTTAAGCAGCTGCTTAAGTCGACTTAAGGAAATTCAAAGTCGACTTTATAACGCCTCGTATAAAGTTGACTTTGAGACTTAAGTAGACTATTTAAGTCGACTTAAGCCAGTGTAGACGTGGGGTAGCTCTGGGGGGTGGGGCTCGCTTCCTTCTCTCCAGGACCCGCGCTCCAGCTGCTCAGCAGCTGGAGCGTGGACCTTGAGGAGAAGGAAGCCCCATGCTCCCCACGCTCCCTCTTAGCCGGGACCCTCAGTGGTTCCAGCAAGAAGGATGCCTCGCGCTTCCTTCTCCCCGGGACCCGTGCTCCAGCTGCTGGCTGCTCGGCAACTGGAGCGCGGGTCTCGGGGAGAAGGGAGCCCCATGCTCCCAACTAGCCAGGACCCTGTGGTCCCGACCAGGAGGGAGAGCGGGAGACCCGCGCTCCAGTTGCCGGCTGCT
>ML685784.1:21763215-21802644 GCA_007922175.1 Pelusios castaneus
TTAAGTCGACTTAATTTACAAGTGTAGGCGCACCCTTAGAGTCCAGTTAGCAAGCCAACAGCCTGTTGATCTCCACAAGTAGCAGCAGTCCACTCCTACAGTTAATAGCTGATTGGTTCTCTCAGTTGCTGGCGAACCAGAAGTCTGTAGACTATATCCAAAGTGCTACGGGATTGGGACCAGCCAGAGCAGACATCTGTCTATCAGCTGCTGAATCCACAATCTGAGGCTATGCACACACGATAAACTTGTCCCGCAGTAAGCTATTGCGGGACAAGGAAAGTGCTATAAATATGGCGCTTTCACATGTACACACGTGCTGCTTCTATCACCCGTGTGAATGCTCCTTTGTGATACAAGAGCAGTGCATGGTGGGCACCTGTCCCACCATGCACTGCCCACAGCCAGCCCCCTAGTCCAGCTGCAGGGCTTCTGGTGGCGGCGGGGGTGGGGGCTGTGCTGCCAGCCCCCACCATCACCAGAAGCCCCGGGGCTGCGCTAGAGGGCTGGCCCAAACTTGCTGCCCTTGCCGGTTCGGGCCAGTCCCCTAGTCCAGCTGCAGGGCTTCGGGTGGCGGCGGGGGCTGCGTTGCCAGCCCCCACTGTCACCCGAAGCCCCGAGGCTGAGCTGGGGGCTGGCCTGAACCGGCAAGGGTTCGAGCCAGCCCCCTAGCTCAGTCCAGGAGTTCGGGTGGTGGCAGGGGCTGCGGCGCTTAAGCCAGAGCCTCTGCCGCCACCCAAACCCCTGCACTGAGCTGGGGGGCTGGCTCTGGTTCAGTGCAGGGGTTCGGGTGTTGTCAAGCTATCTGCAGTGATAGAAGAGCATGAGAAACACCCACAGGGCAGGCTGTTAAGAAGCAGGCCTCTATTGTTTGTGAGTGCTATACTTAAGAATTCAGCAATCAATTACTAAGTGTTAACTCCTCAGGCACTATAATAGCCTTACCATAGAGTTACAGACCACCCCTTTGGGTACTCCCATCTGCGTCACCACCAAAGTAAGCCTGCCTTTATGATGGATGGTCCCTTACACCAAGAATAATATCAATATTCAAGTAACTCCCAATTCCAAGGACCAGTTACTTACCTTATGTCAATCACACTTTCAATCTCACATTGAAGGCAATGTTTGTAGTCCACCCTATAATAAACTGTATGCAGATTTGTCAATAGGAAAAGGAAATGAGAGTTCTTTAAAGGTTAAAGCAGGTAAATATGGATACACAAATAAGATACAATCTCAAATCCAAAAGGTACCAAAAGCCTCTGTAATAAACGCTGCATATCCTTTGTGGCTAACCTAGCTAGAAAGATGGGGACCCCTTGCTTATGCCTAGAAAATCCTGCCCTCCAGAATCCAAGCAGTTCTGGAGGGCAAAGGGTTTAAAGCCCCTTCTTGTGTTCTGAGCTGAAAATTAAGCTGATGGCAGAAATGACTCATCTTCATTGTAGAAAGAGCAGAACAAAATCTTTTTTTCTCTTTAATGTCCCACGATACCCTGTCTGTTGTCGAAGGGCCTTCCCCATTGGGCTGGATAGCCCTTCTGTTGGAGACCAGCATTTCATGCTGGTTAATGTCATAGACTCATAAGATATGTCTACACTAGAAAAAGTTAAGTCAGGCCCAGGGGTGGGGCAGGGAAGCAGAGCCCAGACTCTGGGACAGCCTACCCCAACCCGGGAGTGGAGCAACTGGCATAGAGGAGGGGTGGGTACATGGGGCCCAAAGTTTGGGGGCCAGCACACCCCCCCATAGTGTGGGGGAGTGTGGCACTGGGGGCCCCACGTAGGCTGATTGGCCCTGGGTCCCCTCCCCCTTAGGGATGGCCCTGCTCATGCTGGGAGGAGAGTGGGGGGGATAGGTAGGGATGGGGGAAGGAGAGGAGAAGAGGAAGTAGCCAGGTACCCATGCAGCGACTGTGCTGAGGGGCAGGGAAAGAGGCCTGGGGGTTGGACATTGGGTCGGCCTGGCTACTTTAACTTTCAGTCCCCTGGAGATAATTGTGAGACCCATCCCTTAGGCTATGTCTACACTTGTTCAAATAAGTCGACTTTGCTAGGTCGACTTAACAAAGTCAACTTAGCATGTCTACACTGTAAATGTAGGTCGACTTAAAGTCAACCTTGCCAAATCAACTTAGAGCGTCTATACTGGATGCCTAAATCAACTTGCAGGGGCTAAGTGGACCTGGGAGTGGTGCATGGTGAGAAGGGGGGCACCCAAAAGGTGCCCCCTTCCCCGGGCACCCCTTTAAAAGTGGCAGGGAGCTCAGCATCTTCCCCATTGTACTAGGGTACATGAGGTCTGAGCAGGACAGGGACAGGGGCAGGGTACAGGAGCGGGGTGGGGAGGACTGTGTCCTGCCCTGTGGGTGGGCGTGCCAGGCTCTGGCTGTGCCAGGCACCCTGGGAGGGAGGTCAGTGGGGGAGCCCTGGGGGCCCTTTAAGTCAACTTAGGGCTAATCCACGTCCACACTGGCTTAAGTCGACTTAATAAAGTAGTTGACTTAAGTTGACTTAAAACTAGGTCTTATTAAGTCCACTTAATTTTTCCTTAAGTCAACTTAAGGAGCAGCTTAAGTCGACTTAAGGAAAGTATAGTGTAGACTCAGAGTAAATTCAGTCGACTTAAGCCTGCTTAAGTCAATTTAATTTACTAGTGTAGATGCACCCTTATTGCCTTGGTCCTGCAAGTCTTTGTGGGGTGCTCATGAGGAAGAATAGGTGTGAGAATTGATTAATTGGGAATACAAGGTTAAGTTCTCCCCACTGAGTGGATGTAAAAAGCTGGCTTCCTAGAAACCTACTCCCTCTACTGATGTAAATAAGGTAACTCCATTAATAAAGTCTTTCCTAAAATTTCTATCAAACCCTGTAGGGTCCTAATCTCACCTGCTGCCTACATTTTGGGGTAAATTCCCTAGGCACATGTCTGCAGCCTCCCTGTAGGTGTCTATCTCCTGTGTAAGCCCCAGAGCGAGTCATGAACCAGGGGATGATATGTGTTCAGCTACCAAAGTCATGAGTGGGCTCGATCTGGTAGGCATGATCAGAGACTGTCTACTGGAGAATCTGTACGTTGGAGGAGGCAGTGTCCATGTCAGTGGGTGAGAGCACTTCCCTAGAATGTGAGAGATTTGGGTTCAATCCCACCTTCTGTGAGAGCAGGAGAAAAAATTTAAACAGGTGACAAAGGAAGTCTCTGAAATAAAATTCAA
This sequence comes from Pelusios castaneus, assembly GCA_007922175.1. Taxonomy (NCBI): domain Eukaryota; kingdom Metazoa; phylum Chordata; order Testudines; family Pelomedusidae; genus Pelusios; species Pelusios castaneus. Next base: position 21,766,433 of record ML685784.1, read on the forward strand.
GTCACTTAAGTGTGATTAGCAAGGCTTTACTGACAGCAGAATACAGGAGCGCTCACGGGGAGAGAACAAAGAAAGTCTCCAACCTGTGACATAGCAACAACTTCTTTTATAGACTTTAGTTCATGTTACAGAATTTAAATACAGTTTCTGATAGGTTAGAAAGGCACCCTTCCCAGCTGCACATAACTCCTCCCAGCTGCACATAACTTAAACCTTTACTAAATTAAACTAAAACATTTGCAAGGCCACAGACAACGTTCCTAAAGAGAAAGATGAAAACAATTCAAATAAGGAAACAGCCAGTGCTCAAGGCTGAGAAAGAGACAGAGACAGCAAAAACATTTTCAGTGCCCCAAAGCATAACAGCATAACCCTTCCCAGCCTCTCAGACACTCAAAGGCTATGTCTACACTTACAAAGCTAGTTTGAATTAGTTAATTCGAACTAACTAATTCAAACTAATTTTAGTTAGTTCAAATTAACTTAATTTGAACTAGCATGGCCCTACTAGAATGCTAGTTCGAACTAGCCATGGCCATGCAGGGCACTTGCTTAGTTCAAATTAGTCAGTTGCAGGAAGGTCAATCTACCGATTAGTTCAAACTAAGCAGTTAGTTCGAACTAATATGGCCACATTTGACTTAGTTTGAATTAACGGATCGAATTAACCGTTAATTTGAACTAAGCAACTGAATTTATTAGTTCGAATTAAGGAAGCCCTTCATTCAAACTAATGAAAGCCTAGTGTGGCCAAGGCTTAAATTAGTTCGAATTAAGCTTCCTTAATTCGAAATAACTTGCAAGTGTAGACATAGCCAAAGAGAATGCTCAGGCTGCACCATCCTTGTCTATTTCCTAATTCCCAGAGCAAATCACAAAGCAGGGAAAAAGAGGCTGTGATATTGACCCAGAAAGGGTTAAGAACAAGCAGGATGAAATAACTGAAAAATCAACCTTTAAGGACTTGTTAAGAAAGTATTGAAGTTGTAATTAGAGCCTTCCCTTGTAGATTGTTAGCCAAGACATATTAAGTAAACCTAAGTGTTTGAAATGCATGTGTGTTGTTAGAGGTTATTTGATGTTTACCTATATCTTGTTAAAGGTTAACAATGCAGATAAACTTCTTTCTTGTTTATTACAAGTGTTTTATAGATTCAAGGATCAAAATAGAATATTAACTTTTAGATGAACCTGGGGTGTAATAATATCATTGTTTGTTGTATAAAGGTCTCTAGGGACCTGATTTTTTTTTTTTTTTTTTTTTTTTTTAATATTAAGACAGCTTGGATTTCATCAGGGGGGGTTTAAATCAGAATATTAAAGTCACCAGGAATGATTCAGACTACTCTATTAATTCTCATGGGACAATTTGAACAGATTCTGTTCATGGACTATTTGGACCATAATCTGTGAAACTGATCTTAAAAGAACTTCTGCAACACAGTTTATCATCTCTACTTTGAAATTGACTTTATTTTCATCTTTATCCATATGAAGCCTTAATCAATATTTTCGCTTTATTTTTAATATTGTGTTAGTTAATAAGTATTAGTTATAAGCATGTATTTGGGTAAGGTCTGAAATATTCATTAACTTGGCTAATAATGTGCCCAGTCCTCTGGGACTGATAGAACTTTTATTTATATAGTCGACAAGATTTTACATAATCCCTATTTTTGTTGAGTTGGATGCCTGGGTAGAAGCCAGAGGGCTGGATGGCTGTAAGGGAACTGTGTTTTTTGTCTTCAGCACTATCAGTGAGATGATCAGAAGCTGTTTGTTGCTGGCTTAGTGTATCTTACGGGGAAAAAAAAAAACAACCCACCAGTATGGGTGTCTGCCCGCCCCATTCTGTGCAGGCTTGCCCTAAAAATACAATGCCAGCCTGGCTCATTAAAGAGGCCAATGTCACATAGGCATTCCACTGCTTAAATCATGTGTGGGGACTGCTCTGGTAGGCATCCTCAGAGGCCACCCATCTCCAGAAAAAAACAGCAGGGAGAGGGAGGACATCCCATTTAACCATTAGCCCGATGGTTAGCATGCTCAGCCAAGATGTGGGAGACACCAGGCTTAAGACCCCTCTACCTGATGACGAGACAGGCTTTGAGAAAGGCTTTCACCTCTTAAGGTAGTAACCCTAACCACTGGGATAGTGTGATGGGAGGTTTCTTCAAGCTGTCTTATTGAAGTGGTTTGATTTTGATTGAATAATTCAATATTATTTGAGGCAGAGAAAGAGTCAGAATGACTATTTAGCCTAGTGGTTAGACTAGAACACTCTCCTGAGCTCACCTGAGCAGTGGTAATCCCTATTCACATCCCTTTTTCTTATTAGACAGAAGGTGGACTTGGACTAGGGGGTCTTCTGCATCTTGGGAACACCCTAACCATTTGACTAATGTCTGGAAGGGAGAGCTCCCCTATCTGCTTTATGTCAGGCTAGGTGGCAACTACATGCCATTTCTGAGAACTACTGGGGCTGGTAGCTATTGAACACATTTCCTGAACTGCGGGGGCTGATAGCTGTTGAAAACATTTCCTGTAACCGTAGCAAGCACCTGTGTAAAAACATAGGCCATCGTTATACTTCTTCTCAACTGTGTAGTCCAGCTATAGATTTACCAACAGCCAACCAATGCCAAAGCTAATGCAGTTTTACCAAAAATGGGGGCCCCTATGGCCCTGGCACAGCACCCATCCCATAGGTACAAAGAGCAGTAGGTTTGGGTGTAGCCCCTGAGAAGTTATCACAGACCGTCAGTATCTGGCTTGGCTGTGAGGTGTCGTGAACCCTTGGGTCCCCTCCCTTTTGCAGTCCACTTGGCGATCATTCTGTGGCTTCTCCTCACCTGGGTAAGTGCTTGATTTCCAATAAAGCGGGTTGCTCTGAGACCGTGCCTCAGTGTTTATTTCCACAGACTGGTATTCCTAAACAAACCCCTGCCTTTGGCACACCACACTTAGGCAGCCAAATGACTATTTTACCTCAGTGTTTGAATCACAAGCAGAGATGGGAGACTCTCAGTAACCTAAACTTAAGCACTGAACTCAGAGCCCTGGTCTACACTGACAGAGAAGTTCGACATAATGCTGTTTACCTCGATCTTCTGCAGTGGCAGTCTCATCTGCTAGAGCAGTAAGTTTGAATTAAATGGTGCTGTAATTCAACCTGATAACACCACTCCTGCAAGCAGCATAGCATTAAGGTCAAAATCTACAATTCAAATTTAAGTCTGGGCAGCCAGAGAGTAGCTGTAATCTTCTTTTCCTGCTTTTCCAGTTTTCTGCACCATAGCAACATAGCTCCTCCCCTGCCTGCAGACCCAGAAAGTTTTCAATTAATTCCCCTCTGCATCCAGCTCTGTGCCTATCTGTTGTGTCTGTGGCAGAAAAACAGCATAGAGAGCTTTTCCTGATGTTTTTTTCTTTAAAGAAGAGGGGAGGGAAAGTGAATGTAGGATGACTGCCTCCCCACAAGCCCCTGCACCTACTACCCACAATGCAGTGCATTTCAGGAAGTAATTGAGCAGTGGGGTCAGGAGATCCCAGCAAAGAATTTTCTGTATGATCACTCACATTCGCCTTCTGTAATTCAATAGCCTAAAATCAAATTACAATCCATCTCCTAGTGTAGGGAAGCCCAGAGAGGAAATCAGGCCTTTGCACACACCCCTCCCATCAGCATCTCCCATAGGCTTGTTTAGGCTGCTCCCAACTTAGCACACGGGCTTTGGACATCACATGCTGAGATGTCTCACTTTCTGCATTCATTATGGGGCATAGGTATCTGGCTCAGGCTTTGAGGATCACAGTGTTATTGCTGTAATTTTCTAGGCTCCTAAAAGTTAAGTGCTGTGATACAGATAATGCCCATGTTCCTTTTGTGTATCCTGGCCTTTGTGCCTTCCCTCTGTGAACCCTCACAAGAGCTGGGAACTGTCTGAATATTTGGGCAGATGTGCCATCAGTAACTTGCTATTCCTTTCCCCCCACTAAGCAGAAGCCTTCAGTTTGCTGGGTTTTGTTTGTCATGGTGTCCTCTAAAAAAAATCTTTCCCATCAGTGATTCAAGGGAGACATAGTGCATGTAACAAATCCTTCCATCAGAGTCTGACTGATCATCTGCTTTACCATCCTCATCTGAGTCAGAAAGAACCATGTACATCTTACAAGCAGCTGAGGTGAATGTGTTTGTCAGTGTGCTTGAGGCAAGGGGTGTTTTCATTATTTTCCAATCAGCTCACAGGAGTAAAGCTCCCCTTGATTTAGTGAGAGCACCAATTTTATCACTCCCTCCTTAGGCAACTACCACACAGAAACAGCAGAATCAAGTAATTGATTTCTGTATTTCAGCTCCACTCACCCTGTTCACTTAGGGTGAATTGACTTGATGGTGCAGAGGTGAACTCATTGATCAGCAGCAATTAGCTCCCTCTGATTTCCCAGCTGGGCACAGAGTACAATTATGACAGCTGAGGGTCTGGCCTGGTATCTCTGATGACCTTGTGAACTTTCAGTTCATTAACTCTTCCTAGAGAAATATGGCCAAATCCTTATTAACTGTAAATCAATAAACATCAGTTCCAGCCTCCTCCAAACTGTCTGCCAACATGCTGTGAATTTTGCCAGAGATGCTTCTCCAAATAAGCTGGTTGGGCAGGGTTTCTAAAAAAAGATATCTATCTTCTGAAGAATCTGATGTGTGTCCTGGTGAGTTTTACATTATTTTCTTCTTAGCAGAGCTAATTAGAGTATATTAGTTCTCATGATGTTGCATGCTCAATGGGGAGGCCACTGAATGTTGTGCATCTCCATGATGTTCTATCTTGACCCAGATCTGATGGGTTATTATGGGGTAGGATGCCTGTGAGTGACATGTGTCTGTCAACACTGTCTGGTCATTGTGCTTCAGTTATTCTAGGTTGCCAGAGACTGGAATGTAGGCACTGATGCCTTGTGGTTAGAACAAGAATCAGTCACCAGAACTAGGTGTCCAAGGTCAGAACCAGACTCAGAGGCCAGATAGCACAACTAAGGACCAACACTGAAATAAGAGTTTTGAATTACTTTGAAAACTCTATCTTTGATTTTCTTGATCTTTGCCCATCCCAAACATGGAAATGTATATGAAAGTCCAGCTCTCCTATGAGATATCCAGCTTTCCAGATATGAACCCCTGCCCCTCAAGTGCAGAGATCCCTTGTCCCCAACCGCGTTCCAGGGTAAAGCAGAGGCATGCTCCAGGAGGTAATATGCACAACAGCTGTTACATAAGTGCAAAAGCCATCAGTCTGGGGACTGAGCCAGAGACCTCCAGAGCTGAAAATACTGAACTACTGCTAACAATGGGAGGACTGAGCCCCACTTCAAATCAGAGTTGAAGGTGTTCAGGATCTTGCTGGATTGGGTCCTAAAAGCCTTTGGTTCAGACACTCAACACAAAAAGTAGCAACTGCGTTAATAAATCAAGGTTCTATAAAAGTCGCTTTAGCAGAGAAAAAGCCACTTACTAGATTCTTCCACCCTACCCCCTCCACAAAAAGGAGGCAAACAATCACACAAAGTAAAGAGCAAAGGATTTCTGAAATGAACTGCTTAGCGCTTGAACTGATTGACTCTCTCTGACACCTTAAAGCTTCCAGCATCAGGTAATGCCTTTCCTGAAGCCACCGCTGGGTCTGGTTGATAAGGGTACTTGAAATGCTGAAAGCTGTGATCTTGTTAAAATGGGTCAAAAGAAGCAATCTTTGTAACGTTTCAATGGTTGGCTTATTGCTAGTGAAGAGAGCAGTAAATGCCACTTACCACTAAATTTTCCACTTCATCCTGAGGTGTAGATAACTATGCTTCTGATACCTTTCCTCCAAAGGACAGCTCAGCAGCATCAGGCAAAGGCAATTACATATTTAAAGGTCTAGATGTCTGATATAAACCCCATGCAAAGAAGGAGAGAAAAAGAAGATTCCCCTGGCGGGGATGATTTAGTGGGAATAGTCCTGCTTTTAGCAGGGGGTTGGACTAGATGACCTCATGAGGTCCCTTCCAACCCTAATATTCTATGATTCCAAGAGTTACACTGGTTTTCCTCAAGAAGTTGGAAGTTAATTAATTTAAGTAGTGATACCCAGTAAAGGTGACCCATGGACTGGAACTGTGTTGTTAAAATTTAACAAGGAGTGGTATAGCCTAACATGCAAGTTTTTACATCCTGTGCACTGCACTTTTAAATGTCTAGGAATGAGCTGCAATTCTGTGGCAGGAAGGTGCCCTGTGCGCTCCACTCGGATGCAGTCCATTGAAAGGGGCCATTTACACTGTCCTCTCCTGAGGCCTTTCCACTTGTTCTTCCCTATTGTCCATATTATAAAATGAAAAACAGTTAAGCTGGAAGAGGCAGATTCATTACTGCACTGGAGAAAAGACAAAGGATGCGGCTTTATGCGGTGACCCTCTGCAGATCAAAGGTGACTACAGGGCTCTGGGAGCACGGGTGAAGGAGTTCGGTGCACAGGTGGTGTTCTCCTCGATCCTTCCGGTCAAGGGTAGGGGCCCGAGCAGAGACAGATGCATCCTGGAGGTGAATGCCTGGCTGCGGAGATGGTGTTACCAGGAGGGCTTTGGCTTCCTCGACCATGGGGTGCTGTTTCAGGAAGAAGGACTGCTAGGCAGAGACGGACTCCACCTATCCAGGAAGGGAAAGAGCATATTTGGAAGCAGACTGGCTAACCTGGTAAGGAGGGCTTTAAACTAGGTCCGAAGGGGGAAGATGACCAAGACCCACAGGTAAGTGAAACTGAGGGAAACCTGGGGGAAGGGATGGAACTTGGGGGATGCTGGGGCTGTAACAGCAGGAATAAAAGAGAGGGTAGTTGGAACTGGGGGCTGGGGTCAAATAATTGTTTATTTCTTGATAAAGTCATAATACCTCAGGCGAGTGGGGAAGGAGGACACCGGGAGAAATTGCAAGGGGGAAGATGCGACAGGAGGGAGAATCGACAGGGCAAAGTAGGGCAATGGGCCCGGTATCTTAGGTGCCTGTACACAAATGCGAGGAGCCTGGGAAACAAGCAGGAAGAATTGGTAGTACTGGCACAGACAAGGAACTATGATATAATTGGAATAACAGAAACGTGGTGGGATAACTTGCATGACTGGAGCACTGCCATGGATGGATATAAATTGTTCAGGAAGGACAGGCAAGGAAAAAGGGGGGGAGGAGTAGCTTTATATGTAAAAGAGCTGTATGACTGCTCGGAGCTCCACTATGAAAGTGGAAACAAGATGGTTGAAAGTCTGTGGGTTAAGTTTAGGGGAGAATGCAACAAGGGGGATGTTGTGGTGGGTGTCTGCTACAGACCACCAGACCAGAAAGAGGAGGTGGATGAGGCGTTCTATGGACAACTAACAGAAGTTTCCAGATCGTCGCAGACCCTGGTTCTTATGGGGGACTTCAATTATCCTGATGTCTGCTGGGAAGATAATACAGCAGTGCACAGGCGATCCAGGAAGTTTTTGGAGAGTATTGAAGACAACTTCCTTGTACAAATGCTGGAGGAACCAACTAGGGGCCTTGCACCTCTAGACCTATTGCTCACAAACAGAGAAGAATTAATTGGGGAAGTAGAAGTAAATGGCAACCTGGGCAGCAGCGACCATGAGATGGTAGAGTTCAGGATCCTGATCAATGGAAGGAAGGAAAGAAGCAGAACACACACCCTGGACTTCAGAAAAGCAGATTTTGGCTCCCTTAGGGAGCTGATGGGCAGGGTCCCATGGGAAGCTGATCTGAAGGGGAAAGGTGTCCAAGACAGCTGGCTGTATTTTAAAGAAACCCTGTTAAAGGCACAGGAAGATAACATTTCGATGTGCAGAAAGAACAGCAAATGTGGACGGCGACCAGCGTGGCTTAGCAGGGAACTCTGCGGGGAGCTGAAACATAAAAGGGAAGCTTACAAGAAGTGGAAGCTTGGACAGATGACAAGGGAGGCGTATAAAGATATTGCTCGGGACTGCAGGGATCAAATCAGAAAGGCCAAAGGACAATTGGAGTTGCAGCTAGCAAGAGATGTGAAGGATAACAGAAAGGGGTTCTATAAGTATATCAGCAACAAGAAAAGGATCAGAGGTGGTGTAGGTCCCTTACTGAATGGGGCAGGCATCCTCGTGGAGGATGATGCGGAAAAGGCTGAAGTACTCAATGCTTTTTTTACTTCAGTCTTCACAGGGCGGGCCAGCTCCCAGGCTACTACACGGGGTAACGCGGACTGGAGAGGAGAGTGGCCCTCGGTGATGGAAAGTCAGGTTAGGGAACACTTAATGAAATTGGATGTGCACAAGTCCATGGGGCCGGATGAACTGCATCCGAGGGTGCTGAGGGAGTTGGGGGAAGTGATTGCAGAGCCGCTGGCCATTATCTTTGAGAACTCGTGGCGAACAGGGGTGGTCCCGGAGGATTGGAAAAAGGCAAATATAGTACCTATCTTTAAGAAAGGGAAAAAGGAGGATCCGGGGAACTACAGACCGGTCAGCCTCACCTCAATCCCTGGGAAAATCATGGAGCAGGTCCTCAAGGAATCCATCCTGAAACACTTGGAGGACAATAGAGTGATCAGGAACAGTCAACATGGATTCACCAAGGGCAAATCGTGCCTGACCAACCTGATTTCCTTCTATGATGAGATGACTGGATTTGTGGATGCGGGAAGAGCCGTTGACGTGATATACCTTGACTTTAGCAAGGCTTTTGATACGGTTTCCCACAGCATTCTCGTTGGCAAGTTAAGGAAGTATGGGTTGGATGAGTGGACCGTAAGGTGGATTGAAAACTGGTTAGATCAACGGGCTCAGCGGGTAGGAATCAATGGCTCGATGTCTGGTTGGCAACCGGTAACGAGTGGAGTGCCCCAGGGGTCGGTCCTGGGGCCGGTTCTATTCAACATCTTCATTAATGATCTTGATGATGGAATAGACTGCGTGCTTAGTAAGTTTGCGGATGACACCAAGTTGGGGGGAATGGTAGATACTCTGGAGGGCAGGGACAGGATCCAGAGAGACTTGGACAAATTGGAACACTGGGCCGAAAGAAACCTCATGAGGTTCAAGAAAGACAAGTGCAAAGTCCTGCACTTAGGACGGAAAAATCCCATGCACTGCTACAGGCTGGGGACCGATCAGCTAAGTAGCAGTGCTGTAGAAAAGGACCTGGGAGTTATGGTGGACGGGAAGATGAATATGAGCCAACAGTGTGCCCTTGTTGCCAAAAAGGCCAATGGCATATTAGGCTGCATCAGTAGGAGTATTGCCAGCAGATCGAGGGATGTGATAATTCCCCTCTATTCGACACTGGTCAGGCCGCATCTGGAGTACTGTGTCCAGTTTTGGGCTCCCCACTACAGAAAGGATGTGGACAAATTAGAAAGAGTCCAGCGGAGGGCAACAAAAATGATTAGGGGGCTGGGGCACATGACTTATGAGGAGAGACTGAAGTAACTCGGCTTATTTAGTCTCCAGAAGAGAAGACTGAGGGGAGATTTGATAGCAACCTTCAACTACTTGAAGGGTTGCTCCAAAGAGGAGGGAGCTAGGCTGTTCTCGAGGGTAACAGAGGACAGAACAACGAGCAATGGTTTCAAATTACAGCTGGGGAGGTCAAGGTTGGATATTAGGAAAAACTTTCTCACTAGGAGGGTGGTGAAGCATTGGAATGGGCTATCTAGGGAGGTGGTAGAATCTTCATCTTTGGAGATTTTTAAGGCTCGGTTAGACAAAACTCTGGCTGGGATAATTTAGGGGGAGTGGTCCTGCTTTTTAGCAGCGGGTTGGACTAGATGACCTCGTGAGGTCCCTTCCAACCCTATGATTCTATGATTCTATCCTTCCTTTCCTAACTGTTTCCATAGCTCCTCTTGGGCTTTGCAGGGGTGTTATGCTGAACAACTTAACTCTCTTGTTTTGAAACATAACGTCCAATTGGACAGGGACAGTCTTTGCACAGCGCCACACACAGTGGGATCCTGGTACATGACTGGTCTCGTAGGTGATGCCTCAAAGCAAATAGTAAATAAATATAACTAGCCTGCTAGAAACCAGGCTGTGGAATTTAATGGCATTTGAATTTAAACTTCTGTGATCAAATCCAACAGCTTGCAATTTTCCATGACCCAACTATTACATCTTCGAGCAATGCATTCCAGTCTTTGGTGGTACAGGAGGGGGCACCGCGACCCAGCGTCTGAGGGTCTGCGACCCAGTACTGGGTCCCAACTCTGAGTTTGAAAACCACTGTCACGAGGATTTGAGCCACCAGAGCTAATAGGAAGTCACCATCCAAACCAATAATCTGACTGAGAATCTTAGCATTAATTTTTTTTAGTCTGTCACTCAAGAGTGTCTGTCACTGTTAGCGAAGGGATCATTGGGCAGGTTGCTGAACAAGGGGAGCTGGGTTTTACTAACCTTTGACCCTAACAAATCACTTCATCTTCCTCTCCCTCCATTTCTCCATCTTTAAAATGGGTCATAAAGATACTTACCCTCTGTTGTAAAGTATTCCGAGATACCTGTAAGGGTGTCGCTAGCACTGGGCGCATGGAGCATCGGACTAAAATGTGCTAACGAGTGCCCTGAGCTGCAGGCCCCAGAAAGCCTACCTGCCCTGATCTCCAGCATCTGGGAAGAGCTCAGTTGGGGCCAGCAGGGCCTTTTTAAATATCCTGCCCTGCTGTGCTCACAGGCACGTGGAGCAGGGAGGGAAATGTAAACACCAAGCAGTTCAGTATCTAGCGGCTCCCCCTTCCTTGAGCTCCAGCCTCCAGCAAAGGTAAGTGTTGAAGGGCTTCAGGAGCTGGGCACAGGGCAGTGGAAAGTGCATGCAGCTGAATGAGGCAACTGTGTGTAGGGACCCACCTGCCCTGGGAGAGGTGGCCCGCTGGTGCTGGGAGAGGCAGCCGGGCTGCAGGCACTGGAAGCCAGGCATGGGAGCCTGCTGGGGGGGGCAGGAGGTAGCAAAATGAGGCTGGGCACAGAGTGTGAGGTAGTAGGGAGCCTGTAGTGAGCAGGGTTGGGCTGGGTGCAGGGTACGGGGGCCCCAAGGACCCTTCCGGGAGCAGCCCCAGGCCAGGCTGGGCTTGGGGGTCTGCCCTGTGCCCCAAATCCTTTTCTTCTAGAGCAAAGCTCCTGGATCTATGGGTGAAATGCTCAACAAAAGATCTGAGTGTTGTTATTATTACAGTTTGAAACAACCAATCTACTTAGGTGTGCTGGGACATCTGCCCCACACTGGAATATACATGGGTAAAAGAGGCCTAAGGAGGCTGTGGGGGGATGCAGCCAATGGGTGTGAGGAGCAGCTGGTCCTGGCACAGCATGCCCATAGAAGAACGACAGAGTGGAACAGAGTCAGTTGCTACTGGGAGCTCAATGAGTGAGGATTGTGTCTCCGCAGACTGAGCAACCTGCAGCTCCTCAGATCAGTGGTTCCCAACCAGTGTGTCGCGGCAACACCTAAAGTGAGAATCTCCAGGGCTGGGGTTATTTTAAAACTCCGGCCCTGCTCAGCCCAGCCACGTGGGCTGTGCAGGGCGGGAAAAACCTGCAGCACAGTTTGGTCCTGCTGGCTGCCGGTAAGTGTGGGCTGGGGAAGGGGGATGAATAGGGTTGGGGGGGAAGGGGGTATTAGGGTTGGGGAGCTACTGGGGGAATGGGAAGGAGGAACAGAGAGCCGCTGATGGTCCCATTCCAGCCCTGTCTGGGCGGTCCCCAGAGCCACCGGCCCAATCCTACCCTGGCTAGAGGGTCCCTGGAGCCGCCGGTGGTGGCAGCCCCATTTTGGCAGTGGCCCCATTCTGTCCCGGCCGGGATTCCCCAGAGCCACCAGTGGCCTCATTCTGGCCCCAGCCAGGGACCCTGGGACATGGGTGGTGGGATCTGACCCTGGCCCCACTGGCTGGAGCTGGATCGGGTGCGGTGGGGGTGGATTTTTGTAGCTGCCTCCCCCAGTGGCAAATAAATCCTCCCATGAGTGGGGGGGGGGGGCTGATAGGGTAGGTGGGGCTGCAGCAAGGCCTGCAGGGGCCCTGGTGAGACCTGTGGGGGGTGCTGAGGACCCAAAGAGGTGGGGGCCAGAGGGCCTGTGCTGGCCCCTGCAGTGGTGGGAGGGTCCATCACAGACAGCAGGGAGCTGTGGGGAGGAGGTACCCACTGGTGGGGAGGGAACCACAGTGGGGTGAGGGTCCATGGGTGGCAGGGAGCTGCTGGGGAGAAGCAGGGCAGGGGGTACTGCCCCATGCTCCTCTGCCCTGCCCGACACCCCACATAGCCACTCCTGTTCTCCCATCCCCTCTTCTCTCTTGCCACCCTTCTGCTCCCCACATTGCCACCCTTGTCCTCTTTTGCCGGCCCTGCTCCCCACACTCTCCTGCCTCTCCCCATAACTCCTGATCCGCCCCCCCTCTTGCCACCTCTGCCCTGCTATCCCTACCAACCCACATAGCAGTATTTCCCAACCAGTGTGCCATGCTTCCTGAATATTCATAAGCTAATTTTAATATTCGTGAGTTTTGTAATTGTGGTGTGCCTCGGAAAAAAAATTGAAGGTATCAAGGTGTGCCATGGCAGAGAAAAGGTTGGGAACAACTGCCTTAGGTAGAACAACTGCTGACAGGGGCTGGGGAAGGAAGCGGGAGTTCTTTGTTGGTGCTAGGAATGGGTAGTTGCGTACCCTAAGGTAAGAGTAAAGAAAGTGCTGGATCCATGGGGCGGTAGTCCAGGGAGACAGAGCAGCAAGATAAGAAGTTAGAGTCGCAGCAAGGGGATGCTATTTGTAGGGTTCCTAGGTCAGGACACAGAGTAGTGGGTGGGCCCAGGTCCCCCTTCATTTGCCATTGGGGTACCCGGCAACAGTTAGACTGCAGTACTAACATCCAGAAGATGGGAGCACCAATGGTGAAGTGGCACTTGAAGTTGTTAGATCAAGACTCAGGCCCAGGCTGTAGGACATGGGTTCTCAGGTTTCCAGCTGTCAGCATGACCCATTCCCCTGGTGTGACACACCCCACTGAGAATGCATTTGGAAAACTGGACTACACCACCCCCCACTGGTGTGACTTCACCCACACCTCATGTGAGGTCCTGCCTTTGTGGGCATGGTAGCACACATCCTCATTGAAAACTGAGACATGACATTCATTTTGTTTTCAGATCATACCTACTCAATGGCTTATTGGGTTGCATCAGTAGGAGGAGATTGAGGGATGTGATTATTCCCCTCTATTCAGCACTGGTGAATTCCAAATTGTGTCCCGTTTTGGGCTCCTCATTATAGATTGTCAGCAAGCCTATGACAAGGTCCCTCACCAAAGGCTCTTAAGCAAATTAAGGTGTCATGGGGTAAAAGGGAAGTGGCCCGAGAGTTGTCATGAAGAGGATGCTGTAGTCCCAGGAGTGATGTGTGTCAAAGAACAGCCCTGATGCTGGGTGAGGTGACATGGGGACGGGTTTACTGACCTGTGGAGCTCATCCCAAGATCTCCAGTAGGAGGCAGCAGCATAATGAGGGAGCCCAGTCACATTAGGAAATGACAAATTAATGAGAATGTTATTCTTGCTACTTTTGTTTATAAAGGAGTAACCAAACAAAAAGTCATATAGTGAGTACCTGTCGCAGGCCACGCCCTCCACTGTGCCCCCAAATGGGGAAAGTCTGGGGGGTGCAAACAGGGATGGTGCATCCACAACCTTACAAGCCTATTGTGCCCCACTCTTGGGCTCCGGGCCATCCAGCCTAGCAGCCACAGAGTCAATATCTCGGCCCTCTTTGCAGGGCAGTCCGGCCTAGCGGCCACAGAGTCAATATCTCGTCTCGTACATACCCTGAAGAAGCAGGGCAAATTAAAGGGGCAACTGCCTCAGGGACGGGTCACCCCAGGTAGGGGGACTGAGGCTCTCCCACTCCACCGAGTCCCAGCCCAGGGCCCTGTCAGTGCTGGGGGTCCAGCGCCAGGCCAGCAGGGATCCAGACCACAACACGCCAACCTGCTGCCGAACCCCTCCGACTCCACAATCCGGGCCCCTGGTCTACTTCCTTCTCGAGCAAGTACTCATCACTCAGCCTATCCTCGTCTCCAGCCTCCTCGACTCCTGCGGTCACTGTCAGCTGCTGCTCCACAGGATCCTGGGATCTGAAGGCTGAAGCCATTGCCTGTGGGTCAGGATCCTGGTGGCTGACACAGGGCGTATGCTCCACATGGTTCCTTTCAAGGGTTCCCTCTCCTGCTGCTTGCAGTGGGTGATCCTCAAAGTCAGGCACTGCTTCCAGAGGTCCTTGGTCCTTGCTGGTCAGCCCAGACTGAACTGAGCTCCTTCCTTTTATAGGGAAACTGCAAGCTGAGCATGCCCAGCAGGGCTTAAGGGGCGGGGCCTTATCCACACACAGGGTCTGCTGGGTTCCTGCAGTGTGGGGCAGGGCTGCCCCGTCACACTACCCAGTTCTGCAAGCTTTACTCATTATAGTAGTCCTTAGTAGAGAGAGGGAGAGAGAGAGAGAGAGAGTCTGTTGACTTCATGGGCATTACTTGTGCAGGTAACAATTCTGCACATGAGTAAGGGTTACAGATTAACAGTGAGGGTTATTGTCCTTTAGAATTACTGTCATGACGGTGGATATGCTTCACTTGAAGTTTGTTAGATCAGGACTCATGCCCAGGATGCAGGACATGGGCTCTCAGGTTTCCAGCTGCCAGCATAACCCCAGCCCCCTGGTGTGACCCTCCCCCCCCCCACTGAGAATGCATTTGGAAAACTGGACTGCACCAACTCCCACTGGTGTGACTTCACACACACCTCATGTGAGGTCCTGCCTTTGTGGGCATGGTAGCACACATTTCAATATGGGGTTCTCCATGTGTGATCACTACTGGAAAGGAGACAAAACCTGGACTGTCACTCTTAAAATGAGACAGGTGGCTTGCTTATTCAGGAATAACTGAGTTAAATATTATGGCCTGTATTATGTAGGAGAACAAACTGAATTAACGTAATGTTCTCTTCTGGCATTAAATTCTGTGACTGAAACCCTGGCCCACCTGAATCAATGGGTGCTTTGCTTTGACTTCAGTGGGGTTCAGGATTTGACCTTATTACTCTATCATTAATATTCTATGATTGTCTTGGATGCTTGGAGAGGAGGGGGTGGTCAATAACTGCGTATTTGTTGTTTGTTTTTAAGTGAATCTGGCTCTAATATGTTGGAAATCCTGTAGCTGTCTGAAGGCTGGCTGCCTTCATACAGTATAAAACTCCCTCCTCTGCAGAAGGCCATGACTAGATTAGAATCTTGCTGAAGTGGGATTTCAAGTGATGTATAATGGAACTCTGAAGAGGAGTGACTTTCACGCAGAAAGTAAGGAAAGTGCTTGTCACCTCTTATTCCGACATCATCATAGACTCATAGAGTTTAAGGTCAGAAGGGACCAGTACAATCACCTAGTCTGACCTTCTGCAAAATGCAGGCCTCAAGACCTTACCCACCCACTCCAGCAATAGGCCACCAATCTATGACTGAGTTATTTACCTCCTTAAATCATGATTTAAGGACTTTAAGATACAGAGAATTCACCGGTAGGTGAGCCATGTCCTGTGCTACAGAGAAAGGCGAAAAACCCCCAGAGCCCAAGCCAATCAGCCCTGGGGGAAAATTCTTTCCTGACCCCAAATATGGTGATCAGTTAAACCGTGGGCACGTCTCAACAGCCAGTTACCCAAGAAACAATTCTCTGTAATAACTCAGAACCTACCCCATGTGCATTATCTCCTGGTGTATTTTCAGTACAGCTGGTGGGGAACAGGATCTAACCATAAAATGTAACCAGGGAACATTCCTTTGTTGCGAACATTGCAGGAAGATTCTTTGACAGTATCCCCTCATGCTCCGGGATTTCAAATGACCTTTGTTCAAGCTATCAACCTCATCATAACTGTTTAAACCGCTCTCTGTATTTTCCACAATGTGTGGAGTCAGGCGAGACTGCCTGAAGGAAATCCTGTCAGTGAGCAAACCAACTGGGGTGCTCCACAGTTAGCAGCCCTACAGACCTTTGGCTGGTGCTCAGCCACTGCTAAACTAGAAATCTATACCTGTATCCAAAGCAGTTGAGTTCAAAGCACTGCACTTCTGAGGTGGTGACATTTGGTTCATCTTGTCAATGTGTTACATCCTCTGATATTTCACTCTGAAATAACAGTCAAACATTTTACTAAAAGCTACATCGTAATCTGCCTCTGCTTCATCCCTTAGACAGATCTTTATGTGACACCTCAGCTATACCTACTCCACATGTCTCCTGACTGGATTCACCCCTATGCGGTGTTAAAGAAAGGGACCATTGTGCATCTGGAATCCTGTTTCCTTCCCACATTTCCAGGAGGGGCTGTAATGTGGCTGAGCACTTCCTCCTTTGCTCCTCCATTTTGAGAATAACTCCTGAAGCTGTGTTGCCAATTTTGGCAAACTCAGAGGCTGGTGAACTGAGCTCTTGATTCAAACATGGATGACCCCAAACTGTGATGTAAAGCACTTCTAGTAGTTCACAGGGTGCCCTGAGATCACTTAACAAAAAAGATAAGGAATTCTCTAAGGGATAGCTAATGGAAACAAGTTTCAGTGAGGAGATGATGATGATGATGTTAGCATGCTTGAGACTTTGGAACAAAGAGACATAACTAATTGAAGTCCACTCCATGTTTTCCCTTGTCACTGTCCAGGGATCATTCCATTTACAATAACCTAAACTAATTCAGTGCAAGAGGATGGGGGAAAATTTGAAAGAAAAACTGTCTATCAATGGCACACAGGGAATAGAACTTAAGTGCACTGGGATGACAGGATAAATGCAGGTATATACTTCTAATTTTATCTTTCTGGGAAAGCTACTGGAGACAATCAGTCCATTTTGCAATTGACCCTCCTGGGAGGCGACAGCCATGTATTACTCCAGCATATTTCAGTACCAGCAAAACTTCTATAAGCAAAGTAACCCAGTGTAAGGCCCAACTACACTAAACATGCAACGGTGATAGGGAACATAGTTACATTTGTCCCAGGGTCACAAAACTGTTCATGTGTGGTGCCATTCTAATGTCTACCTTATTATTTATAAAGCGGTAGCACCTTAGAGGCCCCAGTCATGATCTAGTG
The DNA here is from genome assembly GCA_007922175.1 of Pelusios castaneus. NCBI lineage: Eukaryota > Metazoa > Chordata > Testudines > Pelomedusidae > Pelusios > Pelusios castaneus. Next base: position 21,783,626 of record ML685784.1, read on the forward strand.
GCCCATTCTCCTAGTACCATACCAAAACACCACAAAAAGGTGGTTCCTGCTCTAAATGGGCTTGAAACAATATACTAAAGATCCAGAGCTCTAGCATTACTTGTTTAAAAAACTCTAGCTGTGTCAGGGGACAAATATAGTCTCTGTAATGATTGTTGCATTGAGCAGCCACCAACTTTGATCCGTCTTACTGCATTACCCAGGCTTCTAAAAATGTGGAACTCGGTCCAGTTAAAATGGGTCTGACTAAAATACGGTAATGAAAATATGGCAATGAAAAGTCAATGATAAGTGTCCTTTGAGGAATTCCAAGCCTTTAAAAGAATAGCTGGCACTTTTCTGATATTGACTCCTTTTAGACTGACATGCCTGTATTGTTGTGTGGGAATGGTTATTCTGAAATGATTATCTGTGAATTAAAACACATGAAGTAATATCTATTTAAGCAACACATAGATCAACAAGGTGTAATTCAAAGGAAAACTATACTCCTGGATATTGAATAAATATGATTGTTAAGCAAGCACAGTTAAAATGATTACCATGTGAGAGTTGTTTGTGTGTATACGATGTCATTGTGAAAAGTTGCTTAATAGAAATCTAAAGCCCTATCCAGGGGTCTGGATGCAGAAAGTGACTTTAAATAGTTTATGAGCGAAAACATGGTGCCACTGAATGGGAATTTTACGACTGCAAAGGGATAAGAACCTCACTCAGGGTTTACACACTTTGCTTTGTGAGTTACTTCCATTTCCCTGTGTACTTACAAGGAAATATTGAGAGATTTGTTTGGTAACTGGGTAAATGTTTAATGGGAATCATTGCAGTTATGCTGCATTGAAGACACAGAAATATACAAAGTCTGTGTTCTGCCCAGCATATGTATCTCCTCACTGGAACTTGCAATTGAAGGGCTAGTCTTTGCCGGTGGCAGCAAATTTACCACTGTCAGTTCGAACTTCTTGCTCAACTGCTCAGTTCTGTGAAGACCCACTCAGCCGGTCAGGAAATTGATCCCTGAACACCCTGGCAACTGGGGTAGCGCTGAGTTGAAGGGAGGGCCCTCTTTTACACTCAATGCAGTGTACATGCCTGGAGTAGGAAAGCTGAACGCAGATATGCACGTTCCAAAGGGGCAGCCTTGTTAGTCTATTGCAGAAAAACAAATAGAGTCCTGTGGCACTTTTAAAGACTAACAGATTTATTTATCGCATGAGCTTTCATGGGAGAAAATCCCACTTCGTCAGACGCTTTGAAGATGGGTAATTTACAGAATGGGAGGAGATTAAATGCAGGGAAATGAATGACATAGGGTCAGGTCAGGCTGTAACAGCAAATCAAAATAGATGTTAGGATTCAAACACTGCGGAACAGCACATAGAGGAAGGTGAGGTCAAATCACCTGTTGTAATGAGAAGAAAAATCCATAGTCCCTGTTTAACTTCAAGGCAACTCAGTTGAATTTGCAAGCCTTGGGAGACAGACCTCTCCTTGCTTACAGACAGACCCCCAACCTTAAACGGATACTCACCAGCAACTACAGATCAAACAACAAAAACATTAAAGTAGGAACATATCCCTGCAACAGACCAGGCAGCCAACTTTGTCCTCATATCTACATTAAAGATACCATCACAGGACCAAATCAAGCCACCTACTACATCAAGGGCTCATTCACCTGCTCATCCACCAAAGTGATTTATGTCATCGTGTGCCGGAAAGGCCCCTTTGCCTTATATATTGGACAAACAGGACAGTCTGTGCGCAAAAGAATAAATGGACACAAATCTGACATCAGAAATTGCAACGCTCAAAAACCAATTGGGGAACACTTCAATCTCTCTGCTCACTCCATTGACGACTTGTTAATAGCTGTGCTGAAACAGATAAATAACAAATCACAGCTTCAAAGAGAAACTGAAGAACTCAAATTTATATGCAAATTCGACTCTGTTGCCTTGGGGTTAAACAGGGACTACAGGTTTTTCTCTCATTACAACAGGTGATTTGACCTCACCTTCCTCTATGTTCTCCAGTGTTTGAATCCTAACATCTATTTTGATTTGCTGTTACAGCCTGACCTGACCCTATGTCGTACGTTTCCCTGCATTTAATTTCCTCCCATTTCTGTAAGTTTCCCATCTTCAACATGTCTGACAAAGCTGAGTTTTCTCCTATGTGATAAATAAATCTGTTAGTCTTTAAAAGTGCCACAGGACTCTATTTGTTTTTCTGCAGATATGCAAGTTATTTTTAGTAAATTGCTTATCTCTGTTTGACTAATGCTGAAGAAGGCAGGCAGTGTTGACCTGCCCTAAGCCATGATATGATGAACAAGGGAAACAAACAATAGAATGAGGATGGATGGGGAAACAGGAATAAGGATAATGGGAATATGATGGCCAGTTACATGTGGATGTAGATACATGTGGTCATGTGGATACTTAGGTATGGTGTATACTGTTGTGCTGGGTCTACAGGAGATACACAAACTATCAGTGCTTTTTTTCTAAAAAAAAAGGTACTGGAACTCCTATTGATGTCCGTTGTGTCATAAAGAAATAACACTGAAAATAGTGCAGTAAACAGTAAATTTTTGAATATATCAAAGAAATAAAAATACAAGGTAAAAACTGTTAAGTTTTATTAACTATGCAGGCCGCTAATATACTGAAAGACAACCTGTGAGGTCTGCAGGGGTCCTCACACTTTTTAAATAGGGGGCCAGTTCACGGTCCCTCAGACTGTTGGGGGGCCGTATTATAATTAGAAAAAAACGTGAATGTGTAGCTATCACGTCTGCTGCTGGCCTGTGTTTCTGGGTACTGGGTGGCAGGCAGTAATGCATCCACACACTTTTTGTTGGTGCTGTGGGCTCCGGCCAGGCCCAGAGTGTGGGACTGACCGATGTTAGCCTGCTGGCCTGCTGTTGTGTACACAACTAGTAGCCAATGTTCCCTCTAGGTTTGGTGGCTTGTGTGCAAAATTTTCAAGCCGTGTGAAAAACTTTTTCAGAATAAATTTTTGGAGAAAACTCCCAAGACAGAAATTATAGGCATTAATTGAAGATAAAGTGACTGTAAATAGAATTAATTAATTAATTGTGTTTAATTAATTTAATTGGAATGAATTTGGAATTGAAATCTAATTTTAAGAAAGGTTTTTATTTAAAATTAATTTTTAAAAAGTTTTAAAAAAGAAGGGAGAGAAAGAAAAAAGAGAAGGAAGGAGGAGACAAAGAAAGAAAGGAAGGAAGCAAAGACAGAAAGAGCAGGAAGGAAGGAAGACAAAGAAGAGAAAGAAAGAAGAGAAAGGAAGGCAGGGAAGAGGAAGACAAAGAAGAGAAAAAGAAAAAAAGGAAAGGAAGAAAGAAGAGAAAGGAAGGAAGGAGAGGAAGAGGAAGAGAAAGGAAGGCAGGGAAGAGGAAGACAAAGAAGAGGGGGAAAAAAGGAAAGGAAGGAAAGGAAGAGGAAAAGAAAGAAGAGAAAGGAAGCAGCCCCGGGGGTCTGGAGGGGGCGGTGGGGGCTGCCGGCCTGCGCGGGGGTCCCTCCTTGTCCCCACCCCTCTAACCCGGGCCGTCTCCTTGTCCCCACCCCCACCCCTCTAACCCGGCCCGTCTCCTTGTCCCCCCACCCCTCTCCAGGCCTCCCTCCAGCCCCCTTACCTGGCCGGAGGCTGGGAACCACAGAGACAGCCGGCAGAGCTGCTTGCCGGCCAGTCCGCTCCCGCCCTGAGCACGCTGTAACTGCGCATGCTCAGGGCGGGAGATTTAAATCTCCCCAGCCCGGCCCAGCCTGCACAGCTGGGAGGGAGCACCGGCGGGGAAAAAAGGTGCCGGAACGCCGTTCCGGTGCGTTCCGGCAGAAAAAAAGCACTGCAAACTATGTATTGCCCAACGATTTACTTACCCTCCCTTACCATGGTGTCTTCATTGGGCTGCGCCTACAGGAAATGCTCTCCATTCAATGCAGTTTTACTCTTTTCTCGGGGTGGATTACCGCATCAAGCAGAGAGCACTTCTGGGATCAATTGAGGGGGTGTCTCTCAACTGGCTGCTTAATCAATCCCTCTGTGTTGATCCATGGAGACTAATGCAGTGTTTTCAGTATAGACAAGCTCTCGATTTAAGGCAGATGTCTATTTAAAGTGGTTCTGTCTATTTAGTAGTAATAGTTTTTTGTCATAAGTCTTTATCTTGGTGGAGGAATTTTTCCCTTCAACTTTTGCAACATTCAGATTCAGAGCCATTTTATCTTCATTATGATCCACGGCTACCCCTTTGGAATTTGACTTTAAAAGGGCCACAAGACACTGTTGTCTTTCTACAATAGACTAACACGGCTACCCCTTTGAAATTTTGAACAGTCAGACTCTGAACTTGAATCTGAGTTTTTATAATTCAGGACTACTTATAATGCATAACCAATTCTCTGTAAGCAATTCAATCTAAATATGGGCTGTGTAACTTTAGGACCAATTTGGCATTATGAAGAATGAGATGAGGTAATCCCATCATCATCATCATCAATGACCCAAGCATCAGAACACATACTGCTTACCCCAGGAGCCAAGAAGTTCCTTAACACCCTGTATCTACCCCTGCTTTATGCATCATTGCTTGGGTGTATTTTGCAACCGAGAAAGGTGTCTTCTTTCTCTATCATCTCCTGAATCCTCAGAAATTGATAAAATGGCAGAGGCGGGTTGCTGGACTGACTTTCTCATAGACTCATAGACTTTAAGGTCAGAAGCGACCAGTATGATCATCTAGTCTGACCTCCTGCAAAATGCAGGCCTCAAGACCTCACCCACCCACTCCTGCAATAGGCCACCCACCTATGACTGAGTTATTTACCTCCTTAAATCATGATTTAAGGACTTAAGATACAGAGAATTCACCGGTAGGTGAACCATGCCCTGTGCTACAGAGGAAGGTGAAAAACCCCCAGAGCCCAGGCCAATCAGCCCTGGGGGAAAATTCCTTCCCAACCCCAAATATGGTGATCAGTTAAACCCTGAGCATGGGGGCAAGTCTCAACAGCCAGTTACCCAAGAAACAATTCTCTGTAATAACTCAGAACCCACCCCGCGTACTCTCCCCTCTTAGGCCACTTGTAAATCCACCACACGTAGCCAAATATCAGTCAATTTCCAAAATAGGCTAATCATACCATCCCCTCCATAAATTTATCAAGCTCAGATTTGAAAGCAGTTATGGTTTTTGCCCCCACAACTCCCCTTGGAAGGTTATTCCAGAACTTTACACCTCTAATGGTTAGAAACCTGCGTCTAATTTCAAGCCTAAATTTCTTGATGGACAGTTTATAACCATTTGTTCTGGTGTCCACATTGGTGCTGTACTCAAATAATTCCTCTCCCTCCCTGATGTTAATCCCTTTGATGTATTTATAGAGAGCAATCATATCCCCCCTCAGCCTTCTTTTGGTTAAGTTAAACAAGCCAAGCTTCTTGAGTCTCCACTCATAAGGCAGGTTTTCCACTCCACAGACCATCCTTGTAGCCCTTCTCTGCACCTGTTCCAATTTGAATTCATCCTTTTTAAACATTGGGGACCAGAACTGCACACAGTATTCCAGATGGGGTCTCACCAGTGCTTTGTACAGCGGCACTAACACCTCCCTGTCTCTACTTGAAATACCTCTCCTGATACATCCTAGAACGGCATTAGCTTTTTTCACAGCCACATCACGTTGGCAGCTCATAGTCATCCTATGATCAACCAGTACTCCCAGATCCTTCTCCTCCTCAGTCTGTTCCAACTGATGCATCCCCAACTTATAGGAAAAATGCTTGTTGTTTGTCCCTAAATGCATGACCTTGCACTTCCCATTATTAAATTTCACCCTGTTCCTGATACTCCAGTTTACAAGGTCATCCAGATCTTCTTGTATGGTATCCCGATCCTTCTCCATATCAGCAATACCTCCCAAATTCGTGTCATCCGCAAACTTTATTAGCACATTCCCACTTTTTGTGCCAAGGTCAGTAACAAAAAGGTTGAACAAGATCGGTCCCAAGACAGATCCCTGAGGGACTCCACTGGTAACCTCCCTCCAGCTTGACAGTTCACCATTCAGTATGACCCGCTGTAGTCTCCCTTTTAACCAGTTCCTTATCCACCTTACTTTCTTCTAGCCATGATTTTCAAGAGTGGCTTGTAAATTGACGTGGACTCCAATTCCTGGATGCTCAATTTGAGACACCATCCTGGGGCCTAATTCTCAACAAAAAGCAATAAAAATCAGGCATCTCCAGTTGGGCACCCCAATTCACTAGCCACTTTTTAATCTCTTGTTCTGTCTATATTTGGGATTCTGATAAATGGAACCTAGGGAATCCTTTTGTGTGTTCATTTTAAACAGGGTCAGAGAGTGGGATGGGTATGAGATTTTGTTTTTCTTCATTTAAATTGCCAGTGTGAAGTCATCAGGTTATATGTTTCCAAGCCTTAACTGGAGTCATCTAAGTGGAAGTGATTATTTCCCTTTTCTGATGTGAAGCCTGCTTTTAAAGCTGTCTTTATTTCCACCACCATCACTCACAAAATGTCATTTTTGTCTGGATTCTTCACATCCAGATATAGAATTTCTGTGAAATGAACAGAATACAGGGTCCTATTGCCTGTGCTCTGTCTCAACAGGATCTGTTTTGAGCACACCAGCTCTATAAAAATTATTAGTAATGCTTGGCTGATCTGTGTAGTAGTACTTACTCAAAGGGGAAAAAAAAACTTCAGTCTTCCTCATTTTTGCCTGTGAGGATTCAAGGTCTGTAGAGTCATTGGGTTCCCATCTGCATCACTTACTTGATTTTTGAGCAAAAGGAATGTCTCAAATTGAGTACAGGATGTGCAGGTTCAGCTGTAGCTACATTTTTCTTGTATTTAGCCCCCTCTCCTTTTTTCAGCCTGTTTAGCAAAACCAGCTGTTGTAGGAATCTTTGCTTATGAGACATAAACATACCAAACTGGAAGGTGAATTAGATAATCTGTCTATGGGCCTGTAGTGAAATCAATATAATTACTGATGAATGAACAATAAAAAGAAGACTGAAGCTCAGGAGCAGATTCTGCCCCATTGCTTGTTCTGAGCATCTCTTTTCTCTCTGAATAGCTTTCTTTATTTCAGTGGAATAGAGTGGTGCTCAATGAGTTGTATTCTCAACCAATATAAAATTGGCTTCAACTAACTCCTTGGAGCTATTCCATTTACCTCCAGCTGAGGAGTTCGTACAGTTTTAGTGAGAGGGAAAATCTGGCCTCAGACCTATACTGGTCCATTTTAGCTTTTTGCAAATATTCTTCCATTTATTTTCCTCATCACAGGCCTTTAATTCTTCTAGACAACTGTACTAGTTTCATTCTATTCTGATTTCAAATTGCATCAATGATAGGTTTACAGCAGCGGTTCCCAACCTGTGGTCCGTGGACAACTGGTGGTCCACAAGGGTACTGCAGGAGATCTGGCGGGAGGAGCGGGGGGAGTGAAAGGAATAATTACTGCAGGTAAATATACTGTGATGACGGCAATATGTTTGTGAGTGAGCATAATACATTATTAGAAATGGCTATCTTTTTAATACCCCTTGATATATAAATTTGACTCCCATCAGCCACAGGCTATATTAAAAGTATTTATAACGGCTTGCTTACGTGGTGGTCTGCAAAACCTTTCAAAGACAATGTAGTGGTCCACATAAAGGAAAAGGTTGGGAACCGCTGGTTTACAATATTGTGTCTCATCCTGCAGAAATCATGACTTTATATTTCACTGTAGCTCAACAGGAACTCTCTTCTATTTAAATGGGCACAGTGATATTTTAGACCGACCCGGCACACCAAGACCCCAATCTTCGCTGAGAGAAGCTACAATAATATAGAGAGGAAAGAATAATAATAAAGAAAACCACATCTATTTAAAATTGCAGAAGAGAGGAAACTTGGCAGAACATACTGGTATTTATCCAAATCAGAATCTGGCCTTGATACCAGAGCTAATATTCCTTCTTTTGCTGAAAGTATCCTACAGAATCTAATGATTATTAACTAGAATCGTATTTTTCAGATGAGATATAAAGGCAGTGGTGCCAGGAGGACTGTGGTTTCCAGTAATATAAGGATGCTCTGGTTCTTCATTGACATAGGTACAAGTGTTACACCTACTACATTGCTAATTCTAATTCATACAGCATCCTGAGATATCATTTGGAGGTCTGCCATACCAACACTACCCATGTCCCATATCTCCTTACTTTGATGACATCAGTGCTGATGCTGATGCGGTGGAAAGTCACTTTGATCATGTTCTCATTACACTTTTTGTTGTTGTTTTTAACATGGACTGCATCCATTCTAGCTTGGTCTTTTTCATACTTATGTAGTTCCATGTGGATAATCTGATCTGGGTTATTACCATCAATAAGTGTGCATCTGCTGTGAGAAGCACACCCAACAGCACTTATCCGAAATGCAATCTAGACAGGGAAGACATTTATTTTGTTTATGTATCCTGGAGCTCTTGGCCATAAAAACTTAGCCATGGTGCATTATGTGACCATCAGACATGTTTTGATAATAAATAAGCATTATCCAATTATATCTCTTAAGTTCTTGGAAGCGCATCAAACAACCCATCTGGATAATCACCAGAGACTGCCAGAAGGGAGATCAGTTTAATATCTGATCCAAAGGATGGAAACTTTAACAATGAAGTATTTCCTCCAGATTCAATACAGTAATGCTCTGTGATAGACTCATAGAAATCAACAGATTTACAACATCTTGCTAAACAAACAAGGAGTCCTGTGGCACTTTTAAAGACTAACAAATTCATGCAATAAATAAATTTGTTAGTCTTTAAAAGTCCCACAAGACTCCTTGTTTCATTTGCTGAACTAGACTAACACAGCTATCTCTCTGGAACTTCTTCCTACTTATTTCTTGCCCAACATAACATTTTCTCCTCACAGCACTTGACTGTCTTGTGTCTATAAACTCCACTTTCTGGGAAGTTTTCCCTTGAGAATAGTTATGTTCCCTATTTTAATTGGCTGCTCTAAGAAACTTATTCCATAGTGACTGTTTGATCTAATACTGTAGCATGGTTTTGCAGATCTTGAGTGGGACTCAGAATAAAAGGGCCCTGAACTTTAGACACGCACCTGCCACTGACTTCATGAGTATCCTTGGGGAATCATTTGTAAATGTAGAAACTGAAATGTTCATAATAGCAAGGGCAGTGTGAGGGCAAATTAGTTAGACAGGCAAATCCTCAGCTGGTGTAAATTAGTATAACTCTGTTGAATTGACTGATGCCAATTTCTACCAGCTGAGAATTTGCCATATTGGCTGTAGAGGCATTAAGTGGTCTGTAGCAATATTAAACGATTATGCCAAAATTTGATTTTCCCAATGATTTTCTAATTCTCAGACTGCAGCCACGGCAATCTCAATTTAATGTATTATGAAGTTTGTTCTTGCAGTTCACTAAAGCAAACTTCCTTAACCTTTCTCTATGACACATCTCGAATGATATTATTCTGGCTGCTTTGCTCTTTCCCAGCTCAAGGGCAATTATGTTCCTGGTGAGGCACTGTGACAAATGCTGCATAAAATGCTTCAGGTGAGGTATAACAAGTGCCTTACCTAGTAATAATGCTACCTCCTAGATTTATATCATTCTCCAATAGCACTCTAAGCCAGCATTATGTTTGTTTTCTCCACTGGCGCAATATATTTAACTGTGGATTTAAGGGACATTTTCTACATTTTTGTTCCCATTCTCTTGTGCTGGCCAGCATTGCAATCATAAATTTTGTGTTTTGCCTCTTATGAGTCATATTAATTTGAACACAGTTTTTTTTCATCCACTTTCATGATTCAATCATTTGCTTAGTATCCTTTTCAGGGAAATTTTATTAATTATTCCCATTCCAGTAGCATCTAGAGGAGTCGTGTTAGACACTTTACAGAACATAAGAGATGTTCCTCGTCCAAAGAGCTTACAACTTTAATAGACGAACAGTGTACAGGGTGGAAAAAAATATCACAATTTATTACCCATTGTTTTACAGACTCATAACTGAGGAATCTCCATCACTGGAAATTTTTAAGAGCAGGTTAGACAAGCACCTATCAGGAATTGTTTAATAGGGTACTTGGTGCTGCCATGAGTGCAGGGGACTGGACTTGATGACCTCTTATGGTTCCTTCCAGTTTCTATCATTCTATGTTTGAAACCATAGGAGTGAAATCCTGTCCCCATTGAATTCAGTGGCAAAATTCAGATTAACTTTAGAGGGGCCAGCATTTCACACATACAGAAAAATTGACTTGCCTGGTGTCATACAGGGCATCTATGGCAGAGTTGAGATTTGGATCCATATCTTCTGAGTCACAAACCAATGTTTTAATCAGAAGACCATCTGCTGTATTTAGATGGAATAAAGAGTCCCAAATAGTCAAAGCTGTCTTAAAAACACACTCAAAATCAGTTTAACTTTTTATTAAAGACACAGAAAAAGGTGGGAAAACAGTTAAAGCTTTTGAAATGTAAATTAAGACAGGCTTTCAGTTTAACAATTTCACTTGTTCCAGTTCCCTTTAGCTGGAGAATCTATGGAATGGGGGGGAGGGAGAGAATGTTTGTCTGACCATCTCTTAGGTGGTATTAAGGTTCGTAAGAACTAACCTTTTGGGGGGAAGGAGAAGGAATTAGTAAAGATGGGCTGGAGAAGTTGATAAAGTTCAATCCAATTACCTAAAGGACAGAACAAGACAAAACCACATGAAAGAGGAGAGAAATAAACAAAGATAAATGAAGCTCCTGTCTCCAGTGTTGACCTTGCTGCTGGAGAAACACCAGCACAGTGCATGGTCTGGTCAGCAACTTTGAGACCTGGTAAACTCTTACCAGCATCAGGTCGCTTCGGGTATTGCTTCTATTTAACTTTTTCTGATCACAGGCTTACAGCAGCATTGGGGACTATGCAATCTTGTCTGGCTTACACAGACTCTTTTTAGACAGAAGGAGAAAAGAGAGAGTAGGAAAGAGGTGAAACAAGGTAGATAAGGAGTAGAACGCACTATGGCTGCGTCTACACTGGTAAATTAAGTCGATTTAAGCTTGCTTAAGTCGACTTAATTTACCCTGTGTCTACACTACAGTTTCCTTAAGTCGACTTAAGGAAAATTAAGTCGATTTAAGGAAAATTAAGTTGATTTAAGGAAAATTAAGTCAACTTTATTAAACCTACTTTCTAGTAGACCTAAGGCTTAAGTCGACTCCCTAGAGTCGACAAGCCAGTGTAGCTGTGGGGTACACCAATGCCTTCCCTGCTGGGGGAGGGGGGGCACAGGGGGAGCCTGGCATGCCCCCCCACAGGGCAGGGCAGAGTCTGCCCACCCTGCCCCTATGCCCTGCCAGGGTCCCTGTCCCCCTTTGCCTCATTGTACCTAGGTACAATGGGGCAAAGGCTGAGCCCCCTGGCATTGGGCAAGGGGTGCCCCCCCTGCCCCTGTGGACCTGCCCTAGGTCCTTCTAAGCCCCACAAAGTCGACCTAGGTGTCCAGTATGGACGTTCTAGGTCAACTTTTTAAGTTCCCCTTTAAGTCGACTTTATTTTTAAGTGGAGACACACTGTCGACTTAAATTACCCAGAGTAGACATAGTCTATGAGAATGTGTGTAAGACCTTCTCACATTCTAGGTGATATTTCACCAGAACTGGTGGTTTCATCTCCCTCCCTGCCTCTTGCCCAGGCTAGCCAGGACATGTCAGGATTTTGATGAAGAGGGCCTGGGGTCCCAGGACACAAGAAATGGTCATGCTGTGGTGGGATCCATGATTGCAAAGCTTGCTCCAGTAGCTACTTTTTCTCCCCAAGGTTCTTTCCTAAAAAACCCCAAAATGAAATGGTGGGTGGAGCAGCCCCTCCCCTCATTATTTTATGGTGATACTTTTATCTATTTTCAGACAGTTAGGCTTATGATTAGAGTAAATTTGTAGGCTCAGTAATCTCAAAAGTCCTTCCTCCTCAGTGATGTCTGATAAGGTCTTTTTCAACTAATAAAATTATAAATATATTCTTAGATTTTCTTGTAGTTATTCATGAGCTCCCAAACTGATAAACAGTGGTGCTTTTTCCAGTGTTCTTCAACATAACTTTTGAAATGGTCCCCAGTAATAAAAACAGCTCATCTATCATTTCTAGTGCTCATGACCTTCTTCTTAATGTAGTTTTATTAGTTAGTTCAGTCCACAGGCATTTTACATGGATGGCTGGAACTTGTGAGATTTCCTGTTTTAATCTCCTAATTTTTTTTAGCTGCACTTTCCTTAAAGTCTTGCAGATATTCATCGTTTTCTGTATGTGGTTCTTCAACATTCTTTGAAGCAACTGACCTTTTGACAACTTTAAAAGCCTCTGACCATGACTTGTTTTCTTTCTCAGTTCCTCAGGGTTTTCTCCGTTCCTCTTCTCTCAATATCTTCTTCATTTCAGCTCATCTTTATTCTTCACACTCCTCATTCGCATCCACAGATGCAGAGTAATTATTTAATATTTTTGCTTTTTCCTTTTATCCCTTGTCTCTAATTCCCGGTAATCATTATTAAGAGACCTGATTTTTTACTTTCCTATTGTTTACTTTCTATACCATGAAATCACTTCATTTGTTCAGTGTCTGGTGTTATTCAAAAATCATTATGCTATGAATGGTTTCTTTGTCATTTTCACTTCCTCCAGTTATTAGATCCTGTAACTTTTAAATGCTTTTGATCTACCTTTTATTTTCTTGTTTACATCTTGATATAATCACACTGCGTTTTGCCACCTGCTGTCCTTTTTTTGACAATTAGAGCACTATTTATGAAACAAGCATATCATTTACATGATAATAATTCATAAAAAACATGTTTTATTTGTAATTTATTAGGGTTTTATGGTTTATCAATGTTTTTTTTCCTGACGACTGTCTTATATATGAGACAGAGAAAGTGCATATACATCACACATTGTAGCTGATTCAATTTTTTAAAGAATCATAGAAGATTAGAAGGGACCTCAGGGGGTCATTTAGTCTAATCCTGTGCTCAAAGCAAGACCAGCCACAATTTAGTCATCCCAGTCAGGCTTTATCAAGCCAGGTCTTAAAAACCTCTAAAGATGGAGATTCTACCATCTCCCTATGTAACCTGTTGCAGTGCTTTATGACCCTCTTAGTGAAAAAGCTTTTCCTAACATCCAACCTAGGCCTCCCCGATTGCAACTTGAGACCATTTCTCCTTGTTCTGTCATCTGCCACCAATGAGAATAGACTAGTTCCATCCTCCATGGAACCCCTTCAGGTAGGTGAAGGCCACTATCAAATCCCCCCCTCACTCTTCTCTTCTGCAGATTAAAAATGCCTATTTTCCTCAGACTCCCTCATAAGTCATAAACAGTCTGTAGCAGGGTAATTTTCCTGCTCTGGCCAGACAGAGGTTAATAACTCTGTAGAGAATGTCTAGCCAAAGGGAGCAGAGGGCTGCAGGGCCGAGCAGGTTGTCTAAAGCCAGGCTTGCAGCTCCTGGTCTGGAAAGTTTGCCTCAGTCTTGGGAGGGAGAAGGTTGGGTTGAGTGAGGCTGTGGAAGACAGGACCCTGCATAGCTCCCAGCAACACTACCAAGCTCCAGCCTTGATACAAGAGCTGCAGGTACTTGGGGAAGGTGTGGATGGCCCAGGGGATCTGGTGAGGTTGCAAGCAGAAGAGGTGTGAAGGGGTTGAGGTAGCATTCAACAGAGTGCATAGGGTCCCTGGCCCAGGGCCTGGACGGGGGGGGGGGGGTCCAGGTCCCACGTGCCTCCTCCAGACTTCCAATGGTCAGAGAGACCACTAGAGAGTGGTGAAGGGACAGTGCTAGCCACTGACACAAGTGTGTTGGCTGGAACTGGACCTAACTCCTGGAAGGGGGGAGATCAGTAGATTGAGCCAGAGGGCTGAGGTCCAGAAAAGACAGAGCCAGCCATAAATACAAGTGGGGTGTCCAGGATTGGACTAGGCTCAAGAAGGGGAGGACTAAAGGGACTTGGCCAGAGAGCTGAGGTCCTGTGAGGAGAGACTGCAAGACATGATAAAGACCAAGCACCAACCACCAGATGGCAGACTACGTGAGCTATTTCCCATACCACCACCAGGAGATATCTGTCTGGTGGGTCTCATACTGCAGAGGTCTACACAGTCCTTAATAAAAAGTTTAGATTACACTGTGATGTATGTTATAGAAAACAAAATGATAGACAGATTCTACATAAAGGACCTAGAAATGGTGTCCCTGTGAATAAAACATTGGACTGAGGATCAAAGGGCCTTAGATCAACAACTAGTACTGTGAACTTTGTCACATCCCCTCCCACCCCCCTTCTCACTATCTGAGTTTCTCCATCTATAAAATGACAATGATGGAATATGCTCCCTTCTGTCAGTCTTTGAGGTCGATAGAACACTATATAGGAGCCGGATGTGGAAGACCGACCCAGTCATTATTGAGAAGTCTCACAATTAAAGAAATTTCCCAAAACAGACATTGGTAAATGAATGAAAGGGAATATAAAGTATTTCAATGATAATAATAATAATATTTAGCAGTAGGCATCTTTAGAGTACTTTGTGAACATTAACTAATGGATCTGTGGAGCACACTGTAAAGCAACTTGCCATTATCACTATTTCATCTACCGTATATGGCACCAACCTACAATTTAAAAACTTGCACAACTTGTTAGAAGAATGCATGTAAGCTCCAGATTCAAGTACCTAAGTCCCATATTTGGCTCTAGACCAATCCACAAAATGCTCTCCAAATGTTCCAGGCATCTAAACTCAGTGCCTACGTTTTCAGTGTAAAATTTGCATGTGTATTGCTTTCTTAGCTTAGGCAGCCGGACCTGTATCTCCCATCTGGGCTCCAGGTCAATTCACAAACTGAAAAAAGATAGAAATGCCACCACCTAAGTCTCATACGGGGACCAAGCCTGGTACGTGTGCTCAGAGGCTGTCTACTGAATTGGGCTCTGTTGATCCCTGGGATAAAGGATATGGATTTTTAAGCTCACTCATTTCCCTGGGACTGTGGAAGCTACACATTCAATTCCTTCTCCCATCCCACATGACAAAATGAATAAAAAGATTTGAACGCAGGCTTCCTTCTCTCAGGAAACTACTCTAATGAATGAGTTATGGGATAGTATGAGGTAGGGGTTCCCTTAGCCTTCCCCGTTTAAAGCTGTTACACTGTGGCTAAATAATTCACTTTATGTAGTAGGATTTAATAATAATAGAAGCTTAATTAATTCAATTAATTAAAATAGTCCATCATAATTTTAAAAAAAATCTACAAAAAAAAGGCACTTTTCCATGGAAAAGTACTTTTATTGAAAAGCCAATTTTCTGTGAAAAACAGGTTTGATGGAAAATTTTCAACCAGCCCAACTTACAGCCCATTTAGGTGGACCAGCCACTAAAAGGGGAGAAAGAGCCGAACGCTGGTAGTGTAGGTTACATTAAGATACTATGGTGATGAGAATGATACAAATATCTAGCAAGCTAGTAATCTAAAAAATGAAATCAGGCTGGAATCACCATATTTTATTCATCAAATCTTGGAAAAACACCTAGGTCTCATAAGCCCTGGTAATCACCCACAGAAGGAAGTCCTCAGTACTGTGTCCAAGGATGCTATTAAAGTGAGAATGGTGCATAATATTTTATTATCTGCCTGACAAAATTTTTATAACCCATATTTTGTTGTGTTCACCTTGTAGTCTCCTTAATCTGATGCCAAAGTCTCTTCAGCTCTCTTAAATAACATGAGTTTTAATTGAAAAAAAAAAAATCAGGAAGAATGAATGTGACTTTTGTCACAATATTAAAGAAGCATCTTGCAGAAAAGAAGTTCCAAATAAAGTGAAAATAATAGAACTCATTCAGCATCAGATTGATTAAAAAGTCTAAATTATACAGTAATTCAAACATAAATAATAAAAAGCAGCAAAGCTATCGATAAGACTGATCTATGAAGCACCAAATCCAATCTCATTTAATGCAATGAAATAAAAACAAAATTACAACAGAAGTCAAATAAGTTAGAAAGGTTTCCCACCAAATGATTTTTCAATATAGAGAGCGAAAGAGTTAATAGCCTTATGGAGTCTATAACTGAAACATAAAAACTGAGACATAAAAGGAAGTTTGAATACAGAACTCCCTGTCTTTAAAATTGGCTTTGCTGAGGTCCTGTCTATTCACACAAGCTATACCACTTTAGAGACACCACTGTAACTGAGGCAGTACAAAACCCCTAGTGTGGTGGCATTATACTCATATTAGAATAGCTTAGTCTCAAATAAGAGGGGAAATAATAAGCTACACCATTATAAAGCACCATCATACAGAGAGTGAGAGAATAATTGATCATTCGATTCTGGGGCTGACACCCTACCCCCCACCAAAGATTTTATTCCCTTTGATCCAAAACTGACTTTCTTTTGAGTAATTTTTGATAAATAGAAAAATATTGTTTCAGGCTGACCCAAAAGAATTTCTTTGGTCATTCACTGTTGATTGTTTTCAGAACTTTTTTTTCCCCCATTTTTTTTCTTTGAATAACCACACTTTGAAGTAAAATTCAAACTGAAAACGTTTCATTTCAAAACAGTGGGGAAAAAAGTTTTGACTTTTTAAAAATAATTTTTTGTCTAAAACCATTTGCTGAATTCAGCTAATATTTATCACTAGTTTCAATGTCTGGGGAAAAAAATGATGTTTTCAGCAAATTTACTATACATAAAAAAACATAATACAAATAAAAATCAAAATCATCCAGCTCTTCTTTTATGTTGGTAGAACTGTGTCACACTAGGATGTAACTACATTAGTAAAAAAAGTCACCCCTACTAGTTGATATACCTATAGTAGTACAAAATCTGTGTGAACTAATTCTCCATAGTCCGATGTCTATCCTAATAATTTTCTGTTGTGCAAAATGGGCACTATTTAAAATGGTACTGTGTGAAGAGATGGTCCCTTCCCCAGAGGAACCTTGGGACTGTGCCAAAATTGGTGTCATCTGCTCCATGCTACTCAGTGCCCTTTCTCTTCCAAGTAAGGAGAGAGCACATTGCTCCACCAGACATTAGATCACTCTGGTTGGTGGTAGCATCATTTAGACTCTAAATTTTAGAATGTGCCTGAAATTGCCCTAATATTAGACAAGTTTTGTTGGATTGAAGGAAGACTAAGAGTTCAGAGCTCCTTTCCCCACAGCCCTCTCTTCATCTGTTCTCAGATTAGCTCAGATCACCTTAGCTCTGTGGTTTACTGATGGTCAGAAGATGCAAAAGTGGCTCTACACTGCCTTCTCTTCTGAGGCTGGAACTGCTCACTAGCCTGCTGCAACATAGCATGCAAGATGCCAGGCAGTGGATGAACAAGCTCTGGAGAATGTTCTCTCAATACATCATAATCATGAAGGCCCTGCTGAATTGTGGCAACCTCTTTTGCAACATTTGTCACTTATATCGGAATAGGATTAGTTGTGTGAGTAAAAGATCTATCCCAAGGCCATTTGATACCAATTATTTATGTGTCCTGCTGCGCGGTTTTTGCACTGAAAATCCTTTTGTTAGACAAGGAAGGTAGCAGAAACAGAGGACTACCTCTTAGTGTTCTAATCCCACTGGTACTAATCAGAACGGTATTGGCTGCTGGCTATGTAACATCACAGGTAACCTGCCCATCATGCAGCAGGCTAGGAGCATTATCTTGTTGCCAGGCAGCCCATTTCTACCAAAAACTTAATCCAGACAAGAAGAATGTAATTGCTCATTGCCCTCTGGGCAGGCTACACATAAAAATACTGGCTGTATGAGTGAGCTGCAGATCTGGCTTGAGGCTGAGGGTGAAAAATAGCCTCCCACCTGTTCTCTGCTCACAAAAGCTGCTGAATAGTGAAAAATATGGATGGCTTGCCTCCCCAAACAACTGCTTTGCCAAATTTCTCCCCTTGCTTTGCACAGGAATTAGAGGCCCATACTGCATTTACAGCCAAATCCTCTGCTCAGCACAGAGCAGGACATTGCACTGGATCCCAGACAAATATCAGCTCCAGTTCTTTGTCTTTGTCCTCATCTTCAAAATCCTGAATGGGATAAAGCCCAGCCATACCAGGGATCATCTATTTACACTTCCAACCATGCTTGCTGTGCTTTGCAGGGATGCTTTGGCTGCCAGTACAGTACCCCAGTTTTAACTCATGTTGATTGAGAAAAGGCACCTTAGTGAGAACCCTATGATTATAGAACAAACTTCTACAGGTTCTCAGACTGAATCTCAACACCTTTAGAATGTGCTGCCAGGTGTTCCTATTCAAACCAGCTCCCTTCCATACATCTATTATAAGGCACCCAAAAGAAAAGGAATCAGCACATTGCACCTGTTCAATCCCAGGAATGAAAGAAACCTGCTTGGAAGGAGAAGAGTCATTTAATAAAGTGAGATGCACACATAGTACCATAGGAATTACCATACTGGATCAGATCAATGGTCCACTTAGACCAGTTTTCAGTAGCTTTGAGAATGCCGAATTGCCACAGTCATCTCAGGTGGGTGCTAACTCCAAGACCTATTACGCTGGGGCTCCCAGGAGTCTGCAAGAAATTAAAACAGAAGAGCATTCCTCACTGTTCATGAGTTCATGACACATGATCCATTAGTAAAGAGACAAGAATTCCATTGGGATTTAGTAGCTGAAAAACATGTGATACCTGCTATGCATTTCAGCAATAGGGGTGCTGGTAGAATGGCTGTTGGGCAGCTCAGAAATGCCCACCAGCCTTGGAAAGTAAGTGTAATGGAGGGCATGGCCTGGCCAGGCAGGGCCTCCAGCCTCAAATTCCTCTGGGCAAGCCCAAACAACAGTCTCTGGCCCCCTTTGGGCGGGGCAGGCCCAAACAACACAGTC